>BRZM01000084.1:930508-1069971 GCA_033238685.1 Lates japonicus | reverse complement strand
TGGTGCTTCGTTCGATTGCATTATTTATGATGTTTTATGATGAACTATTTAAAAACCATGTACATATAAAACAGCTATTATCCCTTGAAATAGTCCTGACCTCTGTCTGTGAAACCATAACACTAATCCTGTAAGAGCATCAACACTGATCCTTTAAGAGCATCACTATTAGATGACAGCACATGCTATCCATCAATACACGTTACGTTAAGTTGCTGACAGGATTAGGTTAAAGAGGTGCAGTGTGGTGAGGAGACGCAGAGCAGACAATCCCACAGATAGTATCAAACACACATCTGTGAAGGTCTTATCTGAAGGGACTCTCTCTACCTGTGGCCCCTTCCCATTCCACCTCCATCTCTATCCCTCTTGTCTCATCTCCCCTTCCTCCATATTCCTCCTCCTCAGCGTGTTGCTGCAGAGCTCTGCTAGGATTCCCAGAATATCTTAGATGCACTATCACACAGCGCGGGGGGATTAATAAACAAGGGAAAATAAAAGAAGAGAGTGCTTGGATGAAGACAAAACAAACTAGCTCTGGTTTCTGATGCTCCCATTTGGACTGAGGTGGGTTGTATGTTTTCTGAAGCAGAGAAATGAAACATGAGAGGAGAATATTCTGGTGCATTACAAGAGCAGCTTTTCACCTGCCTCATGTTCCTTTACATGCATACACACTGTGGTTTGAAACGACACAAAATGAAGTTAATTTTTCAGACTTTTCTGTAATCTTTTGCTTTTTTTTTTTGTGAAATCCCTCAGATGAAATGATCCGAGAAGGAAATACAACTTGCTTGAACTTGCACAACTCACGTCTACATGAGGCCATAAAATGTGAGGATGTGTCACAGCAACATTTCTTCACTTTAAAAGGTCACAATCCAAAAAATATAGTGACGACTGCACTCTAGCATTAAGTAGGTGCATTACTCTCAAATTATTGGGAAAGTGGATTGAAAAGTAAAATTTAAAAGACTTTCTGGCAAATGCAAAAATGAAATGTAAAAGTAAGAAGAAACCTACGGAATGTATAAAAGATATCTGACATTTTGTAAAAGCACAGAGTCACCACCAAGTGAACCATAAACACACAAACACAAATAAAGATATACCAGGGGTTAAATGAGTTTGGGTCTAATGTTGACATGAGCCACGCTGCTCTACATCATCACAATATGCCATACAAACACAGGAGCAGGGTGCAGAGTGACTGAGAATAACCAAACTCCCTGTGGGACTCATATCCTGCACTGCCTGACCCTGAACAGAATAAAAAGAGCTCAGCAACAGAGTTCACTCTCACCATGACATCATTAGGAAAAGTTTCAGATACTGATTCAGTCATTATCAAAATACCCCAGTGGGATCTTTGCATTGTTCTCCAAGTCTGGGCACAACTTGTTGCCTTGGTTCCTCTTTCTCAATAGCAACTGTTTATCATGTGTGTGTGTACAGTCTATGTTTTAGTCAAATAAAAGTTCATACATTACTCTCTGCTGTGTAAAATGTATTTTTCCCTTTGTGTCACCACTTAAACAATGGTATAAAAGAAAATAAGCAGTCAACTCAGAGGATTTTTAAACTTAGGTTGGAAATGTGGCTGCAACTCAGCTTTTTTAGTGACATGAGATGAGGCGAGAAGATAAGGGAAAGAAACCCTAGTAAAGGTTGACCCCGTGAAGATGATGATGGTGGTAAAGATGATGACATGGCTTGAAATGGTGCTCCTGAAAGCCTGTGAGGGTGGGGATGTTACAAACTGGAGCCACGTTAAGCCATTTAATTGTTTGAGTGACATTTGGGAATAGGAAACGCAGCCTGCACTAAGAGAGTCCAGGTCTGATAATGTCATTGGAAACGTGATCAGTTCAGTAACACTCACTAACCACTGACACTGAGTGCTCTGCTGCCACAGGGCCTCTCAACTCTTCACGTTTCACTTAAATATTGTTGTCACCCAGAGCACCACAGCCTCGACTTTCTCCTTCTCCCCTCTCCTTTTCAGTTTATCTTTCTTTCTTTGATCTCACTGATTTGCAGAGCTGTCCCTATCACACAACACGTTCATCCTGCTCAGGCACAAGTGAGTACGGATCGTCCTCTAGCGCTTAAACATCTGTGGCTGTTTTCTCTTGCTCTGAGTGGAATGATGCAGAGATAAGAAAAGAGGTTTCAGTCCAACAACTTACCGCAGGAATTCTGCTTAAGATAGCTAAACTTGGGGAGGAATTCGGAGCAAGGCTTTAACAGTATCAGCAGCTTTGGTCTCACATAAATGCTAATTTTCTGCCTTTTTCTTCCTTTATCATGGAGGGTTTTTTGTTATGTTTTTATCAGATTATGATGAGACAGTCTGATAATGCAGGAGAGGACTCTTTCAGAAAACAGCAGCTTGGCAGTTGTGAGCATCTCGGCATATAAAAATATAACAATGAATAATTGAGTTTTAATGAGAGTGATTCGGAATCTGATATTTCATTTGAAGTTTAATAAAAGTAAAAATCACAAGCTCAGCGTTGTGACCAGGATTTTACTCAGGTTATTAATCCTCCCCAGAAAGAATCCATGCCCCCTCAGAAAACTTTGACCAGGCACCAAAAATAATGTCTGTAAAACTGTTATAATTATTACATTTTATTTTTTAATGTTTAATGGTTGCTTATATTTCCTGCACTTCATCTGTGGAGAATGTTTAACTGATGAATGTCATGAAGCAGAGATCATGCAGTTGTCATGATTTAATAGCATCTGGAAAAAACTCAGTTTCTGCTGTTTCTTTTTTTTTCTTTTTTTTTTTGTAACTGTCAGGGAAAGATACAATCGCAGACAGCAGTCACCTCCCAGCATTCCTCAGCCGTGACATCTTCTCACCTGCCTCACCTTCCCGCCCGCCAAGTTCCTATTTTGATCCTGATGGATGTAATGAGGAGGAATCAAGTGCAATTACCACACAGCGATCAGCAGGCAATGAGAAGAATACTTTTACTTTAATGTCCTGACTCAGTTATGTCAGGTTATATTCAAGCTGCAAAGTGTCAAAACATTAATTAGGCACAATTTTCAGTCAGTCAGTTCTTTGGGTTTGGCCCCACTTTATGTGGCTTGCAGTGGGCTGGTTACTGTCTAGACATACTAATGATCTCACACTATTTTAATCATGAGAAAATAAAGTTTAAATATAGTTGAACTTATTACTCCAATTATCATCAGTATTTGAATTTGGTAAAATAATTAACTTGTGGCGAATATGTTTGCACATTGCACACAGTCTTACATCATAATGCATTTCATGATAATAGTCTTGCCAGGCAGAAGAGAAAAAGTTGTACATTTTAATATCTTCAACCTGCAACTTTAATCAGCTGACAAGAAGCAGCATCTTTAAAGCATTGAACAGGGACGTGTTATATAATTACATTAGCAGTTTAATGTTGAGGAGGTCTGTCTGTTTCTGTAGCCCCTAATGATTTCCTGTCTTTCTCCAGCGTCTCATCACTGATGTCACCAGCTGAGATGAAACTACCTAAAACCATAAGAGGTTTAGTTAAAAAGGTCAGAGATTAAAAAAAAAAAAAAAAAAAAAAAAATCTCAAATATGATAATTCATTACAAAATGTTTGGACTATGATGTCATTCACACTCCTTATTAAACTGTAGAGGCCAGAAAATTATAGTATTAAATTGTAGGTTTTTTGATGCATACACTTTTGTGAGACCAAGAGAAACTAAATTTAAAGAGACGACACAACATGGTTACATTATCATGACTTGAGGGTGTCCCCACACCGGATATTCTTGGCTTACCCCTCATAGGAAATATCAGGGTCTGGGTGTCCTATAATGGAATGTGGATCAAAAGGATACAACTTCCTCAACCATCCTGGAATGATGGGAATGAAATGAGTATTTGAGCCAGGATGAGTGAAAATATTTGTAGTGATCTGTAGGGAGTTAGAGGAGTGATTTGTGTGTGTGGGGGAAAAAAGCTCTACGTAGGCTGTACAAGAGTAAACACATGTACAAGAGGCATATGCAGTCTATCATCCTGAGCTGACAGGAAGCTTGGGAGGACGTAGTGCCCTTTGGATGTGATGTAATAAAAGAAGAAAAAAAAATCTATAAATGTAAGATTGGTGGTTAAAGGGTCCTTGCCCTTTTTGTGTCTGATGCTCAGCTGTTCCTGTCTGATTGAACAAAATTTACAACATGTAGCCACCTGAGGGAAAATGTAAAATGTGAAAGTACTGAAAAAGGATCATCAGCAGATTGAGATTGGTCCTCTTAACACTTGGACAGGATATTTAAGTTATCTGTTTAAATATGGCATGAAATAGAAGAAAAAATGAGAACAAAGGTAGTCTACAGATGAAGAGGATCATGGTGGAGATGGTGATGTATGAGCACTGGGGTGGAAAAATGTTAAGGACAAGAAACCAGTCTGACATCCAGCCAAAGTAGTGAGTTTCTAAAGCAGGCCCAGGGCGCCCTCTGGTGGTTCTAAACAGGTTCGCCTTATTCACGTTGATTAGCATGATTAACTCGATATACATTTAACAGTGCGTTAAATTAAGACAGTTGAAGCAGTTGCTGAGGACCAATGGACGACAGTAACAAAGTAAAATCAAAAGAAATGCTGGCGTTAGCGTTAGCTGTTTGAAAAAGAATGTTCTAGTCACAAGCGGAGACGTTACCAGCGTCCGTTGTCAAGGCAACGCCACGCGAATCCGAGATAGGAAAAACAAGACTACTCACTTTGTGGTAATTTCTTGGAACCCGTACAAAGTGACAAAAGCAGACGCTCATTGGCTGTTGGTGAGTACACCTGTCGCTGATTGGCCTGTGAACGCCTACAAACCTGCCGCTTGTTTGTGAAGACGAGCGAGTGCTCACAGTTTTTGTAGGCTAACATTAGCTGAAAAGGAGTAAAATGGCAGGAGAGAATTCCACGTTTGAGCAAACGTTTTCTTTTAGTCCTCTTTCCTCCAAGAAGTTCTCTTTCCTACAGGATAAAGACGCTTTAGCACTGTTAATGAAATGGTAAAGAAATTTAGCTAACTCGAAAATTCAAATAAATCAATTTTAGACATGATCGTCTTCTTTACTGTAGATATTAATTGTGCATGGACTTCTCATGGATGTGTGTGTTAATTTCAGGTCCATGCTAGGGAGGATTTCAGCTCAGTCCTACAGCTTTGACCAGAGCTTTTACACCTACAACAGTGAAAAGTTTGCACTGGTAAGACCAACCATGTCATTACATTATGCTCTTTCTTATTGTAACTGATGTGCAGCTGCAACAAGTAGTCAATTCATTTATTAGATGTGCAAAACAAAATAAGTTGGCAGCTATTTTGATCAATCAAATATTGGTTTCAGCCAAAATGTCATTTGCTGAGTTTAGCTTCTCAAATGTAAAAAGTTGTTGCTTTTTTTGTTATGTGTGATAGTTTATGAAAATATCTTTGAGTTTTGGACTCTTGGGCAGACAGTGGGCGTTTGAATGGGCATTTTCGCCATTTGTTGACATTTCGTAAACTAAACAAATAATAGATTAATTGAGAAAATGAAAGATAGATTAATCAATAAGGACAATAGTTGCAGCTGTCAATTAATGATGATAATTTTCAGTCCTGAAAAACCACAATAATCAACAGTGGTGCTGAAGTAGACTGGGCTCATCAGTGTCATGAAAAACAATTACAGGTTGTCTGTTTTGATAAAAATGTATTACATGTTTTTAATCATATTTGAATGCTCTTGATTCACTCTGTACATGCAGTGTTTCTTCAGAGACCCTGATGTGGTATCCAGTCTGAAAAAGATGGAGGCCAGCGTCTGGGTGCCTCTTGGTATGTAACGTCCCCCCAGAAAGCCTTTCATCAGTGATCATAGGAAATGGATCTCATCTGCTTTAGCAATATTTGCAGTCAGATGTCTGTGGAATGTTTTTGACTTTTGTGTGTTTGTGTGTGTGTGTGTGTATCTAGACAAGCCAGTGGTATCTGTTGACGTGGAGGTGGTGCCATGCACTAAAGTCTCCATGGAGCTGTTTGACCCAATCTACTCTTGTGGCATCCTGAGACCCTCTGGACATGTAGTTAAATGCTTTCATGATGTCTACCCTGACTATGATGAACTCAGACAGGTGGCTTTTTCTCCTCCTTCATCCATCCATCTGTCTTGTCTGCATCCATCTTTTTTGACATGAGGTCAGTGCACGTCTTCCTCTGTTCCTCCAGATGCTGCAGGAAGAGGACAGTGAACACTACAACGTGATTGGGAGAGAGGAGCGAGGAGAGTTTCTATTTCGTCTCTTCAAGCACTTGTGTCTCGGAGGAGAGCTCTGTCAGTATGAAGACACCATTGATCCTTACATCAACACCACAAAGCAAGTGTACAAAGACCTAATCAGGTGAGCACACTGATAATCTCCAAATATGTAGACATGTCTTACCTGTATAAGTCATAACACTAAACTTGTAATTTTATGCTCTATTCTTAAGTGTTCAGAAGGATCCAGATACAAAGAAGATGAGTGTTGTCTCCACTGTGCTCAAAGTCAGTGCCCATGTAAGTCAATGGTTGAGTGTTTGTGCAAGCTGTTCATATGAAAGACTGTGTGTCTATCATGAATCTATTGCAATAGACATTTAGTCAAACTAAATGCTTTGTTCATGTATAACTATAGTCATGTGAACATATTTTAAAAGGATCTGACCTCTAACTGGTTGACCAGCATACAGCAGCAGTCTTGTGCCTGAGGACGTTACAGTATAGATTTAACCCCAAGTAGAATTTTTCAGTTTAAATCTTACAACCATCAACAATAATATTCACTATTATTTATCCTTTACAGGATGAGTCAGGCAGATGTTACCCCGGGAGACGAGAGGAGGAGCAGACGTTTGCCTTTTTGATTGTTGACCCCTTCAAACGACATGTGACTTTGTTCCACCACTTCTATGGTGTTGGAAACTTCACTTTGTGACAGTGAAGAACCCAAAATTGTCCTGTATCAAACCTGTCAGTCACTTGCTGGACAATCTAACAGTGTATGTACAAACACATCAGCTCAGAGTTTGAGCTTTAGCTCAGTGAAGGAGTTCAGTCTGATGTCGGTTAACTCTCCTCCTTTACTGTTGAGAAATTTGAGCGAAAAATGCAGTCAAATGCAGAGCAAAACAGAAAGCAGGACCTGGGTACAAAAAGGAGAATTTACCAGATTCGAGAAGGAATAATTATTTTGTTCTAGTTAAGTAAATATAATTGCAATAAAATCTTTTTAACCAGCCTGGAAGCATTTGTTGGTGATGGTCGCTTCTCAAGAGCTTCAGCCATCATTGTGTATACAATACAAGAGGTTATAATACGCCGTCAGAGCAATGCTATTTCTTCAGGGCAGTCTGGATGCTACAGTGAGTTGCTATTGGAAAATAACTTGACAGGCTGGCTGGGCTGGAGCTAGCCGGTTAGCATGCCAGCTTCAGTAAAAGAAGTGATAGAAATAGAAACAAAACATTGGTGTTGCTTTCCATCGCTGGACAACTCTTGGAAAATAAAGGAGTAAAGTTTGATGCATTTCTCCTAGATTGGTAAGAACTGTTAATGCTAACATTGGCTATGTATTAATAGCAAAAAGTTACAAATAGTTCCTTTAAAACATCACTTTCGTGGGTATGTTCATCCATTTTTTTTGCCATCTGATTTCAAAACCTGCAATAAACACTGTTATTCTGTTAATATAAAACATTACCCACTATTATTTGGAATAGTTCAGTTTAAGGAAAAGAGAAAAGTCAACGTACAGTCCAAAGAGCTTTATTGAAACAAATAAATTAATAAGTTAGTCAAGTGAGCTAATTTTATCTTCAGCAGATACACAATTTGTATCTATTTAAAAGATCAAATAGAGGTGTGCATTAGATTAGAAAATAAGATAAGCATCATATGTCATCAACCAGTAGCTACATCAATTGGAATTGGAAGACTTTGTTAGGTTAGCATTTTGCTTATTGCTTTGATAATCTGTTTCATTTTAACAACAGTTCCAATACCTAAGAGAGCAGTTAAAGGGAAACGAGCTGGAATGTCAAATGGCAGCAAGTCAGTGAACAATGGATGGTAAGGACATCATGAGGAAGAACAGAGTGACAAGAGAAAAGAGAACGTGCAGATTGAGTCATGCATAGCATTCAGTCAGTTAGACAATCAGTTACTGTTTCTCATACTTGGTTTCCTAGACTAGCGCCCCCTAGTGGCCTCAGAGGTAGTTGTGTGGAAGCCATTCTGATCTATTGTGACATGCTTACGAAAGGAGACATGCCTGCAGAGTTTCCTGTGCTGATACAAGCGTCCATGCCTCCAGATCTGACAGGTGTTAAAATACAGTAAGGGCGCCGATGCGAGGAGGTCCTGGTAGAGTTACCATGATATGCTAAATATACAGTAATATTCTCAGAAAATATCAAAGGTTGCAACAGTCATAAAAGACTAACACCCCTAAAAACTAAGTGTTCATAACAATTTTGATAGTGTTTCTTTAGTTAGATCAACATTTTTGCAAAAAGAGAGCATGGCTATCCTCGTGTGATATTTTTATGAAACACTGTTGTCATCAAAGCAGCTTTTATATGTAAGTTTGAGATAGAAAGCCGCACCATATCAGTTACAGAATGAGGACATAGAAGGCACAGGTCATTTCCTTTCATGTCTTGACTCAAGACTCTACAGAAGACATCCCTAATGGTTTTTTTTTCTAATCCTGGGGCCACCACTAACAACAACATGCAATACAGTGGTCTTACATAAATTTTCATGAAGCTCAACATTCCAGGTGACAGTGAAGTGACAATGTTGATAAGTGTAATAATGCCTCTAACAGCAAGGCATCTCTTGCTGTAATTTAGGCCAAAGAATAAAGTTACCAAGCATTTCTCTATGAAATGAATGCAAACGTTTTACGGTACCAAGAGCAAGTTCCGCAGTGCCATCTTATTCCTCATGGCAGCATGGAAGTACATTCACTGTTTGAAGTCTAGATTTGGCTTGAATGGGGGAGTGGAGCACCTGAGTCAACTGGCGTGACTGAACCAAATAAATGAAATCACTCAGAGGGACAGAAGAGCTGTTTTCACTGGCCAAATACAATATGGAGAATGTTTTCTTAGTTGAAGCTGGCAACAATTATCTGATGACACTAAAAAAATATACGTATGAGCTCTGTGAGTCGTGTGCGTGTGTGAACCTGATTGGCTGTGTGTGTAGTTACAGTTGTGTCATCTATGATTGAACTTAACTAAAAATGCCGCATTTATTTAAAGATCATATCTAACTGAATGAAATATATTAACTTAAATCCTACATTCACTTTAAAAACAAAACAAAACAAAAACAAAAAATCATAAAAAAAACATAGAAATTTGCTGTTATAGGTTACACAAAATCAAGTGCATGAACATAATTACAAATCAAAACAAAAAAGTTATACATGACAAAAACGTGTCATATTTATCAAGTGCCAAAGTATTTAAGTAAAGAAACTGCTTTCATTCATTGTGTGTGTGTGTGTGTGTGTGTGTGTGTGTGTGCCTTTGTGCACTCTCCAGTTTTGTCCACAAGCACAGAGCTTTTACTGTGCATCTCCAAGAAAGAAGAAGAAAAGACAGAAGAGAGTAAGTGGACTGGCATTGACAGTCAGTGACACCTACAGGCGACGACTGGAGCCCGACCCTGAACACTGTCTGTTTGTAGTGAAGCTGTTAGGCTGGAACCATTTCCTAAGACACGTGCATTCATGAGGATAATGGCCTGGAATTTCATGCGTTACACCTGGGACGCCTTACAGGCTGTTTGTCATCTGAAACCGAACCAAACAGGCCGAAAAAAGTTTCTGCAAGTGCATGTAGCATGTGAGAGTGAGAACTATCCTCCCCGTTAAGAAAGGCTGTGATGTATTACTGACTGCCTGAACCAGCTGACGTGGTAAAACCTGACGGTTCGATGCAAGTTGCGAGGAGGAAATATGATGTAAATGTCTTAATTCTGACTGAGGATCAGTCAAGTTTTATCTACAAGTCTCATCTGAGGAACATGCATGTTTGGAGGGTGGGCTGCAAGACAGAGAGTTTTAAAGGTCACATTAAAAACGTAGATTCAGGTTACTGGAACACTCAAAGAGGTACAACAGCCTTGCATACATTGCAAAGCAGGGATTTTAGACCAGTGAAAGGACATTTTGGCTCTATTAAATCCTAAATAAGAGGGAACATTCCTCACTTGGATGCCAGCCAAACAGGGAATAATGTTTTTTTTTTTTTTTTTTTTGCAAGTGGGCTTGTTGGAGACAGAACTTCAGAGAAAACGAAAGGAGATCAAAACAACAATGTACAGTACACATCGGTCACATTCTTCCAGCTCTGTTTTCATGTGACAAGTTTGGGCCGATTTAAGCAGGTTTTACACATTTATAACTCCCTTGTTTTGGGTGGGAAGTTGTACCGTGGAGGTTTGGTGCTTTGGTGAGGTGGCTCTCTGCCCAGTCAGCCCGTCCGAGTCCAGGGGAGCAGATTATTTCCTTGTCGACAGCTCCTCTAGTTGTTTATTTGTTTTTCTGGTGGTGTGAGTGAAAAATTTGCAGGTGGTACCCATTACATTCATCACAGTATCAAGACTTGTGATGCCAATCCTAAGGTACTGAACAAATGACCTGCAGCATTGTCAACAGAGTCAGAAAACTCTCAGTCAGTTGATTCAAGCAGCCAAGAAAAAACAAAATGATGAAAGGGAAAAAAAGATAAGATTTCTCCAAAGATTTACGAAACTTCAAAACTTCTGAGTCTGATTATCTACAGTTGAAACTTCAAAGTAGGCATAGATATATAGCATGAGGTGAGTGGGTGACAGTGGTTCAGTAGTCAAGTAACAGTTGTTCACGTGTCCTCTCTGCATCTCTGTCTTCATCTAGTGGGTAGAGACTGCCGTCCAGTGAGCAGCTTTGGCCGAGGCTCCCTGTCAGGTGGAGCCATCTGGTGGCCTCTGCTTGTATCAGCTGTGGAAACTGAAAGAAAATAGGTGAGGATTCATATTTGAGATGGGTTGGGTTGGGTGGGGGGAGAAGGGGGGAGGAGGGAGGGTGGACAAATCATAGCAGACAGAAATGAAATGAAAGGAAGAGAAGACATGTAGTTCGGGCTGCTCTGGGTGAGGACTCAGCCAAAGGAAGACATACTGTAAAGGGTTTTGTGTCTGTGCTCGAACAGCCCCCAGACCGTTTCGCTCGCTGTCATTCCAAGTTGCCACTTTCAGACTGGGAGATGTTAAGCGTGTTAGCGGAGGGGAAGAGGTCTCTTTGGTCCGTGGGGCTGTGGTAGTCAGATGTCAGGTCGGGCTCCAGGAGGGAGGACAGGGTTAAGTGGGATGAGCCTTTCTTTAGGCACTGGGAGTAGAAATTGAGCAGGAGGTCCAGCTTATTCTCTATGGACTGTACCTGAGAAAACATACACAAGTGGCAAGTTTGTTTGTTTCACACTTTGTATCACCAGATCCTGGCTGAATTTCACAAGCTTCTGTAAGTTAGTGGGGGATTTTCTGCATAGAGTTTATTTCATCACTGTTTCTGATATGATGGACGATGACGCTGGGGCTCAGTGGGTATTTACTGAGTGCTTGTACAATATCTTCTTATTTCTTAGCATTAAAAAACAACATGTCCATTAGGTGTCAACCATTAACTGTCTCGGGAGCTGTAGAAAAGACAGATGGATGAAAAAAAAAAACATTGACTGAGTAGAACAGGGATTGCTGCTCTTACATGCTAAATTATATCATTTCCTGCTGTCAGTTCATTGCACTTCCTGTGCTTTTTATGGCAGCTTTTTTTGTATCCACCAGAATGAGTATAAATGACATTTTTGATTGATTTATATGAACTCAAAGAAAACTTCCACAAATGCTGAATAAAACAAATTACGCCTCAGTTACCTGTTTCTCCACCTTGACTACACGTCCCATCATGCTTAGCTCATCCAGTGGGTCCAGTTCTGGCGGCGTCTTCTCTCCTTTTTCAGGGCGTGCCTTTTTATCGGGCTGAACAGCTCCTCGTCCAATTATCTGGTCCACTCTTTTTAGAGAACAAACAGTAATAATAAATGTAATGAAGAATAAGATATTTTAGAAAAAAAATTGTTTTTATCCTTATTCAGTTATGAAGCAACAGAAGGGTTGGTCAGATACCTACCGCATCTGTAGACTCTTGATGCGGCCCAGCATGTCCAGGTGTCCAGCGGAGTACTGCTCTATGACGTCCTTCACATCATATGGACGCAACGTCTCCTTAAACTTCCTCTTGGCCACAAGGAACTTTAAGATCCTACACATTCGTCAAATACAAACAACCCCAAGCTGTTATCGCTCTCTCCGGCTGCATTTAAAGAGCCTCACCCCACACATCCACATATAAGGATGTACAGTAAACCTTTGGAAAAAATGCAGGGGCAGGACAGCTATCAAACCACACGGCCCACCCTGAGAAGACCAAGATTAATTACAGTCAGAGTGACCTTATCATTCACAAACAGCCCCATAAAGAGAGCAGAGCAACTCCCCTCGACTAAACCATGTGAATATATTGTGATGATGACAACACCTTCCAGAGACATTTGCTTATCAGTACTTGCTGTTTCAGCAATTAGCACAAATCCACAGATTGGAGTCTCACACACAGACACACACACACACACACACCTCTATCAGAGCGTCGCCCCGTTTCTGCTCTTTTGTCAGTGACAGCCATGTTGGAGCTACTCGTGGACCACAGCTGCTCCCACTTCCAGCGCACACAGCTCATCATCACCACCCACACATCCCCTCTGCGGGGGGAATCACACCGAGGAATGTCAACCAAGCACTACTGTACCCGCCGAGCACATCACTGACAACATCCTCTGCCAGAGTAGCTCTGCTCGGATGTCATACTGGAGGGAGGACACGCAAGCAATAGGGGAGTGTTGGTGTGTGTGTGTGTGTGCAAGTGCTTGGCTTTCTGTGTTGGGTGGGTCATTCAATTCCCTTCATATCACTTACGCGATAGATGCTGGCTCCGCAGAAGGACTAGAAACACTGACTGGAAGTGAGACAAAATATACACACTGAGCTGCCGGGGAAACGGGAGAGGGGTGTGGGTGGGGATTTTGATTTGGATCCTCCAAGGGTTTCTTCGAAATGCTGACTCTCTTTCTCGGTCGATGAAATGGCTTTCATAATACGTGGTCAGGTCTGAGTGTGGCCCCCCCCTCACTCCCTCCCACCACCACCAGAAAACTTCCAGCTACGATGCAACTGTAACTGGCAGTGGTACAGCACAGCTGGCACTGCTCACGGAAAGATATTATACCTTCCTAATGTTAGGAAGTTGAGACGTAAAAACACAGCGATGATTGGAAGGACAGGAAGTGTCATCTGTGCCACAAAATGCTTGCATAGCTAGAGCAAATATTTTTGCAATTCAGCAAAGGTGGATCCCTGATAGTCTCCAATGGCAAGGTTTTATCTGTGACTTAAAAATGACTGTTATGCTGACACGTATCCTAGGTGGGCCAAGTAGGGTGAGCCACTGCAGGAGCAAGTCTGATTCTTCGCCAGATAAGACTGCCTACCTGCTAAGTGAACAGAATCTAACGCACAGGCTACAGTGCATGCGTTCAATCATTCTTCCAGAGAAATATACTGCGTAAACATTATACAAGTTTAAAAATATCACAGCTGAAATGCTACAAAAACTGATGACGATGACAAAAGATCAAATGGTTATAAATAGTAAGCATGTCCAAACTATTTATTTAATAAAGCAGGCATTTCATCTGAGACTGCAAACGTGCAGAAATTTTGAGTTTTGTGCAGTATCGGATTGGTGCGTGTGAAGAGTCACAGCAGAGAGAGCACAAAAAAATAAAACGCCTTCTTCTTCTCCTCTTGCTCCCTCTACCTATCCCTCCGTACATAAACAGAACACCGTACGCATTTCTTCAGGCAGCCAGGCACTGATAAACCACATGCGTCTCTCTAAAGTGAAGTCTCAGCACTAAGGCCTGCTGCACAACACTGTGTTTCACAGACATCAATCGTGAACCTCGCTAAGACGCTGCATGCGTACGTGTGTGTGTAGAGCACCTGCTGTTTACACACCTGCACTATCTATAGGAAGTCCCTCTCTTCTATTGTCTGCAGCACAGAGCAGCTGAGGTCAGAGCTATCTGCTGAGTCAAGTGCAAACCTGCGGAGAGATCATATAATACCCTATCAGTGGCCTAACAATATCAAACAATAATATATCATTCTGTATCGCTGGAACAGAAAATATCCACCTGCTGTATGTCTATACAGGAGAAACCTTCAGTTTAAGTGTTAACAAAGTACCTGCTTCAGAGTCAGACAGCTGACTTGTGTTACTAACAGTGACAATGAGCCAAACAGAATGGTAAATGCATTTATATAGTGCATTTACCCAAAAAGCTTTATAATTTTCCTCTCAATCACCCAAACTCACACTGACAGCACCAGAGCCACTATGCAAAGTACTCGTCTAACCTTTGGGAGAAACCTGGGGTCAGGGATGCTTCAACATATAAACAGCAGGAACTGGGACCAACCCCCAACCCTGTGATTAATGGATGAGACACTTGACCACCTGAGACACAGGGGCGACTGCCACTTAAGACACACACACACACACACACACACACACACACAAACAAACAAAAACAAATCCTGAAATGATGCTACTTGAGTCACATTCAAGATTATGACATGGTACATACAGAAAGAAACACACATATTCATGTATGTAGATCAGGTTTATACTGTGTTTGCAGTGTTAGTGTTTACAATCAGTGCGGCTATAAAAATAAGCACTACAGCTTTAATAAAAATTGATGCTCAGACAAAAGTGACTTTTTCTGGGTCTCTACATTCCTCTAACATATTTTGGGGCTATTTTGACTGGCCAGGTGGATTTCAGCATCCCTAACGTTGCCTCATACACACCTATATATTACACACACTTCATTTAGAAGCATCACAGAGTGCATACGGAACCACGCACACAGCGTCACGCTACCATGAGAACCGCTGTGCGCGTATGGCGCTGACATACGGGACCAAAAAGAGAGTCGTTGTAATCCACTCTAATCAGACCCCACTGGAGACTGGCCTGGCCCCTACACCAGATGTTTGCTGGCAATCGTAGTTTTTTTCTGCCACCATCAGTGAAAAACTCTACGCTGTTACTCAGTGTGTATTATTTTGTGTGTGTGTGTGTGTGTTGATACCCCTATGGGATATCTATACATTTGAACACCACTGGTTGTATAGTTGTGTATTTTCCACAATGATTAATTGCTGAGTATTATAACGATGGTGTAGATTGGTCTACAGTGTATTTCTTCACACATACACTGTCTTGGATTATGAATGTAGCTACTTTGTTTACATGTGCAGCATTTTTGCATTCATTAGCGAAAACTATATTTAAAGTGTCTAAGCACATACTATGTAAGGACATCCCCCACTGATGTACTACAGTAACATTAAAGCTTAAAGTCGATGAATAACATTGAAGAGATGACACCAATCAACATCAATGATCTTAATCAGTTGTTATTACAGTTGTCCCTGTCTAAACTGTACAGTATCGTTTGTCTCTGTACAGTCGTACTGTACTGTGATCTTCCATCTGTACGGTACTCCTGAGTGTGCGTGTGTGTGTGCTCTCTAATAGGCAACCCTATCACGCCACCTTACACATGATCGGCCTGAATGAGCTGGGCTCTCTGAGCGACAAGGTCACACGGGGGAACTAACCCTGCCTGCAGGAAGGCTCAGTTACTGCTCCTAAGTGGACATTTCTACTCCGTCAGCTGAATCTGCACACGCCAGCACCTAAATGGAGGAGCAGCATGTTCGCCTATTAATGCAGGCTGTAAATACCACGACAAGTGCTCATCGTCTGAATTCACACAAATGGGTTATTTGTGTGGCCAAAGTGATCTTATTCCATCGTTATTCCAGTTTGTTGTCAGATGGAACCTAGTTCCTGGAAACACAAGCTTTTACTGCTAGAAAAGTCTTAAAGGTAAAGGTTAAAGGTTTTCACATTTGAACAGTTTATCGATTTAATGATACTCTCTATTGTGTTGTAGAGCACATTCTGAGGAGTCCTATCTTGTTGAAATATTTGTTGTATTTCACTCCTTGGGGGGACCCCGCGGTTTTAAGAACCAGCAGAGGAATCACTCTTGACATGTAGCCTCTTTCTAAGGCATGAATGATACTTCTAACTACTCTCAAGTTTTCTCAGAAAAGCCAAAAAATAAATTCATTCTCAAAATACATTATTCATTTTGTATATTGTACATGATTACTTGGGCTGGTGCAAAGGTGTAAACCGAAAAGAAATACGTTTTTGGGTGTGTTTCAGTACAAGTCGAGAACATCCATCGCCCAAAAACAAAGATGAGCAGATCTGATCAAGTTCTACAAAGACAGCACTGCATATTGTTTGTTTGGTGATCATTTTTCCTTTGTTTGTTATTGAGTGAGACTGTAAAAGGATTATGGAAGGACTAATACCACTGATGGCAGAACTCACCTGACAGCTCGTATAAGTGTCTTCACTGCTGGGATTACCTCCTCCATGGCCACGTCACAATATGGTTTGTCTTCCACGCTGTCCTCCCCGACCCCTTCCACTGGACCAAGGTAGAGGGAAGATATTCAGAGTCACTATTAGGTAGAAAAGATTCTTGTGAGTGTTAATGAAGAATGTTTGTGTGTTGCTTACCATCAGCAGGAGATCGTGGTTTGAGGCGAAGCGAGGTGCGGAAGCGTGTGCGGTCATTAAAGCTCCAGCTCTTCTGGACCTTCCCGGGGCTGGTGGCCTCGGGGACGTTCTCCTGGCTGGGAGAGCGTCGGACACCGGAGCCCGGGGGCAGCGGTGACGCCTTGTTCCGAATGGTTTGGGACGATCGGGAATTGTTCATCCTGATCCGATCCCGGAAGCCCATTTTACTGCTGACAGTGAAAATGAAGTAGTCAAACATCTATAAGCAGAGTCTTCGTTTTGGATCATCAGAGGCACACTGAGTTTTTCTCAACGATCACGATGTCCATGCGTTTGACCTTAATGGAAAACTAAACTGTGTTATCCTGGAAGTTTAGGGAAGCAGCAGGAGGCCAGCCTGAGCTTGTTAGAAAAGAGTTTGTTAGTAAAAATGGAGTAACACAAAAAATATAGCCTCTGATTCTCTTAAAAGTCCTTGCAGAGACTCATCAACAAACATCAACAAAACAGGGACACAAACAGACATTTACATTGTGTCTCCACGACGGACGAACTAGCTGACTTATCATGGAGGCTGTTTGACCAGAGGGACCACTCAGTATTGCTAAAAACTGATTCTGCCCTGAGGGTTTGCTTATTTAATGTGCCTATCATAGCACCTGATTCAGCAAAATCAGACTGAAACCTGATTCAAGACCTGCAGTAGTGCTGGGACGGCGGAAAATGTTCCACCTACCATCAGACCAAGACACGCTTCCCTAATCCCTTCAACAGAGTGAATAAGCATCAAAATACTGGCTTCAAAGCGCAGCCGTACAAAAGGTGTCTCATTAAGTGCTCTATACCACTCACTACACTACAACCAGTAGGTGAGGTCATCTATTTACAGGAGAAAGCTATTTGGTGGCCATTCTCTCCAGCATATTGACTCCTAGCATGCTCTGGAGACCACTCCCTCTCCGCAGCCACTTACATGTTGCACACTGTCACGGATCCATAAGGCAATGCAAACGTCATGCACCACAGAGCAATTCCGGCCCAGTCGTTCACTCCTACATGTTTACGATGATATACTCTTTGTTGTGCGTGTGTTATAGCAAGCCATTTAAATTAAAATTTAAATAGTTAAGGGGAGTTAGTGGGAACAGCATTTCATACGAGCAAGCTGAAATGTTTCAGGTAGACTGGAGGCAATGGGGAAGAGAGAGTGAAAGACCTTCACATGCTGTTGGGAAAGGAAGCAAATGATTTGGATGCATTCAGGACCGTGAATTTCACTGAATCTTTCCAAAACATTGAAAGCATATTGCATGCAAACAGAAGCATTTTAGTCCTTTAAAACCTTTTAAAAAATACAGCACAAACATACTGATTTGTTAGAAAGGCTCATATGACTGATATGAAATAGAAAAGCATGCTGAATCATTTAAACCCTCTCTTCAAGAAGAGGCAACAAATGAACCAAACAACTGAATTGAAAACATGAAGCGAGTCTAGAGCGGGGAGATTCCTTCGACTTCAATAATTTTTCAATTTGCGAAAAGGTTGTTGCTTATTTTTGAGTGCATGTTTAGTTTCCTTGTTTCATCAGTGTCGTTTGATGAAAGGATGAAAGGAAAACACACGTCTGTCTATTTTGTCACAGTCGTAAACCATCAAGGACTTCTGTCGTGTTTTCAACACATGGTTTATCATGACCTTCAAGCCAAAGCAAAATCAGCCCTAGTTTCTCCAACAGTTAAGATAAAGACCAAGCTGGAGAAACATCCTCATAGTTAAACAGAACACAACATGTCTTCACTCAAGCATTTGTGGACCAGAGTATAGTGCCTATTTAAAGTTTTTAATTGGTAACTACAGTCCATTGTTGAAAATAAAATACATTTCATGGCATGAAATGAGATAATTCTTCTTTCTGAAACTCACAAACTGTGAAGAGTTTAATTTTTTTTAACAATAACGCAAAACTTTTATTGAGCCACCGCACCGGCCCACAAATTTTTGAGTGTTTCAGGCAAAGTGAGTAGGATGTGTGTGTTATAGGAGGAATAAGAGTGGTGGTGTTATCGATCGGTGATGTTTTAGCGTGCCCCGTGCACAGGCTAGTTGCCGTGGATACCTCTGCTTGCGGCCAGCGTGAATCCGGAAGAGACCCCGCTTTTTAGAAAGGAGTTGACTGGGGAGACACACAAGGCAGAGGGAGAGGGTGAGGGGAAGAGAGGAGTGGAAGGGGGGTGGGGTGGGGGGGTGAAGGAGGACGAGAAGTTCTGGGACACAACCTGGGTACTTGGTGAACCCATGAGGGAAAAAAGTTAGCACAAGGGAAAAACCAGAGGAAGAGGGTGAGGTGGAGGGGTGAGGCGTGACATCTCAATAGTCCAAATAGCCCTTTAATCTCCTGCTCTTGTTACCATGCTTAAGAGTGTAAAATATCATTCTGAGAGGCCGTTTTGGATTATGAAGACACAGTCAGTGAGGAATGAGGAGGAGGGTTTGATCTGTGGGTGGGGATTGCTCATGCAATGGTGGTGGGCAATGTTTCACCTGAGTATATTCATCAAGACAGCGCATTAAACATCATGGTGTGAGAGCAGCTCCTCAAATCAGCACATTTCTACCAGCAAAACTTGTATTATTCAGATACACCAATGTGCTTCTCTCATCTAATGCATGCACAAGTCCCATATATACCATTTACATAATCAGCCCTTTATTACCTTGGCTCTTGTTTAAGGTTTATGCTAACAAAGTTATGAAGCTAATGCAGCAAATTCATCCTAATTACGAACATCCTCAAATCAAAAAGCACAGCTCATGACTTGGAGAACAAACCTGCATGGACCTTCTGCCTTCCTGAGAACAGATGAAGGATGGAGGATGGATGGCATGGAAGAGACACAAATGGAAATAAAGGGAAAGAAAAAGGAAGACAGGAAGAGGAAACCAGTAAGTGAACACTGGGAGGCGGTGGCGATGGCGAGAGTATGAGCTAAGCAGACAAAGATGCAGAGAAGCAGGGGGGTCCTGTAACACAGTGGTCTCAGATCAGATATTAGTGAAATACTGTTAAACACACAACACGTCCATGCAGAAAGCTCCGGAAGCAGTCAGCCTTTGATTTTCTTTGTGTGTGTGTGTGTGTGTGTGTGTGTGTGTGTGTGTGTGTGTACACCTGTGGTATGTGTTCTTCTGTATGTCTCTGCTGTGTGTGAGCAGGAGTGTAGGTACTTTTGACCACCTGTCTAGATGTACTGTAAGGCTTTGAGTGGTGGCGGTGTGCGTACCTGTCCCCCGACAGGTAGGGGGAGCTGTAGGGCCGCAGCCCAGACAGCAGCGTGTGGTAGGAGTTGTGGAGAACCTTCTTGTTGTTACGCTGTCGCTGGAGGTGACTGAACAGTAGCGTCAGTTCTCTGACACCCCACGTGCACAAATAAACACAAAAAAACAAAAACAAAACAAAAAAAACACATGACAAATGAACAAAAAATAAATAATGAACAACTCACAAAAAGGCCAAATCAATGGTCCAAACGCTCAAAAGAAGAGGGATACTTGAGAGAAATACGTGAAAACTTGAGAATTTAAGATATTGCAAAGTGACTGATTTGACTCGATGTTAATATAAAACAGATGCATGTTTCTCATGTTCCCCTCCTTTTAAGCAAATAAAAATTAGTCAAATTAATATATAAATGCAAAATATAAGAAACCACTGTGTAGAACAAAAGTAATGAAAACGTAATTGAATAGTGGTGGCAGAAGGGCTTGGCCCAGCCCTGTAATTTAATTTAAAATAATAATTTAAAAATGTAATAGAGAAATGAACTCTGCTGATTTTTATTCAAACCACCACTGCACAAAAGTGAAAAGGGTTCTTCATGGATAAAAGGTAGCAGGTATGATCTGTGTTTTGGTTCATTATTATATGAATGTATGAGCAGAAAAGTATCAAAAAATATTTTTTTACAATTCACCATTTTGTGATGCAACTCTTAAATCTCTGTCTGCATTTACTACACTTCAAACAAACGGCCAAAGGCAACTACAGATTTCTGATGGTTGAATCCATTCAGCACTGAACATGTAAACTGATGGTAGTGCAGGCCTACCTGAATGAAGGCAGCATGCTGTCATAGAAGTACCATGTAGCTGTTAGATAGGAGTGTTTGGCATCTGTAGAGTAGAGACGCCATGCAGCCTACACAAACGCACAGAAACACAAAGTCAGAGTTAACATCCTGACTCTCCACTTGAGTTTGAATATATTTAACACCATATTGCACAAAGATTTAAAGGTGCTATATGTACATTTTTGCTGTTGTTAGCCAGCTATTTACTTCAGCTATTGTTGTGTGAGAATATGCCCTCTGGGCAGTGCTGCTTCTTCAACTTCTCATGTTGGACTGGGGTCAGACTGGACTCCACAGTGATTTACTATCACAAAGTGGTATCATGAGACAGGCTGTGACTAGCTGGTTAGCATGCTAACTTCAGTAGAAGGAAACAATGGCATTGCTTTCCACTGCTGGACACAGCTCTTGGCAGGTAAAGGAATGAAGTTTGATGCTGAACTCGCAACATTTCTTCTAGACAGATGAGTAAACAGCTATTAATGCTAACGCTGGCTCTGTAGTGAGAGCAAAAACGTACATATAGCACCTTTAATGACCCTCACTGTGGCTATTACCTGTATCAGATTGGCAGCAGGCATCCTTCTCTTCTCAAAGTGCTTCTGCCGGTGCTGCTCTTGAACCTTCAAGGCAAAGCCTGACCCCAGAATTCCCTGAGGGTCAGAGGTCAAATTTAAGTCAAGAGTGCAACTCTGACCGAGCAGACAGGAGTCACTAACAAAGATGTGAGTAAATAGACAGGAGACGTACAGCAGGCAGGGCAAAGAAGGAGACTCCCAGAAGAGCAAAACCTGCAGCTAGGAGCCGTCCTTGCCAGGTATGAGGCGTCTTATCACCATAGCCAATAGTAGTCAGAGTAATCTGGGAGGGTGGAGAGATATACACACACACACACACAATATGATGGGTTTAACAGAATGGAAATTTTATGGGCTGGTGACACACTGCATTTGTCCCTATAAAAAGATCTGAATTCCCAGAAGAGTACTTTCTTACAAACACAGCAATTTGTGCGTGTCGAGGATTTTTTTTCCTACGTATAAAAACTTTGCACACACCCTACAAAAGATTTTGCATGACTTTACAATTCAGTTACTCCTGTCAGTCACGACTGCGAAGATGAAAATAATAATTCTATGATTACTCTTAATATCATTCCTGCAATCACTTTGGATAAAAACATACTGGATATAAAATATCTGGAATGCACCAAGACTGACTAATACTCAGTCATTAGTCAGTCTTGGTGAACCTGGTGAATCTTCTCACTGGGCATCAGAAGCTTTATATCTCAGTAATATACTTGTAATCTGAAAGTACAGCTCCTACAGGTCTCATGTTTAATGGCCTCTTTAATGTTGATACAGTCTGTCACACTTAAGTTTGCTAAATTATTTATCTCTTTTTGTTAATAAGAAGATTTTGTTCACAAAAAGGGATTCTCTCCACAGCTACAAAGACAGTGTGTGTGTGGTGCGTGTGCATTTGGCAGTACTCACAGTCCCCCACCAGAGGGAGTCTGCATAGGTGTTGAAATCTGTATTGACGTCTTTCTCTGCCAGGTACACGAGGAAGGAGGCAAAGATGAGGACCAGGAAGCCTATGTACCAGGCTGTAATCAACTCCTGAGAGAGTGAGACAAAGAGGAGGTATCAATCACACCTGTCAGCAGCAGCAACAGCATCTTTCCCATCATAATCCCTCCTGTCATTACTGTACCACTATCATCATTATTGGATAAATTCCCATCATCATCACATTTGGCTTCCGCTTTGACTTGGCCGCACAGTTCTGCTCAGACAGCTGCTGCATCAATTCATCATCATCACCACCTTCTAAGCAGCCGACCGGTGGGTGTCAGGTGTTTGGTCAGCACAAATAGTAACTACGGATTGCCAAAAATGAGCCGTTAAAGGGGAGTTTGGTGTTTTAGGGCAGTGAATGTGATCGAGTAACAGATGTTCGCCAGTAAACTCACCACTTATTCCTCAACATTTAAAGTTATTAGATTATTTACCTCATTTGTAACCATCATCAGCCTTTTAATAAGAGCCCTCAGCCTCCTTCCTGTGCTTACAATAATCCATAATGCTGTAATATGACTACAATGTATGAGTATACTTTTAATCATCAGGGTCTATAAATGCAAATCATTCTCAAACATAAACCAGAGACAGTGAGTTTTGTAGAGCAACGTGTAAGAAGAGGACTATATTTAGCAGGCTCTCATTCCCACCTTGCTGTGAGCGTAAACCACTGAGCCCAGTAGTTTCCAGGTGCCTCCTCGTCTGTCCATACGAACCATACGCAAAATCTGCAGGAAACGCATGCTCCGCAGGGCTGAGGTGGCAAAGATGTTACCCTGCGTGCCTGCAGCGATCACTGCCAGCGACGCCACAAACACTATGAAGTCTACAGGGAAGGAGTTCAATCCACAGAGACACAGAGAGGAGATGAGGATAAGGTGATTTCACAATTTTCACACGGACGCACACAGCACTTTGACGTGGGTTCATGTGCCGTCCACACACAAACACACACTAACCTATAACACAGAAAGGCTTTCTGGCAAATCTCAGCCGTCCCTGCCATCCCCGGTATCTGCAGCAACAGCCGGCCGCCCAGATCCTGATGAAGTACTCCAACCCAAACACCACAATCATCACAAACTCCTACAAACAACATACACACAAAGACAGAGAGAGAAAGGTCAGTGATTGCACCGGTCAAATGAGCACAGCGTTTGACAAGCCAGACCTTTTTTTGTATGAATGTATTTTTTTTCCTAAAAGTCAGAGTGACATTCAGTGTGACAGTCTGTCATTTCATTACATGTAGTCATGTTGTATCATTTGTTTAGCATGTAGACCAGTTTCCCTACACAGAGCATTCAAGATATTAATTATTAGAATATAATATTTAAAGCATCACATTGGTATTTATGAATATCTGAATCTGTTTATGACTTGGTCTCATTTTCAAGACTTAATCAAAAAAGTCCATTTGAATTGTTTCCATCAGTTTGGAATCTGTGTACATCCTGTCAGCGTTGACTGGGAGAGAGGACAAAAACTGTGTGAGATATGTGAAACAATGAGGACAAAAAATGAGCAGACATCATGTGAATGTGGCAGCATATAAAGTTAAAAAGTACACAAAGTACCTGTTGTGTTGTGTGTGATGAACACTGAAGTTGGGACGTCAGTTTTCCAGTTTTTATTCTAGCGCATGAACACACCACTGTTTTGCATGCAGGCACTCCTAATTTCTCTCTTTGAGAAAGTCTGATAGCTGATGTGTATATTCTTCACATGACTGATATGCCCTATGCTCCCTCTGTTAGACCTTTGCAATAACATAATTTTAATTGACCAGGCTTGTAAAACAAAGGCTGAAAAGGTTCTAACATTCAGAGCCTATTATCACACTTCTCTGTCTGTCTTGCTCTCAGGTTTTTGGACTGTACAGGCAGTTTAAGGTGCTCTGAACCAATCTGTCATTAGAGCGAATGCTCGTGTAAGTAAAGTCCACTAATGGCTGATTGCCTGCTAATGGCTGGGTGATTGATCGAAAGAGTGAACGGAGAGAAAGTGAAAGTCAATCAAACCATTAAATAAGACGTAAAGATGAGCAAGGTGGGAAGAGAGAGGGGAAGAGGGGGGTTGAGAGAGGACACGTCAGGTTAAGGAAGGAGAAAGTGAGTGTCCATTACCTTTCACTAAAGCGGCCTGAGCACAGAGGAAGAGGGGAGATTATGGGATAGCTATTAGGATTAGTGGATCATGTCTGTGATTTCCTGCGCAGTCAACAACACCTGAATCCTCCCACCTGCTTACATGGCGGTCTGCGCCTCCACCGGCAAAGAAAACAACACACACGCAAGCACATACGGGCTCAAGAAACATGGTGTGTATGAAAGGGTATGAAATGGATGCTGAAGTAGTCAGTGTGTGTGTTTGTGTTTGTGTGTGAGAGAGAGAGAGAGAGAGAGAGCGAGAGAAAGGGGGACATGGTCTTACCAGGATGAAGAGGCCTTGGTTGGCCATCTTCTGGTGTTCGGGGATGGTGGAGAACACAGACAACACCAAGCAGCTGAACACCAGCAGAAAACTGAAACACACACACACACACATGGTCAGTAAACACATTTCAAAATACCCAGAAATAAGACCACTCTGGGGTTATGTTAATCACTCAGAGAGAAACAAATGGACTAAGTAAACTCATTAAAATATGCTTTGTTCACTCTCTGAGTGATTTAACCAACAGAAAAAACTTAAATTGCAAATAAGCAGGAAAGATTTGTTGATCCATAACAGAACACAAACACAGTGAGCTGACTCATATTAGGTCAGTGTGGCACAAGAATGGGTACAATGGTCAAGTTTGTTGTTTTGGCAAAAATTTTATGAAACAATGAAGTATCTTAAGAATATCTGTACTTGAAAATGAGGTAAGTATAGGTTTCATACTGCAGCATAATGTTTGACTTTATGTCAACTGATGTGAAAAACCCCAAATACCCTCTATGAAGGGATGGTGAGAAACATTTATTGATCAACTACTGACTTTCCTGTTGTCAGTGAAAGTGATATTCTATATTTTCTTATTGCTAAGTTAGCTTATTTCTCTGTTTCTTGTGCTTCTATTGTTCTCCTATGCCGACAAACACATCACTGAGCAGCTTATTGGTTTACAGTGGGTGCTGCTTCCCTTTATGAACATGAAACTGTCAGTCCTAATGTATAATTTACTTCTATCTGGTTATCTTTCTCAAATAAAAAAAATACAAGCTGTTTTAGGGAAATTATTAAAAATGAAAATTAATGTGTATTTATGATTTACTTTTAGATTTACATCTCCAGCAGAAACAGTGAGAACTTGGGTGGTGTTGACAGTAACAAATATATAGAGTATTCCCAACCACATAACCTTTAACATGTACTTTACTATAAGATGACTGTTATTACCCACCCTGTATGCATCTCTCTGCTGCGGGACAGAAATTACTGTCCCACAGAAGTAATAGCCACTTCAGTTTGAGAACTACTCAGAATAAAAACAACATAAATTCTGGTAAAATTGTCTTATGATGGAGGTGCTCTCATGTTCATATAAACCTTTGTCTATTCCACAAAATGTGTCATGTCTCCTAGGAACAATCACCATTATTAAATCTGATTTAAGATGAGAGAGACACGAGCGTGAGTTCGCTCTCTGTTGAAATTCTCATGAAAAAGGCGCTCTTTCATTTCTTTAAACTGGCAAAACTATTATCATATACAATTCTAGTTCATAAGTGTCCTCACACAACTCTCACATCCATGATGTGTGTGTTACTTTCAGAGGAAAAATTATAAAATCTTTAAATCTTTAAAGGAACAGGATACTACCTATATACACAAATATTCAACACTAGAAATTCCACAAGGATGATATTAACTTTAACTTCAAGTAAAAACATTTATATTGGAATGGTGTGCTGCTGAAAGAATGATGTTGGCACTTATGTGGTAACACTTCGCACTCTGTCCTCAACAGTGGAAAAAGTTATTGTTAGATGTTGTTTCAAATTGTTAACAGCCAGAGTAAAAAGGAGCCACAATGTTACCAGACAGCAGAGCAGAAAATGTTGTAAGATCATCATTACCTGCTAATTTTTATCACAAACATTATTTTATGTTTTTCTTTCACGGATCATTCTCTCAGTGTTTCCATTATAATAATTATATACTGTTTATAAGATGATTGGAGGCGGGGTTTCTGGTCAGCGGTTCAGTGAGACAGAACTGGGATCTTGCGCAATCTTGCTGTAAAATATCACGTGTTTGGTACAGTAATGTTATCGATCAGGTAGTGAGCTGTAAGCAAGACAAAGAATGAACGAGGAGCAATTACAAGACAAATCTCAGATAATAAAGCTCACTGAATACCTTGTAATACATTTCATTTTTTGCTACCTTATAGTGAATAAAGTGACAGCCAGCGAATGCAACTCTGATAGTTGTGTTCTGATCTTCTTATGCTACAACATGACCTCAGTGTTGTATGGGTTTCAATAGGTCATATAAAAATGAGTAACTGTCCAAACTGAGGATGCTGATGGTAATGCATATGTCAAACCTAAGATCATCACAGTATTTGACAATTTTATCGAAACCTAATGGACCTTGTAAAATATGATGAGTGTTGGTCCAGCCCCAAGTGTAGCCATCTGACACATGACTTCAGCTCAGTGAAACCGAAACATAATGGCGAATCTTTGACCAGACAATGACAGTGTGAGAACATGCAGTGTAAAAAAAAAAAATCTAAATAAGAGCTCAGAGAGAGACACAAATGGGTTGCACACTAACACGGCAACGACTGTTCCTATTATGAATCAGAACAGCAAGGCAGGATTAGCCAGGTAGCAGCTGTTGGTCCAGCTGAATCTGTGTCAAGTTAGAGAACACTTGTTGGGCCGAAATATTCTTATGGTCTCACACAATAATTTGCCCTTTCTGCACAATTAGTAATCGATCGAAGAAGTCTCTCACAAGGCTAATGTGTGTGAAAAGAATTTTAGCGCTCACATTAAAATTGCAGAAAATATGGGTTTGAGTCAGACAGTGAAACACACACATGGTCAGTAAACACATTTCAAAATACCCAGAAATAAGACCACTCTGGGGTTATGTTAATCCCTTAAGAGAGGAAACAAATGGACTAAATAAAACTCATTAAAATATGCTTTGTTCACTCTCTGAGTGATTAGCCAACAGAAAAAAACTAAATTGCAAATAAGCAGGAAAAGATTTGTTGATCCATAACAGAACACAAACACAGTGAGCTGACTCATATTCGGTCAGTGGCACAAGAATGAGTACAATGAATCCAAGTTTTGTTGTTTTTGGTAAACAATTTTTATAGCTTAATGAAAGTATCTTAGGAATATCTGTACTTGAAAATGAGGTAAGTATAGGTTTCATACTGCAGCACTGTGTTTGGCTTTATGTCAACTGATGTGAAAAACCCCAAATACCCTCTGAAGGGATGGTAAGAAACATTTATTGATCAACCTACTGACTTTCCTGTTGTCAGTGAAAGTGATATTCTATATTTTTCTTATTGCTAAGTTAGCTTATTTCTCTGTTTCATGTGCTTCTATTGTTCTCCTATACCATTAAAACACATCACTGAGCAACAGTTTTACAGTGGGTGCTGCTTCCCTTTATGAACATGAAAACTGTCAGTCCTAAATACATAATTTACTTCTATCTGGTTATCTTTCTCAAAATAAAAAAAATACAAGCTGTTTTAGGAAATTATTAAAAAATGAAAATTAATGTGTATTTGTGATTTACTTTTAAAGATTTACATCCTCAGCAGAAACAGTGAGAACTTGGGTGGTGTTGACAGTAACAAATATATAGAATATTCCCAACCATAACCTTTAACATGTACTTTACTATAAGATGACTGTTATTACCCCACCCCTGTGCATCTCTGCTGCCGGGACAGAAATTACTGTCCCACAGAAGTAATGGCCACTTCAGTTTGAGAACTACTCCAGAATAAAAACAACATAAATTCTGGTAAATTGTCTTATGTTGGAGGTGCTCTCATGTTCATATAAACACTTTGTCTCTTCCACAAAAATGTGTCATGTCTCCACAAGACAATCACCATTATTAAATCTGATTCAAGATGAGAGAGACACGAACGTGAGTTACGCTCTCTGTTGAGGAATTCTCTTGAAAAAAGACGCTTTCTTTCATTTCTTTAAACTGGCAAAACTATTATCATATACAATTCTAGTTCATAGTGTCCTCACACACAACTCTCACATCCATGATGTGTGTTACTTTTTCAGAGGAAAAATTATAAAATCTTTAAATCTTTAAAGGAACAGGATACTACCTACATATACTGCAAATATTCCTTGCTGTAAAGAAATTCTCCACCAAAGGATGATGTATTAACTTTAACTTCAAAGTAAAAACATTTATGTTAGGAATGGTGTGCTGCTGAAAAGAATGATGTTGGCACTTATGTGGTAACCGCCGCACTCTGTCCCTCTTAACCAGTGGAAAAAGTTATTGTTAGATGTTGTTTCAGAGGAACTGTTAACAGCCAGAGTAAAAGGAGCCACAGTATTACCAGACAGCAGAGCAGAAAATCTGTTGTAAGATCATCATTACCTGCTGAACTTTTTATCACAAACATTATTTTTTATGTTTTCTTTCACAGTTCATTCTCTCAGTGTTTTCCATTATAATAATTATATACTGTTTATAAGATGATTGGAGGCAGAAGTTTCTGGTCAGCAGTTTCCAGTGAGACAGAACTGGGATCTTACTTGATCTTACTGTAAATATCACATGTTTGGTACAGTAATGTTATCAGTCAGGTAGTGAGCTGTAAGCAAGACAAAGAATGAACAAAGACAATTACAAAGACAAATCTCAGATAATAAAGCTCCACTGAATACTGTGTAATACATTTCATTTTGCTACATATAGTGAATAAAGTGACAGCCAGCAGATACAGCTCTGATAGTTATGTTCTGATCTTCTTATGCTACAACATGACCTCAGTGTTGTATAGGTTTCAATAGGTCATATAAAAAATGAGTAACTGTCCAAACTGAGATGCTGATGAGTAATACTATATGTCAAACCTAAGATCATCACAGTGGCTGACAAGGCTGTCAGAAACCTAATGGACCCTTGTAAAAATATGATAGTGTTGGTCAACCCCAAAATGTCTGCTGGCTTCATCTGACACCTTGACTTCAGCTCAGTGACAAGAACCGAAACACCTTAACAACGAATCTTTGACCAGACAATGACAGTGTGAGAACATACGGTGTAAAAAAAAAAAATCTAAATAAGAGCTCAGAGAGAGAGACACAAATGAGTTGCACACTAACACACAGCAGCACTGACTGTTCCCTGTGCCATGTGAATCCAGAACAGCAGGGCAGGATTAGCCAGGTGGCAGCTGTTGGTCCAGCTGGTCTACATGTCAGAGTTAGAGAACACTTGTTGGACGCGAAACCAATTCTTATGGTCTCACACAATGGTGCCCTTTCTGCACAATTAGTAATGCGATCAGAAAGTCTCTCACAAGGCTAATGTGTGTGAAATGAAAAAGAATTTTAGGCGCTCACATTAAAAAGTTGCAGAAAAATATGGGTTTGAGTCAGACAGTGAAGCAGTGGTAGACAGCTGCTGTCCAGAGAAACACACAAACACTGGACTGCATATAATCCATACTCTTAATTATTGAGAGGGATGTCCATGAGAACAAATCTGAAACGAACAAAAAAACAAAGTATAACAAGTGAAGCACGCGACTATAAAAAATTATACATTCATCAGCAATGTATCAACAGAAGAGGAAATGAAAATAAAGACCTGCATCCTCTCAGACTAAAACCGTCAGGGTCTGATCGGTGAGATGGTGTAAGTTGTCTTACATCAGACTTGCACAAGAAATGATAGAGGTCAACAGGAGGGAAGGATAAGGGAGATGTCTGAGATTGTGGACAGTTTGTCCTGCAATCTTTGGTTCTCTGTAACATAGAGATTCACAACCAGGGGGTTGTGTACCCCAGAGGGTGCGCCTGCAGTTAGCATGGTGAACGTGGAATGATTGTATAGAAGCTCAACCAAAGTTAAAAAACATATTGTGATTTGATTAAAAAAATAACCTGAGTCAGTTGTAAAGCCTTAAAGCCACTGTGCTGCCACTGACAGAGCATGATAACTCGTTAGCAAGTTAGCTGAGGTCAAAATAGTTGCCTAGAAATAATGAATAAATGGATTAAAGCTAAGAGGGAATAAACAATCAAAATGACTGTCCAAAAGTAATGGAAAAAACATTAACATATTAACCTAAAATTAATGGAAAAACAGATTAAATAGTTAAAAGTAACAGCTAATAGTAAAAAGCTAAAAGTAATGGATAAAAGGTTCACTTCAAGTGGTTGTAGTACGAATGCAAAATCCGACAAATTCCAATCTAAATATTGTCAGTTCAACTGTATGAAAAACTCTAAATAATAATTTTCCTTTTTTTATGTTACTTAACATCCTCTTTAAAAGAAGTACTTGAGGTCATCTGATAGAGACGCGGGGATACATCAGACAAAAAAGGTTGGAAACCACTGATGTGTAGAGGATTAGTTCGTAACCACAGGATGTAACCACAGGGATAAGTGGTATATATCATCAAAGGAGAATTTCTGGTAATGCAAATATCTGATTAGACTCTGCCAGTAGTGATTCATCCGATCGATGTGAAAACCCTGGTTTCCCTGGTTGTCTCTTTTCTCTGTGCTACACTGTGAACAAAAACACTTTTGTCACCGCATGTGCGAAGAGTCAGTGAGTCCAGTGTTTTTGTTTTGTCTGCCTGCCCCGCCACAGTTTCCAGATGGCAAGATGCTACAAATAGAAAGACAAAGTAGATCTAAGACAGCAAGAACCACCCCGGACACCGAGCGCGAGTCAACCCCAAATTACTACTGTATACTTTTCAGCCCAGTGGTACATGCACAGAGGAGAGTTTGTGCGTCAGCCACGGCGGAGTTAGTTTGAAAAACGCAGTCAGATGACTCTGTGCAAACAACGCATATTGGTCGTTCATCAACTGAGTAATGTGCTGACTAAACCGTCTGTCTTTTTCCACTCAATTAACTCAAAGTGCTGTGTATATTTCCATAAGGAGGAGATTAGTTGGGGCAGCATCTCAGGTGGTTTCTTTCATTGACTTGTGCGTTATGACAGGAAACAAGTTACAGCACAGATAGCTGGATCGACAGCTTGGCTTCTACAGAATGCAGACACAACATTCCCGTAGAAACAAGTTATGAAAGCAACTCTGCATTTACCTGAATACAATACTATCCCTTACATACAGTGACTCCAAAAACACTGCAGTGAGTTAGTGCCAACACAGCTCACTGTATCTGTGTGTGCAGCCGGTTTGCGTAATCACAAAGCTGATTTCTGCTGGGTGTCGAGTAACGAACCCTTCAGACCTCATCTCATTCAGACCACAAACCACAGGCAGGCCTCAAGTCACACCTGCCTAACTCACATGTGGCTGTAAAATACCACTTACACCATCTATGTTGAAGTCCTCTAACTAAGTACATGAGTGTTTAAATATTAAGTGACCCTGAGTATAAACCAGTGATGACCAATGATACTAATGATATTGTATTCCTAGTGCTCAAAGAACAAAGCTCTTTATATTTAATATTATGTCACTGTCACAAATCCCATAAGGAGACCAAAATCAAGCATTAGTCCATCAATCAACGCTCTCCGACTTCCCAGCCTGTCTGTGTCATTTTTATTAGTCACGTTAGCGACTATGGATGGCAGTATCAGTCTTTCTGTCGTCTGTCCATCACTTGTTCATTTGTGAAGATTCTCAGTCATCCAGGTCAGGGTTATTTCTAAGAGTTAAACAACGGAAACTGGAGGTTCTTGAAGACGTTTAACTCTTTACAAATCCCTTCACAACTAATGACATTCCCATCAGCCCCAGTTTTATCAGCTGCACAAGATGTTAATCTGTGGTAACTTTCACAGAGGAGAGTCACTTCTTTTCTTGTTTATTTATTATTTATGAATGGAAGTCTACACATGTTGTCCTGTTGGATCACCTCTTGTCTTCAGTGTTCAGCTATAGCTCCTCATATGGAGTTAAGTGACCTGGGAACACCCGCCGAGACGACGCCTCCACTCATGTCTGCTTTGTTGTCCCCGATGAATAAATACATAAACAAATACATTAATAGATAAACACATAAATAGATGCAGAGACATTTAGGCAATGCGTGATGTGTGTGGAGAGGGGGAGTCACATTTCTGCTGAGGGCACACTTCCTCCAACACCGGCCGCTATCCACCTCGGTCAGTACACACCACCAGCTCCATCCTTTCAGGGAAATGTCAATTAAAAGCAAAGCATCAGTCGAAATCCACCAAATCAGCAAGGTTGGTCTCAAGAGGACATTGAGAGAAACTCGAGCTTGAGTGCCTCACTATTCTGCATCAACAAAATATCTTCATATTGAAATATTTCAGTGAAGACGTGATGAAAGGTTCTGATTTAGAGAGGAGAGAGAGTAAATATCAGAGTGAATATTGCTCTCATAGCCAGGACAATAAAAGAAATCACTGAATATTTGTTTGGAGGTAAAGATCACAAAGCCTCCTCTCTGTATAGTCAAAATAGAAAAGTGTCTCATCTGGTACAACTAGAGGAGACGTGACCACGGCTGAAGGGAGGGTAAGGTGAAGCAAAAGCCTGACTCATTATACACTTTATAAATGGGCATGTTAATGTATAGATGCACCACGTGGCGTGAATCAAAAAGGCTGTCATACAATGAATAAAATAATTTATGAAAGTCAGGCGCTCAGGAGGTTTACTGTAAGGCTGTCTGCATTAGTAATTGCTCCAGAACTTTTTAGAAAAAATAATGCATGCTCTGCTATATACACTGAATATCTGACTTTTCTCCAAAAGCCGAGCGAGTGTAATTTGTCACATGGACACTGTAGAGAATCAAGAAAAATGCAAGCACAGTAAGACATAAAAAGAAAGAGAGAAAGGAAGGAGAGGAGGACGAAAGAAAGAAAGAAAGAAAGAAAGAAAGAAAGAACACACGTTTTTTTGCCATGTTTATCTGAATAGTTTGTGTTGATTCACATCCCAGGTAGAGTATCTCTCCCTTGAAACTCTAACCGATCACTGTTACACACCACCAGCCTCTGTATGTATAAAGTGCATACACTTTGGCTCACAGCCTGCAAAGCACCAGAGGGCCATTGGGCTGCTGGCGGGGCAGACAACAAATAAATGCACAGCAGCCTACAGGGCAACCAGATTGCTTTTAATGGAAGCTAGGTGCTTTTACTGCTGTTTTCCTGTAAACATACATAAGTGAGAAAGGAGATCTCACATTACTTTGACTGGCCTGTGAAAATACTGTCTTGAGATAAATAGACATTACCAGTGCTAATAAACATATATGACATTGTGTATTGCTGCATTACATTGTGTGCATGTGTGCGTATGTGTTTATGAGGCTAGCATTCTCCGCTCCATGCCAGGCGGCGTGCCTGGCAGAGAGAAGCAGAGCTTGAGTGTGGGAGAATGCACCTCTGATTCAATCATCGCTGGATGATAAAGCAGCTATCAGTTACACATAACAGAGGAGGTGGAGGGAGAGGGGAGGGCGATGAAGAAGACTGAGAGGGACGACGCAGAGAAACAGATGAAAGTGACGTGGGAAGATGTGAAGACAGATGGCTCACGATTCAAAGAGAAAGAAAGAACTGCTTGGAGCACTGCCAGTAAAAGAGTAAAAAAAGAGAGAGAGAGAGAAACAGGAAAACAAAGCAGGTGAGGGATGGAGTTGGACATAAACTGGGAGGACCCCGGGGTCATGTCACTTTACCTGTACATTCACCTGTTCATGTAAGTGCACGTGTATGTGTGTGCACGGCGCCAGCCCCGATCAATGAGGCTTTCAGGCATTGACCCGCAACCTGCACACATGCTGCAGGTGCACAAATACGCAAACAAAAAGAGAACACACGCACAAGTCCAATTATCGAACATACACTTGCAGTGACACCTTCCACAAGGACATACTGTACACAGGTAAACATATAGACCTGCTTAAACAAATGCACCAAGAAAGCACATGAACATGAGATTTATTTATAGCAGAGTCAAACATGTATGTGAACTGATGTCAAATGTCACCTTGGAAATGAAGCACTTCACATCTTTACTGTGTAACTACAACACACAGGTCTACACAAAGGTCAACGCAGCTAAGCGCTAACAAACAAGCACTAAAGAGGCGAACTACTGCGCCCTGTCCGGAGGAGAGTAAGGAAGGAAAAAAGGTGAGGTAGCAGAGAGTGAGGAGGAGGAGGAGTGAGAGTATCGTCAGCAGAGAAAGAGAAGGGAGGGAGAGGAGAAAGAGAGGAGAAAGGTGGAAACAGGAGAAAGATATTAATAGCGTTTCACTCTCCTTAAATAGCGACTGCAGGCAAAATGTGTGCAGGTAGGCTGCAGAGCACAGCGCAGCACAGCTCAGAACAGGCCAGTTTCTGGGCCCGTTAGTTACCCTCCCCCTCCTTCTTCTTCTGGGACAGCAAACTGAAAAGTTTGGGCAGGAACAAAAAAAGAAAAAAAGAAGAAAAAAAAAGAAACAACAACACATAAACAAATAAGAGATGAAAAGTGCTTTTTCACGAGGAAAGAAGCTGACTGAGCGATTCAGAGGCTCGAGCAGGAAGTGAGAAAGGGAAGGGAGAACGGAGAGAGAGAGTGGGAGAAAACCTGACATGAGGGTGTTGTATGAAAACAAAAGAAAAATGTTTTTGTTTTCCTCTGAACGCCACAACCTTCAGTAATATTAGGTGACTAGATCGATTATTTACATAACTGAGAGAAACAGGTTTTGTAATGAGTGCGGGTCACACTAGCTCACAGAGGTGCCAACCTTGGCAGTTTGCATCATGAGCGGCGCTACTGGACACTTCCACACAAATAATTTGCTTTATTACAAACACAGACTCCTCACACGCAAAAGTGCCACATGCTCTCAGTCGCAGACACACATCTACTACGAAACACACACATTCACACACTCACCAAAGAGCCACTGACTGCCACGCTGTTCCAGTGTCTGTCTATGGATGATGCATTTCAAACAGAGTGCCAATTAGACTGATACATTTTCCTTGCTGGATAGTGTCACTCCCAGTCACAGCAGCCATGATAGTATCTGCCGTCAAACACACACACACACACACACACACACACACCGTCTTGCACTCTCACTCAGTCAATGTTATATTTAGATACATTGAAACTATTCTCTTAGTTGCATAAAACACCAGGTAAACAGATGGCTTCTTCCCTTCACTGAATGCTTGTTCCTGGTGCTCTGTAACACAGAAATGACCTGAACACTTTGATACTAAAGCCTCACACACAATGGATTGAGAGTGCAGCGCTGCAAATTAAAGTTCCCTTTAGTCTTTTCATTAGGTGAGAGGATTTTGGTGATTTATCAGCACCTTCAACCAAAACAAAGAAACATTTCAGTGACTCTCTTCCAGAGAATGAGGCTTAATGATGTGAAAAAAAGCCTTGAATTCCAAGTGACATTTCCAATAACTATATTCTTTTGGATCTGGTTGTTTCCAGCATTTTATAGTTCCAAGTCATAAATCCAAATGCAATCATTATGAAATAATTAGACCACAAGAGGGAGAGAAAACAAACTCTCTTGTTAAATATTCCTACTCTTGGTTACACTGTATAAAATATCCAACTTAACAAGCTATTTTCTGAACTGGAGAGTCTTTTTTCCACTGCGGTCAATGTGTCTTAGCCAGGAGTTTCAAAATTCGGGGTCATGAGGACAAGCCTCTTAACACCATGCCACCTACTTACCCATCAGACTATATGAAAACAATGTAATAAGAATAGTTGTCAACCATAATAACATTCTTGGATTGTTGTGACCAACTCCAGTCAACAAGCTTGACTTAAAGCTGCACTAATCAATAATTTTACATTAACAATGGATCAAGTAACTATATAATCTGTGCAAGGGGTCGCTCATAATGATCCACAGAGAATTATCACTCGACTGCAGTTACCCTCAGCTCAACACATCGCCTTTTATTTTGGTTCCCTCTCACTGCTCTCATCAACCTCATTTCCTGCTGTTCTCAGTGATGAGCTCTGATAAACCTGCTCTATGCTACCTGCTCAGCACAAAACAACAGAAACAGGTTGCAACAAGCTGGTTAACATAGCGGAGCATTTAGCTGCTTAAGTGCCAGTTATTTCTCTCAGGATGTGACAGAGGCCAAAAACAGAGTTATAAAGAGAGAAAATATTGGACTTGTCTTCATTCGTTAGTAACTGTGTCAGCGTTGGCCATTCAAAACCAAAATTAAAAAAAAGATATCAATCAAAACTTCGTATAGCAGCTCGTTTTTGTAACGATTTATCAGGGTTAAGGGGGCTAAGGCCTATCCCAGCGTGCATTTGCTGAAAGGGAGGGTACACCTGGGCTGGTGGCCAGTTTATCACAATCAGAAACCGTGGAATGATTAGTCACTGCACTCCAAACAACATTGTTTTTGCCTGGTTGCTTTGAGCAATGACCAACTAGAGGTAATACAGTTAAATTAGTGGTTAATTAATGCTAATTTTAGACTGTACCTCAAACTCACTGTCACTAAAACTTACAAATCCCCAAAAGAAAACACTGAGCAAATGATCTTGGTGTTTTCAGTGACAGTTCTAGTCCTGACTGCAGTTTCACATGTGACAATCTTCTTGAAACAAGTAACAATTATCTTGGAATGCATTAATCCACAAGTATTAAGAAAATGTTGCAAGGAAACATTGCGAACTAGAGAAATGATCTGTCACTTGTTTTGAGTAAAAGGACTTAAGAGACTCAGCTCAACTGGGCAGGAGTTGTTCTTCTGTATTTGCAGGACAGAGGAACAGAATTTGTGACTGTGTGCACACTAATAATACCAGCACAATATTCTGTAATGTAATTTAGTAGAAAAGCAGCAGAAAAGTCATAGTACACAACAGCCTTAAAATATCATCAGGGTTGCTTTGGCCTATTATTGTGTCTCCACTGTGTACTTAATCTTTCAAATCTACACCACGAGAAGCCCTCTTCTTGTTATCAGTGATGATTAATTAAACGAATTGATTCATGCATCATAACTAAGCAGAATTTTAACGTTTTACACAGTTATGTCTGAAACACATCCTAAATTCACAAAACCTGTGAGTTTGATTTTTTTTTTCCCACACACCTGGTGCAATAAATACACTGTATACTATGGATTAATGTAGATCATTCACTATGGTGAGAATAGAATTTGACACTGATGGTTTCTGGTTGCTCAGTGAGATGTCTCTTTGCAAATATGTGGCACGGATGATTAGAGACTGAGGAAATATTTCCAGTGTGGTCACATATCTAACCAGTAAATGGAGTGAACTTAAAGTAGGACCGCAGAGAGAGGATAAAGTCATGAGTGAGAAAGGTTTCATAAGGGTCGAGTTAGCCAGTGTGAGTGTGTGTGTGTCTGTACTGTTGTGCCTGACCTGGATTAATAGTAATTGCGCACAATTTCTTGGTGATTGTTGGTGCCTTGACCTGGTGGGAATATCAGATGAGTGTGGTTTTTTTTACGACATCAGGACAATTCAGTGTGAAATTGTTCACATAAATTACGTGAAACGTATATGATTATGTAGAGAGAGGCTGGGAAAATGAGACCATGTGATTTATATACACAATACTGACATCAGTTGTCCGCTAAACTGGAAGAAATGGTGACCATCATAAAGACCTGGATGAGCCTATAATTAGATGTAGACACTGACCCATGCACGCACACACACACACACACACAACCTCCCACTGCAGCTTAACACACACGCCTATTCAGAGGATGCGCTCCACTGTCTCTGATGCTGCTTCTGATTCCTGCTCTTTGCTTCTTATGGACTTCTTGTGGGTGAAGAGTACTGTACAGAGCTGGGAGATGCTACCGGGGTGGAGGCGAAGTGCTGAGAGAGCGCTGACATTTAACTGTGGTATTGTTACTAGCAGTGAGCCAATTAGCACAGAGTCTACAAACCCTTTAGTAGGTGTATGGGCTGCCACTTCTCACACCAGTGTGCTTGTATAATGCTGACATTTAACCATCGCAGGCTCAACCTTCACACAGCTTGAATCATTGGGGCTGGCAGTTGGGAAAGGGTCATTGTTGATAGTAAAGATGGTAAAATGGAAGCAGAAAGGTATGTGACACTTCTGAATATAATTTTCTAACTATATCAAAGTATGTTGCACTGAAGAACTCAACTCAACCAGAAGATGCACTGGGTTAAAAGTCAGGACCCTCTCAGAGGTTTATTGAAGTGAAACACCATACTCAAAAACACATGAACAAAAAACCACAAAGTTCTTAGTGTGTGTGTGTGTGTGTGTGTGTGTGTGTGTGTGTGTGTGTGTGTGTGTGTGTCTCTACAACGACGCATATACATCAGGTGTGTCTGCACAGTCATGCAGCCTCCTCATCCTGAAAAGTATACCCAAAGCTCTAATGTGCCTGATGGGGTTCAAGTTGCAAACACGTGGACAGAATAACATCTAATACCAAAAATATAGATAAGAGAAATTTATCATTTAAAATATAAGAAGTATTAGACAATGATTAATAATCTAATCGTTTTTCCAGAAATGTATAACATCATGATGGGTATCAATACAACAGTATAAAATAACATCCCGATTTTATCCATATGACCTCACTCTGACAACACATAATTTGAGTTAAATGACAGCTCACTTCAAACTTGACATCAGTCTCTGGAGCCTTTTAAAAAAAAAACATTTCCTGTTCTGAGTTGTGCACCAGTGGCCAAACCTTTAACCTTTCAAATCCCTCAAAGTCATTGTCATGTATGAGATGAGGAGGGATTGGTTTTCCCACACTCGTGTAAAGTAACATGTTAATTCCTTATCAGCAGGTTAGCCACAGAGTTAGTTTCCACATCATTCTGTATCTGCTGATCATCGGCATGTGCAGTTGCAGCCACCCATTAGGGTCGGGCCTTAAGTGTGCTGCTGAGAGATAATGGCAAAGCTAAATCTATTGATTTACTTTCTGCCTGCCTTATGGTCTTCGCAGACACTGGCGACACACAGACCCTGCTTCCTAAGCACTCTTCAACACTCCCACTCGCGCTGATCACCTTGATGAACACACAGCACCCTGCCTGTCCCATCCATTGAAGTCTTGATACTTTCTGTCATTGAACAGATGAGTGAACGGTGGATGTCAGTCACCTGGGCTCAGTAAGCACCTGATCGTAGACAATGGAGGAAAACTTTGTGTGAAAACTCACATGCAGAGCTGCCAGGGACGGTTACTGTGCAGAAGGTGATAGTGTGCCCGAGCTGAAGACAGTTCTCTGACATTGTATACAAATAGGATTTAGTAGTGGCTGTTCAGTGGCGCAGTAACTGTGCAGCATTTACAGAAGATGACAGTACAGAGCAGCTTTCCCGTGGCTTCTGACACAACACATTTCCAGTCAAAAGAGAGTCAGGACTTAACTGGCATGGCCGTCTATTGTCGTCAAAGTCCTAATTGCCCTGTTTGGCCTAACTGCTGGGTTGCAGGGGTTTTGACAGTCCAGTGTAACGTTGATTTAAAACAGGAGAGTGTGAGAACCAAAGCGGTGGCAGCAAAGGAAAGACTTCCAAGAGTAAGCGCCCAGAGCAGCCAAGACAAAAGGTGTTGGGTGAAATTTTACAGTGAAACAGAGGGAAGGTAATGTTGATCAATCAACACGAATCAGTGAAATCTTGTCTGATGATTTTCTCTTTTTTTCCCATTTTGCCACATAATATATACAGTCATTAGTTCTGTCTCTTTTTAAAGCATTTCTGAATTAGAGCCACATGATACCAAAACATTTTGTTTGAATTTTTGTATTTGTTGTCAATTTGTATCTTGAAGCTGAAGTTATTCCACTTCCTCAGCATCACTGTATACACGGAAATGTGTCAGAGGAAAATGTAGTTTGGGCAACAATATAGTCTCCTGAGAATACACTGGGGGATACAATGGCAAAAATCCCAGAAAATTAACAAAGTCCCTCACCTACAGCACTTTGTTTAAATGAATGACCGCTACAAGAAAATGACACAACAATTTGTCAGTATTTGCAGCTCCTGTGGTATGTCTTCTTGAGCAGACTCGCCACCACTGCAGAAATCGCCGATGCCATATATTGCAGAGATAGAAAGATGTAATAATAAGATATAAAGTAGCAGGGAGCTGGGAGGCTGCCGCTGGATTTTCCTGGCTGCGAAAGCAGATCTGGAGTGTTTAGAGGGTCTTGACTAGTCAAAATAAACTCTTGGCATTTCCCTTAGACCCTCCCGGCCAAATGCCACAGTATATCTGGCCAGCTTCAGTGACAATAACATTACATAAACACAGATTACTGTAGATTAAGGGGTGTCAACACCCCTACTGATCACCTATCTGCAGGAGAATGAAACAGGACCACTGTCTGTAGCTCAAGGTCTCTGCTAAGTGTGTGTGTGTGTGTGTGGTTGCATGTATACTGCATTTCACCCTCAGCCTTTTTACGTGTTGTGCGCTGCTCAGCTACTCAACAACAGTAGTTTGCTTTCCCCCCTGATGATAATATGTTTGTGTGTGCGTGTGCATGTCCTGTTCCTGGGTGAAAGTGAGCACAGAGAGCAGGGATATTGGGAGGAAATTTGATTCCTGGTCAGCCATCCCAGGACAGACAGTCCCCTCCCCAGGGAGACACATTTTGCCCCGAAAGGAGAAATTAATACAGCAGCTAACCTCGACTCTCCCCTCTCTCCAACTCGCTGCTGCTCTCCTCTCTATACCTTTCCCTCCATGCACACACAAATCACTTGTCCTATTACAAGACTCTGCTTCCTTTGAAGGACAATAAGGCTACTAACATGAATGTTTTCTATATTTTTTAGTCTACCATCCCTGTGCAAACTGTATTTTCCTGACACATCTTGAAATTTCTCTCCCTGTTGGCTTTGAAGAGATTACCTTTCAGTCCAAGTCAAGAAGCATCTGCCCTGCTGAAGTGTCCTTGAGCAAGACACTAGATCCCTACCAGTTCCAGGGCTGCTGTGTAGTAGAGGACGATCAAAAAGAGAATTTTCCAACAGGAATCAATAGAGTATCACATTATTATTGTTATCACTCATTCTTAGAAACCAAAGTCATGCTCCTTCCTACTCCTTCTTCCTTCCTCTGCTTGTCCTCTGTGTCACACCGGTGTTAGCAGGTATAGTAAGCCACTCTATGGAAAAATAAAGCCACGGCGGGGCGGGCAAGCAGGTCAAAGCAGTTGCTTTAGGATGTGACAGGCCACTGAAAGAGACATCAAGACACAGGACACAAGACCCTCAGGCAGACTGTCGCACACACAGGCCAGGTATAAACGTGGTGCAGGGGAGACCTCAAGATGTTTAAAAGGTGAAAAAACAACATCAGGACAACATAGAGGCTGTGTAGCTAGTGTAATTTAGTAGAGTAAATATTTCCCCAGATGACAGAGTTGTGGACACATTTCCATTGTATAAATATAAGGATCATTGAAATTACACCTACATTTATTGGCTTTTAAAACATTATATCATATCCCTTATGAACTGTTGCCCTCTCAGGAAACACAGCTGCACCTGGTTAAAACATCTTGACTCAAAAATGACCTCGTGCCTGTCTCCAAAACTGTCTTTAAGATTTCAAGAACACAGCCTAATCCAGTTACTCTGACCTTAATCTCATTAGCAGCTCGACTGGATGCTAGCTCCTGCTTCACCCAAATCAAAGAAAATGCCAAAGATGCTCTATCAGAGAAGCATCAGTAGACTATAAATACCGAAGATCCTTCAAGTTCTTTCAAGTTAATATCCTTTACAACTAATGTAAATTAGGTGGCATGAGCTCCACTCAGAGTAACGTTTAATTTATTTGAGTCTCAAATTTAGTGGTGATTATTTCCCTTATCAATGAAATATTGATTTTGTCTATAAAGTCTATAAATTGTACATATATGACCATTATTACTTAATTATCTATGTATTAATTTATGTATCCTCCATCTTGCATATTCTTTCATTTAAACAGAGTCCACTGAAGAAAAAAGTTGACCAGCCAATCAGGACTGAGGGAAAGAGAGGGGAAGAGCTACAGAGGCAGTGAGGGAGGGGGGAGTCAATTAAGCAGGGTAGTACAGCAAATGTGAGATGATATTCCCACTCAGGAGGAAAGGTAAGGAGGGAATGATGGAGGAGAGAGAGTGCGAAGGAAGAGCTAAGGCGTTTGGGCCATAAAGGATTCTTAATGGAGCAGAATTTACACAACCTGCTGAGGTGAACAGATAAAAAAAAAATAGCAGCGGTAAATGAACAACAAGCGTCCAATCTGCAGTCCTGAGCAGGTTAAAACCCCGCACAAAGTGCAGAGTGGCTTTCTGCCGTCACCATTTTATGGTGCCACTTCCCCCCCTTCCACTCCACCCCTCTTTCTCTGTTACTTAGTCATCAATAAAACCACATTCATGTGCTGACTAAAAAAGCAAACAACAAAACAAAAAGCTATTTTCTGACATTACTCCGACCATTAATAATGAAAAAAGGTCCAACACCAAACGCATCAGTGGTTTTTGGAGGATGCTGGAGGAGGGGTGATTTTAGTGGGTTTTATGTCGCGTGGTTGAAAACGTGGAAACGCAGACCAGACTGTTTCTATGACCAAAGTAGATTAGCTTGCTCAAAGCGGAGACAAGAGGGAGAGAAAACTGCAAGAACAGACAGATAGAAGGAACTCATTCAATCAACAAGCTGTCTGAGCTAAACGAGTTTAATAATGTCAGATAGGCAATTGAACTTTCATGAAAAGCTAGCAAGATGCATTCTGTGTACAGCACAAAAGATGTGTGAAGAATTAACCATATAGATATTTCAAAGCCTGTTTGAGCAAACCATCAGTGGAGAGGTTATGGAGAGCGTTAGGCCGCCAGTCCTGTTGCGGGTATCTCCCTCCACATCTATAAATAAGATTGCTTTAGGCTCAAGCTTTCATAAACAGAGACCATCACTGGTGCTTGTGCCATAAAAGGTTAAAGTGAAGGGATTCCCACACACCACAGAGACTGAAGGGTTTATCTGGGGAAAGATTTATCTGGCATGAGACATGCACTTTGGAAATTTGTAAAGCTACTGTTTCAGATCAAAGGGAGGAAGAGACAGAAAGAGAGAAGTGAGCGTCCAAGGCAGTTAGACTAATGATAATTTCTTTAAAAGCATAAACAATGCATTATTAAAAGCTGCAACAGATTTGCAAGCACTAAAGTGTTCTCTCATGCATTCAATTATTGGAGAGTGAGGTGTATTTGTTTAAGCCTACGGCCAAACGATAGTTTGCAAGAAAGACATCTTGAAGGGGAACTCTAGTTGTTGGGTGATTCAAGAGAAAATTTAAAATGGAAAGGTGAAGCAGCACAGGCTGAGATTTCCTGAGTTTTAGTTTCTATTATGGGGAAGACTCCACAAACTGATCCTCCACTTTCCATGATGCTATTTGATATTGTCTTTTTGTCAGATGCTCCCTCCCCTGGTAAACTCACCACCTCCAGTTTGTAGCACAGGCTTTCTGGAGACTGTCCTCTCAAGAAAAACAACAGCATCAGTTGTTTCAGCAAAGTGCGTGAGTTCACGTCCAAGCAACAAAGCCCTCTAGTGGCTGCAGTAATTATGACGGGAGCAAAGAAGTGAGTCAGGGTTAGGCAAAGTCTGCGAAAGGATGAGGTTGGATGGATGAGTGGATGGGCCAACAAAACATTTGTTTCCCGTTTCAAATCAGCAATCAACTTTGGTTTCTTTTAACCATGACTGCCATCGTTCCCAAACTTTATCCTCCAGTTTATTATTGTTACCATGATGACAAAGGTCCCCAAACCTTAATGAAGCAGTTTAACCAAACACAATGTTTCCCTAAAACTAACCAAACTGAAAGCACAGCGTAGAAGGAACAAACAAATGACGTTGTCCCATCAACGAATCAGGTAACCCTGGTGACATCATAGTGACATCATCAGGGTTACCTTCTTAGCTTTGACTCCTGAAATTGACTCTGAAACAATAACATCTCTCTGCTTCACAAATACAGATGTTACTGCTCCAGCTCAAGTCTAAAAACTCCACGCTACTCCCATGTATAATTTTGCCCCACATCTCTGCTCTACCTCTGTAACACATCAATAATACATGACTGGTATATTTTCACCCTCCTTAGAACCAATCAATCACTCTGGCTGGTCAGCGCTCGGTCTCGACTCTTTTTCCTGTCCATCCACATGCACTGTTACTGTATATTCAGGCTGAGGTCCAGAGGAATGCTGCACCAAGCCAGAGACTAAGATGGAGTACAGCAGCCAAAGCCAACATCAAGACATGACATGGCTCCTTGGATTTCCACTGTGCTGGTATTAGTTGGCAATGTGTAGTATGACCTGATCAGAGATTGGTGGCCTGATTTTAGACTGGCGTTCCATGGCCCCAGAGGACCCCTGCTAGGATGAATTACTATGGTCACAACAGGCAGCCTCATGTGATGGTCTATATGTGGCAGTGCCTATGACGAAAAGGGGTGCAGGGTCAAAGGTGAGGGGAAACACTGAAACTGATCCCCCTGAATGTTGTCAGTCAAGCTCAGAGAGCAAGTCAACACACAGACACTCCATATGCATGAACACACACGCACACACAGAAATAACAGAGCTAGCAGAACTAAAACAATTAGTCAATTAGTCTTATAGGCAATGGACAGAAAATTAATCTGCAACAATATTGATAATCTATTTATCATTTGAATCCATTATCAAACATAAGTGCAGATGATTTTCTGGCTCTTCCTTTCACACTTTTTATAAGTTAAACATTTAATTAAAAAAAAAAAGATTAATTAATGATAAAAAATAATCATTACTTGCAGCCCCTACCAGTAGCTTTTCAAAAACACACACAGATACTGTTTACACACACCGCTGACACAATGAGGCACTGTATCTGTCTGAGCTATGCAGCTTCTTAATAAACACCCTCCACATTTTCTCACAACCCAAACTTTCTTGCTGGGCTGCTGGTGTTTGTACAAACATCAACGGACTGAACCAGCTCAGACAAGCAGACCGACCTTCCCACTGACACAAGAGGAGGGATTCAAAGGTGACAAAGAGGTCCTGAGCTTTTACTGTGAGTGAGTGAAGAGACCATAACAAGACAAGAGGCACTTAACATTTCAAATGGTCCACGCATCATTTGAGCCAGAGCCTCAGTGAGCACAAGAATCACGCCGTGTGTCCAGGCAACCGATGAGGCCAGTGAGCAAAGGAATCCTCTGTAGTTGTGGTGTTTCCGGGAACACTCACTATTGTCTCTTTTAATAAGTTTCTGTGTTCTCACCCCCATCCCCCTATTTTCTAGGTAATGAAGAAAACAAGGCTTTTTGTTGAGTCTGTTCACCTAACTAACACAAAGAGAGAAGAGAAGAGGAGAAGAGAGGAGACGAGAGGAGAGGGGACTGAGTGCCAGCTCTGAATTAGCATACAGCTGTTACACTTGCAGGAGAGAGTGTTTGAAGAAGTGTTTCGTCCACAGGAGACAGCTGACATACAGATGTGAAACAGTTTACACTAATGTAACCTGAGCCAGTGAGAATGCAGGATGTTAAAGCTACCCCAAGACCTTTATCTGGCAGAGGAATCTGTCTCTGTGAGGGTACATCTTATGTGCAGCTGTGACAGCAATAAGGAGGCCCGAGGAGTGTGGTGGGACTTAAGTGAGCGCCCATGGAGAGAGACACCCACTTACACACTCCAACACACACCTGCACAGGAGAGGCTCTCTAGAAGCAACGCATCTGTTCCAGTATCCCCTGTTACAATGCAGGGCTAATTAAAGGATCTGGGGGAAGTTAGCGCAGCGCCCTACACAGCAGTATATGGCTCAATTTAATTATAATAGATCAACGCCGCCTTAATTAAGCTTCAATGTACAATGAATTTGCCTCACACATGGTACAACTCTCAGCATGGTGAGCGCCTCACGTGAAATTAATCAACACAAACGCACAGCTCAGGGTGATACCGTATCATGGGAGTGATGCTCTCAGGTAGACATATGTGCACCCAACATATTTCATATCAAAATTCAGGGATTTTTGAAAAGCTGAGTCAGTTCTCAGGCACATTTTGTAATCCGTTAAGAAAGCAACATTAAACAGGCCATCACAGAGGCAGCTCACTGCCAAAGTCAGTCCAGCTCCGTCTTTGAGGCCGTGGCATCTGAAACATGATCTGGGCACCTCTGAGCGCCTGCCCTGCCTCTCTGTCAGAGAAATAACAACAATGGCAGAGCTGCCATCCACTCCAACACCCAGTAATGTCAGGGAGAATGTCACTGGCAACCACCCGGCAAAGGCCAACACTCTTAATGAGGAACACCCCAGGTGGAGATGGTACATGTTGTTCTGCGTGGCGCTACAAAGGCATGTTCGCCGTCTCGTGGGATTGAAAAGGGAAGGAATAAAAAAGTAAGAGGTGAAAGAAGTGGAGGCTTGATTTTGCTGACCTGCACTCACTAATGTGCCAGTGGTATATGAAGAGAACATATGAGAGTCATGGCCCTGCAGTGGGATTTCCCTCTGTTATAAACACAGGATGGCATTGGCAGGGGGACAGCTGTACTTGTCTAAACAACGACACAGAAAGTACGGCCTGGTCCAAGGAGCTCCCACACATAATGCTCTGTCCACTATGTGCCAGACGCAGACACTGCTGGAAGACAGCTGCTGGTGCACAACTGTCCTGAGCTTCACTTACAAAGAGACTGAAACATGCTTAGGCAAGGACTAAGCTTATCATTAACACCACGCTTTTTTCATAGTTTATTCAACACGTTTTTTTTCTGCTAAGTTATTAAAGATGTTCACTTTAAGTTGAAACAGATACAAATTCAACCAAATGACAATTGAATACAGTTTGGTTTTATGTCCTGATTAAATGAGCACTGCATGTTTCACATACTGTATTAGTCCTGGGTGGTTAGTCTGTCAGAGGGAAGCAGCCTGCCACTGAACTCATACTTTTCCAATGTTTACACGTTGTATACATTAAAGAACATATGGCACAGTGGTACTTTAAAGCCCTGACAGAATGCTCTCTACACTGGGGGAGTTGCTTTAGTTTTGAGATCTATGTTTGGCGCGTGTGTTAAACTGGTGAGATTCAGGTTAATAAGCTCTCATATACTGAGTTCACAATGGGTTGAAGTCTTTTTTTATGCTTATGCATTATTTACTTCACCTGTCAGAAAAATGTTGCAACAAACGAGCCCAGTCAGCATAAAGTTTTAACAACACCTACAACCATGACAACACTGATGTTATTTTTACTTCCTGTCATTGCAAACCTTTCCAGAGTGTCATTCACACTCAGTCATTATTCAAACTCATTAGTCGAGCTTGTCAACATACAGAAAAACAGAAACTTACTGCAAAATAATTCGTTGAGAAAATATACGACTTTCAGCAAGTTTCAAAAATGTTTACAAGAGAACTTTGATTCCAAAAATGCCAATTACCCCCTGTGGATTAGGAAAAATTAAATTTAAGAACCGAGGTCCTCCTGATGATTTAATCAGACAGAGACAAGGGAAAATTGAACACCAGACCCCATGTTGAGATGATGTATGGCATATGACCGTGCTAATTGCCGCATAAGCAACTCTGCTTGGTTAATTGGAAAATTCATCAAATGACGTGCTGGCGTATACTGATTGATCAAAACACATGATCTTATGGAGCATGTCCCGTAGCATGTGGCCTCATTCACTAACTTCATGGGAGTTGAAAAAGTTAGGCCACTAAAGAAAAGACACGTGGAGTTGTGGTCACATCAATAAAAACAACTATAAGAATGATGGTTAACTTACATGAATGCATGGTAGATGAATGCCCATCCTCGTGGTCTTTCCAGCACGTTGTACAGGCAGTTTTGCAACTTTCTGTAGCGCTTGCTTGAGGCGGACGAGTTGGCCCGGGGACCGGGCGGCCCGGGCAGCGGGGTGCCCAGCAGACCCGTGCGGTGTGACGGGTGTCCTCGCTCCGGGGTGGACGGCTCGCTTCTCTCCGTGTGGACAGCGGTGAGAGCGACGAACTCTACCCGCCTGTCGTCGTTCGGAGCTGGGGGCGCCAGCATTCTGATGCCGCCGTTGTTGGACGGACTTCCTAACATCTTCAGGCTGACGCGATTTTAAACTACATATATGATCTGACTCGTTTCACTGGATCATCCGCAGGAGCGCGGAGCAAAGTTTAGACCGAGTCATAGTCCGCTTTGTCTTGGCTTTTAAAGTGGACTAAAAGTAGTCTACCGATCAAAACACACGAGTAAATATCATCCCTGCTGCCTGACTGTCTCTGTGTGGTTTGTTAGGATCTGAAAGTTATCTGTAAATCAAGTCACGATCGCGAAAGGAAAGATGCACAATACTTGGATAAGTGAGTCGCGCTGAATCGTGACCTTCATCGATCATTGTTAAGAGTCAGATGAGAGAAGTAATCAGATAAGTAATTACACGTGCGCTAACTCCAAGAAAAATATGAAAGTGAGCTGCTAAGGACCTGCCATCACTTGGCAGAAGTGACAGCACAAACTATCCACGATCGAGTAAATACACATTAAACATGCAGATAGAAATCACAAAGCAGGCACGCGCAGTGGTCATGCAGTGGATCTAAACTAACTTCATCAGCCACAGTTATTTCATTAAGTTCGTCTAAGCTGTTCCTATGGTTTTAACTGGCAGACTGATCCTGTCCACAGCCGCTAACATCAGCCTGCTCTCCCCCCCTCCTCGTGTGCGTCTCTCTGGTCCAGCGCTCCTCCGCTCCCTGACAGGAAGGCAGGCAGGCAGGCAGGCAGGCGGGGTGCAGCGCGCAGAAGTGAAGACCATCAATGTGATGTCAATAGAATCGAAGGCGACCAACTCCAAAAGTCTGTAGAAAAGGCCTGATAAGCGCCCGCCGACGTCTGCATCTGGTTTGTGAACGCTTACGAAGATGAAAACCACCTCCCACCCCTGTGAGGTGACTGCGTGCAGGAGCAGGAGCGCTGGGTGAGGAGTCGGGATGAGTGTGAGCATGGGATGCACGTAGTGACGAGGAGATGCAGACCGGACAGTGATTCTTTTTTTTTTTTTTCTTAAATGAAGCTTTCCCAGGAGAATGACAGGTCCATGGTAGAGGTGATAACTTTGATAAGAACTGCTGCCTATGCATAAGAACCTCAGTGCTGTATCATTGTTATCTTCAAGTTATCTTGTAGTTTCAAAGTGCACCAACTTCTCTGAGTTACTGGGGAATAACAAAACATAGTCCTAAGTAAAAGTTTCCTTTGTCTTTCCTCTAAATGAAAATGTCACTTGTGTTTATTGTGGGAGGGGGCTTGAATCCATGGCTACAGGAGCCTGGGACAGCAGAGACAGGTGCTGGGGGACACAGCAACACTGGTCGCCACAGTCCTTCTCCACCTCCTCCTCCTCAGTGGACAGAGCTTTCTAAATCTAAATCTATGACTGTGACACACACACAGGCTTGCGGTTATGACACAAATACTGGGGTTATGGAGCACAGAGCCCTGTAGAGAGATCACCTGTCGGCAGGCCTCCCAGGAATGCAATGTGAGGTGGTCCCCAAAACTCCCGCTGGCCTCACTGGATCATCTGACCACCAAAAGTGACATCAGCGAAATGCCAAGATAATTCACAGTGATCTGTGTCTTTGAATTAATGGCCTTGTTCAGCTGAAACAGAAGCACCAAGTCAAATGTAAACCTGGAGGTAATGGAGGTTAAATTCCTGAGGAGAAAAAGAAAAGAGGGGTCTCATCCTCTTTTCAAAACAAAGAAGAAATCTGCTCTTTCTCTCCACTACCCCATCGCTCACACCCCTGGCATCTACTTGAGTGCACTACAGTGAAATTTAAGTGAAATGTATAATCGTTTATCTTGTATAAAATGTTTATTATCGCTCAAATCAAACAGAGAACTGTGACCGTGCGCCTCAGACATGTGTTTGGTATTGTGTAAGTTTTACAGGGTCCCCTAACAACAGCAGGGGCAGGTTACTCACGCTAACTATGTCCACTGTGGCGGCTGCAGTTTATGGAACACGCAGGTCTGTGGAATGACGTGTGGGAACACAACTGGAGTCTCTCACAAGTCACAAATCTAGACATTATTCCCAGGGCCCGCTCACATTACATAACTCACCATTACTAATCCCTAACTCCTTACTTAGCATCACACATATAGACTGATGGATTTACTGTTCGGTATAAAAGGGAATCAGGTGTTGACAGCTGTGCTTCTAACAGCGATGTGTTAATGCAGACTGGGTACTGGTTAATATGACAAATCAGTCTGAAATGTAAGGTAAAATGTTTTGAGAATTCAAAGTGTTTATGACTTCATACAGGACCTCCATCCTGTGCTACAGTTACATTTCATTCTAAATTAGTAGAAGAGCAGAGTATAATTAACTTCTGATTGCCAATTAATGCTGGATAGTAAACATCAATACCTTTTGGTACAGACAGAATGTGTCCCTGGCACCAAGTATTGCCTGTCAAGTATCAAATGTCTGGTCAGATTCTTAAATTATTATTTTTTTATTTTGGTGAAGTATAAAAACGTATTTGTGTTTCTAAACGTGAGGTATCAAAAAGTATTGGTTTGGTGCTGGTACCAAAATGTAGGTATTGCACTGGCATTAGTATTAAAACATTTAAAACAAATATGAATTATGATCATTTTAGAAGCACATAAATCACAGATATTCAATTTATGAATAAAGCTCTTGAATTATAACTGAATTAGTTTTAATTTATATGGTGCAAAATGAAAAAAAGACTGGGCTTTTAAAGAGGGCAAACACTCAAATATTTCCAGCTTTTTAGTATAGGTGTAAAAGGGGAGACAAATAAAGGGTAGGGCGATCTAATTTGGGAAGAAGGTCGTCCTACAGTAGAGTCTTGTGGACCCCTAGCCGCCCCATGAGGAAAGGAGGAGGTGCGATCCAAACATCAACACAACGGCATCCTGTACTGGGAATCTCCCACTACAACCCTCTCTCTGTTAGTGCCGTTTCCGTTCCTCCTCGAGTTTCTCTTGCCTCTCCTCCTCCTCCTCTCCGTCTCTCAGCCGTCCAAAGCAGGCCAGGCAGCAATGAAGGAGGAAGGTGTCGACGGACAGGCCAGCCCTGCCTGTACCCTTGGGGGTGGAGGGATTCACATCAAAGTTTCACAGAGGCAAAGGCACGCTCCACCTTCTTACTATTACAGTACCAGCCCTGCTCCAGTGTTACTTTCATCCAGCAATCAACACTTGGAGCTGGGCAGAGTATCCAACGAGGACTTTAGGCTAAAGGCCGCCGTGTGACAACAAACAACAGCTGAGGAAGGTCAGGCTGTAAAACGTGAATGTGGAACGGATGGTTCAATGCACAAATGTACACTACCAGGCCATAAGGAAGAGCTCACACAGTCATATAAACAGATTTGGTGGCACTCATCAACAACTCTTGTACGCGGGTTGAATTACTGTCGGGGATGACCCGGAGCGGACTGCAGGGGCCCAGTGTTAGGAGGCGGCTGCTGTATTCCCTTCAAGCCCACCTCTCCCGACTCTGTTGTTTTTCCACTGCACTCCTCACTCCAAGCATTCGCTCACGCCCCACAGAACCCACTGAGCTCCGGGAGTCGACAGCCACTCAGGGAATCTATGGGAACTTAAAAATACTCACATCAGCAATTGTGTGCTACACATAGTACAGTGCAAACGCACTCCGTCCGACCACCACCAACCTTTCCATTGCACGCTTGGACGTTTACTTACACCACTTAACAGTTTTCCCAGACTGCACTCTTGCTTGCCTTTATTTAATCTCTTTCTTCCTCTGCTTTTTATCTGTTTCCTGTTCTTTAACACAAATTTTTCTTAATGGAAAACTGCAGAGGGACCTCCCATCTTCAGAGAGGAGAAGGGAGGAGAGCAGATGAATTGTTGATAAAGTGTCTGTTGTGCCGGGTTAATGTTGTTGTGATAACTCTGGTTTTAGTCTTTGGAGAGATGAAATGACATTGTTTCAAACAGTCCTGTGTTTGGAGCAAGAAACCCCGCTGAGCAACACACTCCAACCATCACGTAGACACTGTAAAAATGTCAACTGACGTGAAGCAGCTTTCCATTGTAAATCAATCTGACAATACGCTTTTCAGCAACATGAATATGGAAATGCCAACTGCAACATGCAGTGACTCAGGAAAGGAGTCAGGAAATTACAGAAGTTTGGGTAGAGACCTCATTCAGTGGCTCATTCATGAGCAGTCAATAGATCCTTTGTAGCTTACTACCACTCCTAGTGCTTTTATAGAAGTGACTGAGCATGCCTCTCCTAGGAGCGTGCAGCATTTTAACCATTCAGAGAGGTGGAGGAAACTGCAGAATAGACGCTACCTCACTTCCGTCAGGTGAAAACAACTGCGAACAACACAGCTCTGAGCTATAAAAAGACTGAGTGAATACACACAAGCAGCAATGTTGAAAAGTGTTATAACCTGGCTGGTTGCAGAATATACAGAAGTCCTTACAACCATAACCAGTCAGACTCAATCAGCTCTATCGAGGGTCAAAGTTCAAGGTCTACAGGGTTATGAGAAATCTCCAGCACAGGGAGTGAGGCTACATTAGTAATCAGGGTTTTAAAAATATGATTAGTAGGCTACATCAAAAATCTTGAACAAAAGTCGAACTCCTAAAAGTTATTCTCCTTCATCTGAGACAAAAAAATTCAATATGAAAAGTTTAGAGCAGAGAGTACACTCAAGTGTTACAGGCAACATGTTCCTTGTTTCTTTACAGAGCATAACATTTCTTAATTGTCCTGACTTGGGCAGGGGTGAGCTGACGTCATCGCTGGACTGTTGGACCCACGTCCTTCCAGCCAAATTATATTTTACTTATTCACAATATTATTTAATGTAATACACGTGTTTGAGAGCAGAGTATATTGTGCATGTATTACAGCAGACTGTGGACAACCAGCCTGAAAAAAACATTTGATTAGTTTTAAACTTAAAATTGAGTCAAACAAATATTTTTGAGCGTTTTTACAAACTACATTATAAATCACAAATTCAAATTTGGCAAGTCCTTTCTGCTCTTTGAGAAAACCATGTTACACCCTTTAAAAATGTTTTTCAGGCTTTTGATATAATTTGATTGTTTACAAATCGATGTAATAATTTTTAATGTACTGGAAAGTAGAGCAGCTCTGTTGCTGACCCTGCACACTGAGCTCCTTGTAAAGAGAGAGAGTGATAAGTCACATTATTCTTACACAACACTGAAATGCCCGGACCTGGGAAAAGCTTGTATTATGGTTTGATGGTGATTGAAACAAACTCTCCCGACACCTCACAGAAACAGAAGAGGGGATCAAACGCAAACCCCATCTAAGTGAACATCCACTCCCTGTTATGGGTTTGTTGCTAACTTGGTGAGACCAACTGGTGCTGTGGCCCAATCACAAGGTCCAGGCCACAGCCAAGGCAGTCAGCCCCAATTCATCTGGCCTTGGTTGCCTTGATCTGACCAGACGAGCCAGCCAAGAAAAATACCACCAGACAATCCTTTTCACGCTTGACTTAAGCTCAAACATTCTCACAATCCCTGTTCCTCTTATTAGAAAGAGCCGAGCATGAGTCTGCACTCATTAATGCAGTTATTGTTTGGTGATTAAGTCGATTAAGAAAGGGCCCTCCGGTTTGAGTAATGTTTACTTGTGGCTCTGACTACCGTGGCTTACCCAGACAACTGTGTAGTGAGCAGTCGCTATGAGGGTATGTGTGGGAAAATTCATCTTTTAATCAGCTGGATGGGAAAAGCACTTCAAAGGCATACTTGCAACTTTTGAACTTTGACTCTCAACACTGATACCACGCTGAATGTGACCTTTTACATGGGGTAAAAGTGGGACATTATGAGCAGAGCACCGTGCATCTCTCTGCCTACCCAATTTTCTGTTCCAACATAATTACTTCTCTTCCTTTTAAGATTTAGGTCGGATAAGGAATGCAGTCTGATCTCGTAGGAGCTGAGCAGTCTCCAGCCAAATAACTCGTGACTCTATTGTTAACTGCTTGCCCTTTGTGGCACATGAAGCTTTTCCAGCACTCAAGGAGGGCAGCAGAAATAAGATTAGTGGCGTTCATATAGTCTGGTTTGGGTGCAACGTGGGCAGATATTGAATGAGCATTTTCGCCAGACAATTGTGGCGCTATGCATTTTGGATATGTCTATATTTCTTAAACAATGCCCTAGTGAAAAATTGTACACCTGTGTTTGGTAATAAATCAGGTGCCCTAGTACAGTATATCAGTGGCATTTAGAGTTTATTAGATCAGTGCTGCCCTCCTATGGCCATCTGGGAAAACAACAGGGGCCTCGCGCAACACAGTTAAAACCACCAGCAGTAGTACCATGTCCGTAATTAAAATCAGTCTTTCTTAAACATTCAAAATATATTTTGTCTTAAAATGTTGCTTCCACTTCACACCTATTAGAGTAGTTTGTATAAGTGTAACAAAAGCAATGGTAGTTTGGGCTCTGGTGGTGAGATGTGTCTACCTGGCAATACAGTAGGGGGTTGACTGGTTCAAGTCTTATCTCTTGGTGTGCTGTGGCATTTCTCTCCTGTCTCCCTGTCTACTCCACACACTAGTGAGGTGCTTAATTCCCCTAAAATAGAACAATAAAAACAAAGGTCAGCATATGATGACTCAAACTCAGAAAAATGCTATAAAACAGGACTCTTAGACAAGTTATGGTTTTTATTTTTTCTCACAAACAAAGTTTGTTTACAAAAAGGAACGTCAAAAATAAAACTGTACCTATCTATTGCATGTCATGCTGGCAGTTTGAACTACATGCAAAAAACAACAATAAGAACATTGATAATAATCATTACTGTACAAAAAATGGTGGGGAAGATAAGAGGCCAAACATCATTTCAAAACCAGAAAGAAAAACACTTGTATTGGGAAAAAAAAAGAGTTCTATAAAAAGAGTGTTTTTTTTTCCTCCAGACGGAGTCATGTGTTTGTACATGAGACTTAAACCAGGGCACAAGACTCCAAAACCACCCGGGTAGACAAGGTTGTGTGAAACTGCATAGAGGCAGAGAAGAGCTTCCCTGCTCTAAAGACAGAGGGGTGAGGAAAGAAAGTGAATCAAGAAACAAAATGGAAGAGTAAAGGTGACTGTGGTGTGGGTGCTTGAAACACAAGCTCACACACACACACCATCACATACACAGTTAACCTATACAGTTTGAAGCCCTTACAACATTAAGTCATGCTTCATTGTCAATGTGGAAAATAACACAACAGAGAAACTACATGAAATTATCTTTGAACCTATAACTTCTTCTCAAGATCCCTTAGATTGAGTTGCTGTAAAAAGTGATAATCTGAGGTATATGGCTTCATTTTATCCATCAATTACATGACAAACAATGAAGAAAGTATTATTCATGTTTTCAACAGAGGGGAAAGCAGGAGGTGAAGAATCCCATGTCTTCCTTCACCCACAGATATGCCAGAGCCAGATCATGAAGACAGACACAGACACTTTCCCGATTCATTTCCAAATGGAGAGCAGAAGGGAAGGTGTCAAGAGTAAAGCACACACTTTCTGATGTATTAAAAATCTTTGAAGTTTGGACAAGGACGAGAAGGACTGAGTTGGTCAGTGGAGAGACAGTTGACTGTGGCAGTAGATGCATATTTTCTCTATAGATGTTGGTGACAGAAGCACAAAAACGGAAACGGTGTCTAAGCATGGATGCAACTTAGCATGTGATTGTGAGAGAGTCAATCGGTGTCCCTTTGGTTTTTGATCCAGTGTACTAAATTTATTACAAAAAAATGAGTGTTACAAGATTTCAGGTCCCTCATCTTAATGAGCAGTGCTTAAAATCAAGGTTATCAAGCGTCCTTTGTCAAAGTTGGTGGCATCTGTCTGCGTCACATGGGCTGGTGTGCGTGTCGTGTGTGTGTGTGTGTGTGAATTAAAGGTTCCTGGTTGGGGCTCAGTCGGTGCTGACCTGCGTGACCTGTGCATCAGCTGTCTGGTTGGTGGACTGAATGAACATTGGTTGGGTCAGTTCCTGGCCTGCTGGCATCGTCACCTGCTGAATCTGATACAACTGCTGTGAAACAGAGAGACAGAGAGGTTGAAGGTCTACATGTAAATGGATTTTAATGGGATGAGATGACAGCAAGATTTTACATAGCTCTTAGGTTGTTAAAGGGAGGTATTTAGGCTGCTTCTAGCATGAAACATCAATTAGAAATGTTTATTCCCGATTGAATAAATTAGACTTCTGTCTAATTCTGACTTGTGGCATATTTTGTCTGGGTCTGTAAATCACTATTATTACTGCCTAGCTTGGCCTGGATACACTTGAAAGGGAGATATTTAATCTCAGTGAGGCTTTCCTGAATAAATAAAGGTTAGCCTCATTGTATTTTCCCATATATTTGTTGTAAATTGTTACCTGTCCATCAGTAAACTGGTTGAATTGCTGCTGTCCTTGCTGTACCTCTGTCTGTGTGATCTGAAAACAAAAACAAGTAAAATAAAATAAACAATTTAGCAACATAAATGTTTAGATGTCAGATGATATGTTCTCTTAAAGCTATTTTTGTTTTCATGACTACCTGCTGGGTGTTGGCGAGAGTCTGAATCTGTCCTTGGACCACTTGTGCCCCGGAGACAGGCTGGGCTAGACGGATGTATTGTAGCTGGCCTGTGTTTAGCTGCACCTACAGTCAACCAACACAAGGGGGAGACAAAGTTTGGTTAAGAGTTAAGGTCATTCGAAAGCAGAGGTCACAGCCATTTTCCTACTCTAAACAACAGCAGCAAGAATCATTCACTTCCTTTTGGTGAATTGTTAACTCTCTCAAATGTATGTTTAATAGCTCCCATCAGTGAAGAATGGATAATTCACTAAAAACACTGTGTTTGTAAAGTCCCTCACATTACTTTTGCCGCCTTCGCTCCACCACCAATCCCTCCCCTAGTTCCCATCGCTCCTCTGTTCCAGCTTGATGCCATTTCTTACCGGGATTTGCTGAATCTCTCCTGTGTTGGTGATGATCTGCTGCATGACCTGCATGGTCTGGCCCTGGGCTTGAGCGGTCTGAGCCTGACCCTGAGCTGCCGCCGCCTGGACAATCTGTACCTGTTGACCCTCACCCACCTGCATGGCCACCGGTGCACTCTAGACGGAGAGAAACAAAGAGAGAGAGAAAGAGAAAAGACACATGAAGAGAGAAAGATAGAAGGAGACAGAAGTAACACATTAGTAGTTGAACAACAACTGGTACAGGCATGTAGTTTAAGATTGACACAAAGCAAAGAGCCAGGAAATCACTAACTTCCTGGAATGTGATTTTAACCTGAAGCATGACGCTCATGTATCCCTAAATATTAAAACTCTGTTAGAAGATCATCAGGCGGGCACAAAAGACATGGGGACATAAGGTGACAATGCAGGTTTCTGTCTGTCTGTCACACTATCCAGGAAAGGCCACCTGATCTCATGCTGCGGCCGCCCATTCAGAACTCAGTCATCTGAGCAGGAACAGAGCTCATAGGCAGCAGTCATCTAAAGGGCTGAGGCAGCAAGCGTCAGCCTGTGTGTGTGTGTTTGTGTGGTTAGTAAATATATAAATGCATGTGTGCATGTGTGTTTACCGTGATGGGTGTGCCCTGTGATTGCACTTGCACTTGCTGTAACTGCTGCATGGTGGCACCTTGCAGCATCTGATGGCCGACAGAGCAGGATGAGAAAATGAGAGAAAGACACACGGTGAGAAAGCAGCGATAGCAACAACTTAACACATGAATGTAAGCATGTGTGGGGTGTATACACAGAAAGCTTAAATGCTAATGCAGCAAACAGTGACATAAGCAGCATAATGGTTATGAGATATGCAAGTAGGTGGAGGTGAAATGACGAAAAGAGCTAAAAAACATGGTGGAGGTTTGGACAGGTTTTAAAAATGCATGTACGTTACAGTGACGTTAACAGCAGCTTAAGCAATGCCAACTGAGGTTTCATAAGTACTTATGAGAGAGTTGGTGACCTTAGAGAAAAATGACAGAATTGGTACAACGGTGACAACTAGTGACACTGAAAGCTCTGCACATGGACACACGGATACATAAATAAAAGATATGAGATCTCTGCCCTCTCTTTCGCCATCCTCTCTTTTCTTCATTTTCTTTATTCTTGTTACTTTTTAATTCTATAGGACTTCCTCATTCCACAGACCAAATCTATTGCACCAAACATGACATGTGTCTGATGGAAGAAGCAGGCTCCCGAACTCATCAGGGAACAGTTAAAAATGAATATTTCTTTAATACAGAAAAGTAGCAGGGATGCAAACGTGCACTAGGAGACAACAAACCAAAAACCTTTTTTAGTTGGGCTAAATTTAAACATTTCGCTTATTACCTTAAGGCCCACCTTTTAAAGTGCTACCTTGTAAATAGGCTACAATGAGGTCTACGTAAGGTGAGTGTCACAGTGCGACCTCCCTGCTCTCAGCAGGGACTGCAGCAGTAGCAGCACTGGTGAACCAGGCCAGGTCTAAATGACTATGACAGCTCAGCTAAAGGCAGTCTGCTGAAGCAGCATGAAGCACCACAGCAGCCCAGCAGCACAGCTACAGTACATGACATGCAGAGACCAAGCTGGAGAGAGAAAGCGCTTAGGAGCAAAAGTAGTAGAAATTAGATAATTATAAAGAGAGACAACTGAACGGTGTTGCTAATTATGCATGTTTGTTATCTTATTGTTCAGTGAAACACTGTGATCCTGAGGGGAAATGCACTCTCGCTAGTACTCGGTGTGAGTGTGTGTGTGTGTGCGTGTGTGAGAAACAGTTTGTGTTTCTTTGCATGTGTGCCAAGAATATGTAAGTAAATACAAGTAAATATCCTCTTTTAGCAAATAAAAGATAAGGGAATATTCTGGTTAGCGAAGTGTTCAGATCTAATGCTTCCTCTGTGGGGTTTCAGAGGGAGGGTGTGCATGTATGTTGCTATGTGCCCTGGGTGTGTTCTGAGGTTCAGTTATTCCTGCTGGTGGGAGAGTGGTCAGTTCCTAAATGTGAGCTACAACTACTGTCAATAAAATCAGGAATGATGACCCAAGTAACAAGCCTTTTTCAGCAGGATTCCCAGGACTAGGTGGAGTTTAGAATGTGCTACTTAGCACTACAGGGGAGAGGTATTCAGCTGTTACACACACAAACATAATATCTTTTTCTTGAAGTTCAGTGCAGGATTCATTAACTGGTGAGTTGAATTTCTTCTCCACACTGCCGTAATATTGCCTGGAATTCTCATATCTCGCTGTGTTTCATTTTGTTGCTGCTTGTTTAAATCTTGGTGTGTGTCCTTTGCACTCTGCAGTGCTTCATGACAAACCCTGTGAAGAGCTCCTCTAACAAGGCATTGGTAATACCTGTCCTTGCTGTGGCTGTGCGATGATGATCTGTCCAGGCTGGATGGTCGTGGCTGTCTGTGCGCCGGGTTGCTGGCCTTGCTGTGTTCCCTGCACCTGTACGGCTCCGGGTTGCTGGGCCAAGGTGAAGTAGTACTGCACCGGCTCTGCTGGAGCTACTGACTGACGCATCTCCTCCTGAAGATGAGAAACATACACATACAAATACACACACACACACACACACACACCGAAGGAGGCCTATCAGTCCATTACATCTCCATGAATTATTTTTGCAGGTGTAACAGTAGAGAAGAGCAGGTCTGATAAATAACTGATGGGATGTGGCTGGGGAGGAGTAATGTAATCTGGACATCATCTCCATTACAGACATCATACTGGTCAATACAATGCACTGCAGGCCTGGAGGCACGCTGAGCTGAACATGGTGATATGTTTTTACTCTTATTACTCAGGAGCAATTTTCACAATCATTTGTGACTCCAATGTATTATATTTACTAAGTTAAACACTTATTGATTTATGTAGGGAAATGTTCTCTCTCTCCACCCTCTCCGTGGGTCATCCGCACAAATGCAGTGTCAGAGTTTACTCAGCACAGTTCAGCAGGTTAAATGTTTGTTGGCATGGGGGGGGTCTTGAACCCACCAATTCTTATAAATATAATTAGCAGTAAACACTGACCTGTGTCATGCTGCTTCATAACTGACTAATGAGCAGGGCTTCATCTTGATGAGGTTCCTCCATCACCAGAAGCGTAAACACCCCTCTCCCAGCTCCATGACAACACAGCTGAGAGTGTAGGATGTTTACATGCCTGGAGACAGTCTACTTGACAACAAATTTAAATATCGCACTCCTCCATCTGGTATACAAAATTATTATACAGTACTGATGTACCTCTTGCATGAGCAAAACTTCAACGTTGTAAGCTGCTCTCTTTTGCTGTCCTTGTTAAATTAGTTCCTGGGAAGGGGCATGTTTAAACACACTCTGCTACTAGTAACTATTAGCTTTTAACTGATACAGTTAGTATCACTGAGGTTACCTTTGGCCGTCAGAGGCAATAAGATGCTGCAAACATCCGACTGAAAGCCCTCGCTGTCCAAACCCCAGCTTCCAGTCAAGGATGTTTACAGCCCCTCCAGGTTGCCAACAATGGAAACGCACCCGAGATGAAGACCCAGATGATCAGCCTTGCTGCCTGCGCTAACTTTGATGTGTAAGCTAATTATTTTACAAAAAACACTTTGGATACAGTCGCTGTTTGCATATCACTGAGCAGGTAATTAAACTACCCAGGAAGTGTGTGCTTCCCTACCTGTCGTTTAGGGGGTTTCAGGTCGTCCCGGGGAACGATGTCGATCAAGAAGTCAAACTGGTCAAACTTTGTTATTGCCATGGCGATGTCGTTCCTCTGTAAACATAACAGAAACAGACGGTCAGGCGATTAGGTCAGAGTTTAATTATGTTAACTCAATATATGCAGCAACCTATATATAAACATGCCTCAAGGCCCAAGGTCAACTCTCTCAAAATAGCCACATGAGAGACTACTGTGGAGTTGAAATAAAATTCCCAGTAGTGCTGTAACAGGTATTTGCTCTGATAGCTAAGCTCAAAGGAAGACAGTATACATTTAGAGCTGGGCAGTTAGTCAATAGAAAGTTCACTGGTAACTATTCAGATAATCAACGAATGATTTGTGTCAGTTCTCAAGCAGAAAAATTGGCTTGTTCCGGCTTCTAAAGTGTGTGGATTTGTTGGTTTTCTTGGTGCCCTGTGATAGTTTATTAATTAATTCAAAATATTTTGGTTTTGGGCTGTCGGTCAGACACAAGTAATTTCAACATAACTTCACAAATGGTGACGGGCACTTTTCACAAATTTTCTCACATTTATAGACAAAACAATTAATCAAGAAATTAATAATTAGCTGCAGCCCTGGATAAGTTATATGAAGGTTCAACAACTTTCTTTTCTAACCATCCAAAAAGGCAAATGGATTGATAAAACCAACCAACCTAGCACTGCAATCATAAACTGGGGATATGTGACATGGGAGAAAATGAACAAGAATTTGGTTTTCCTGCCCCTACGAGCGCATGCTCTGCCGTTATACGCCTTCCTATATCCACAGCAGTGTGCTGTCTCTGTGGAATTTTCCACAGGATATTGGCTGTCAGGACCCCCCATTGTGGCCCTCCCTGCACTAGAGGCTATTTATAGTAGCTTGATTAATATCTGGTAACACCAGGTCACATCTACACTTGTTCTATTGATGAGCGTTGCTATGGTGACCCCAATTGGCGTGCCCTCTTCACAATAGGATTCAGGTTCTGAGCATGTGTTTATGTGTGAACATGTGGAAATGAAGGGCACTGTTTTCCCTCACTTAGACACAAGAAAATCACACATGCATGAGGTGACGTGTCGCAAGTGCCTGATGTGCCATCTGTGGTATAAAATGTAATTAACATGTAAACCTGCACAGTAAATTACGTTTCTATTTAAAGCATACGGTACAGAGTTCTAACAACACTGAGTTTCATGCTAAAAAAAAGGTCTCAGGGACAGAGATAAGCTGAGACAACAGGAAAGTGAACACACTTCCAAAGTAGGTCTTCAATTTAAAACTCTTTTTTTCCAGTCTCTTTTTCTACCTGCGTTGGCATACACACACATATCCATGGGCTGCTAATCTCTCAGAGGTATGTGAATGGATAAAGTGGACTTAAGGGCTTTCATGTTCAGCTCCGCAGTTTTTCCCCCTCTTGACATCCAGGTGAGACAAACTCTAGCCTGATTTTCCCGACTGCTCCCATCAACGCTCTCAAGCTCTCTGCTTCCCTTTCCCTTCGCATCATTCCAGAGTCCATCTTATTCAACTTTGGGACAGCGGAGCAGGCAAAATGGCACCGGAGGGAAAACTGGGTCACCGGCGCCCGCCTGGCTTTGCTTTCAAAGTCAGTGGAGGGAGAAAGAACTAAACAGAGGGATAGTCCTCAAGGGGATGCTGGTATGGGGCCTCTGCTTGTATATGCACACAGACACAGACACTTAGTGAATAGAAAGCAACAAACCAAAAAGACAGCCAAATGCAAGGGTGTGGGAGAAGAGCTAAAGGGAAAACGATGGCAGAATAAGGAAGAAAGAAGAAGGTATGGAGGTAATGTGGTTATTACAATAGATGGATGTGACTGGTAAAGTGCGATCTGATCAAGGTAAAACACTGTATGTTATTCAAGGAGGACAAGGAGAACAGAATTCACACTACTCGACGTGTGAGTCTGACCTGTAGTGTGCGTCTCTTGTTGTCCTCGGTGTGGATCCACGCTCTGAGGGTGAGCTCTGTGATGAAGATCTGAGCCGCTTTGGCAAACAGGACCGGAGCTTCTGCACTGATCATCTGTACGGAGGAGATGGAGTTACACTCGGTTAAATACACCCACAGACTATTAAACATAATTCACACATCAGCTATAACATGAATCACTAAGGACCTGAGTAACAAATGGCTGCATCGCATTCACAGGTGCTACAAAATAATTAATGCGTTTAAAAATGCTAATGCACCAGCCCAAACACTACTAAAGCAGACTATATTGCTAAGCTGGAGGATGTCATTATTTTTCACCAAAACACTTTAATTCAAACCTTTATTTGTCCCGAACAACAACTCTCGTTAGTTGTAAAATCTCCGACCTGCAGGCCTAAGCAGTGCCAAACTGCTTAGCTTGAAGTTCCACTTATTAAAATTGAGTGGCACTGAACTCTCAGACCAAGCCAAGTGACAAATGGTTAAATACGGACATCAATGTGAAGCTTAAATGTACAAAATGGACTGTAATAATTCCACACTACTCACATGTGTTTGCACACATGCAGTGAAAATTACTGTGTCAGAGCTGACAGAAGGGTCTTGTCTTCAGATATGTTAGTTAGTGATCTCCTGATCTCATTTCCACTTTAAGCTGCTGCTTAACTAAGGGGATAGTGCTCTTGACACGACACATTCAAACCACACACACACACACACACACACATTCGAAGGCTTTCTCTTTAAAGACTGTGAACGGTGATGGCTGATAATCTGGTGTAATGGGGGGAAAATAATCACTCTTCTATGTGCAGTAACTGTCTAGTTGAATGCAACTGACAGATGTGATAGGTAGGTTCCTTTGAACCGAGCTTGTGGACACATGCCCTAAAAGCCAGGGATAACCTGAGAATATCTGAAAGGTTGGTATTGGTGTCACGGTGTGCTTAAAGTGCTGCCTATCAATTATTCAGATTGCAAGTATATTTTACCAAACAGCTGTTTGACATAAACCACAACTTGCAGCAACGTGGAGCATATTTGAAAAAGTCAACAAGCAGCTAAAATCTAAAGCGATCATCTAATCTTCTGCTTCTAATGGCTGCAATGCCAGGTGACATTAGCAGCTACCTGCTACACAATCAGCTTTGTAATTTCACTCAATGATGGGTTAATCTTGATTATGTCTGTATGCACATTAATATGTTTTGATGTAAACCCATGTGATATAAATAATGGATTTCTTATCAACAGGCACTGCTGAATGTGCAATAGCTGATAATACTTTTTTTCCATTATAAGATCATCTTTACTGTTGAGTCCAGCAGGTTATTAATGGGCTCTGAGTGGACTGAGGAAGATGGCCACATTTCGTTCTTTGACGTTTTAAGGTTCTTTGAGGCTTTAAGGTGTTAAAATAATCAAAATTCAGACTGTGCGTATAGAAAAATGTGAGTAGAATCACATGCGTTTAAATCATTCTTTTCAAGCATTACTGCCTATTTTTCCCTGGTCTTACCTTTAAGTGAACCTATCTCTGCTGTTATTTCAAACAATTTGCAAAAGTGTCATATGGCCTTATGTATTTGGTTGTGTTTGTAGTGGATTTTCACTGGCAGTGAACTTACTATTGCTACGTACAATTCCCAAATTACAAGTATTCTCTCATTACGGTCTTACTTTGACATCCTCATCCAGCTTCATAATTTTCTTGATTCGAGCCAGAGGCAACTCCTGCACGCGGAAATCCTTCTGGAAGCAACAGATGTGTGTTCAGTGGAGGGAAACAGAAAAGAGCACAGGAAAGTTGTGTTCACATTTGTGCATGTTTGAAACCATATAAAACCATTAAATCTCAGTGTTCAGCTCTCTGGATTGTGTATGTCTTTGTGTGTTTCAGTGGGCGTGACGTACCACAGTCAGGTTCCTGATCTCCTCCATGACACGAGGCCAGAAGGACTGCAGGGTTTGCTGGGCGTCGCTGCCCCCGGCTCCAAACGCATCTGCGGACATCCTCTACTCTGCTGCATGGAGGGATGACGGGGGGGGGGGGGCAAAATGTTAATTATTAGAAAACAGAAAAACAAAAGACACTCAAGACAGGTCATTCTCTTAAGAGCAAAGGACACCGGGACACATTATACAGTGTGAGTCCAAGCCAGGCCTGTGCTGCCCGGAGCTCTTCCCGTGTGTCAGAACCACATATCCTATCACAGTCTATAATTAAAATACAGTGAAATCTAAAATAGAGCCCCAACAGGCTTCTATTCTTGTCCTTGTGGGATGTTGACATGCCCACCACCGGACTGCCTGCTCACTCCCTGATTATGAATGGCTCTATCACCTTCGGCACATAGCTGCAGCTCCTCTACAAACACAAACATGTCATGTGCACATCAATTTGCTGCTGGTGACCCCATGCACTGAGGACGCATGTCTGTTTGTGTCACAGAGAAACAATCTCTTGACAACAGCTGGGTCCTAGTTTTTGAGGGATGCACATTGCGAACACACACGGACATGTGCTGGCAAACTCATCAAAAGTTGTGAAGTGAAATAAACCAACTGTTACACACACACACATGTAGACATAAAAAGTGTTTCTCCGAGGGGTCTGACAGTTTGAAAGAGGATCCAGCAGGTTACTATGGCATGCCAGGAATCTGCTGGGAGAATATTGGCCTGCCTGTCTGAGCACGCAGAGCTTGGAGTGTCTGGATCACACTCTTTCACTCTCTCTCCCTTTTCTGCCTACCTCGGTGAAAAGATTCGGCAGAAGGGAGAAGAAAAAGAAACATGGAGGGGGGGACAGAACAAGAGATGAGTGTGTGGAGCTACTCAAGAGAGACGGGGTCTGTTTGTGTGTGTTGCTGAGGGAGGGGCAGTGCCTTGTCCAGTTCAGCATTAATCCAGCGCTAAGACAAAGTGCCAAAGGCTTTAACAGGGGGAGGTAAGAGACAGACAGGGCCGCAGTCAGGCTTCTGTGCAAACGAGCTATGTGGGTCAAACAAGACAGAGAGAGGGAGACACGGAGAGAAAGAGAGAGACATGACAGTACAAAGAAAAGGAGTGTTAGGAGAAAAGGAGGGGGGGGGGTCTCCTCTTTATCTTCTCTTTCTTTTCTCACTCTGGGCCAACAAGCATGAATGGCGGCAGCTCGGGTCCAGCTGACAGACCAATACAGTACAAAAAGACAGCCTTTCAAACACTCCATCCACTGTCTAGGTTCTGTTACAGTGGTGTTGTATGGGATTGTTTAGACCATGTCAGCTCCTTTGATCATACCAGTTAAGTGCAGCTGTAAATATTTGACACCGATAAATCACTAATTCTGAATGCAAACCCTTTACCTGATTGATTTTTGACAGGAAGTATCGCTTTTCTGGCATTTGTGGAAGTTACTGAATAATACAGAAGAAGCACTGCTGCATCCTGTTCTGTCATTCAGTTTTCGACAGAGAGTAGCCTAAATCAATGAGACAGAATGGCAGCAAGAGGAGGGTGTGTGTGTGTGGGGGGGGATGGTGGTGGCTTTATATAAATCAATCAGGCCGCTTGTAGCTATGACATGCCAGGCTAGTGATTGACCTTGACAATGTCTCCCCTTCTCTGTCTGACGCTCCAGTGTCCAGTTGCATTTCAAGGTTGATTGAAATCCTTCAGTCACTAGAACAATCCCGGCATTCCACGGGCAGGAAGTAGCTGATGGGAATTGTAGTTTTCCCTCTCCCTTTTCAGGTGAACTGACCTCTGCGCGCCATAGCATGCTGACCATGCAAATAGTCTGTGAACAAAGTAGGAGCAATGAGAGCCATTTGTTTTTCCAGCTAAATGGCATTTCACCCCTCTTTATCAGCACTTGATCTTGTGATAATTGTGAACAACACAACCTTGTGTGTGTGTGTGTGTGTGTGTGTGTGTGTGTGTGTGTGTGTGTGCTGTCTGCCAGCTTGTGTGGCTCTCTCCAACTGGTAGCCTGATAAGAAACAATAATTACGCATTTCACTTAACCACATTACAGACAACCATCAGGCTAATTACCATGGTAACAACGCTGTGGCTTAGAGGAAACAGAGGAGGATAGGAGTTATAATAGCAAATGATTCACATGATAAAAAAGAAATGTAAAACACACATGCCACCCCTGGTCCTTCTTCTGCTCTGCTCTCTCACACATATCTCACTTCTCTTAATCTCCTGCCTTTTCTTTCAAAACACTCAAACAGAGAGAGAGAGAGAGAGTGCTGTTAAGTCGCGCACACACACACACAAACCCCCTCTCTGACCTTGTGACCTTCAACGGCCAGACACAGCTACGCACCAACTAGCAGCAGGAGGAGGTATGGAGGGAAGTCACGTGGAAAGAAGGAAAGCAAATGTGATGAGAGGGCTGAACTGTGAGAGGGGAAAAAGGAAATATATGTGTGAGAGAATGCATATCAATACGCCCTGAGCTGGCTCCTCCGCTAGCTGGTGTTCCCAATGGTATAAATTAATATTACCTATATTCTAAGGCTTTGCATCGGAAAGTTTATGGAGAACGAAGATGTTCGACACAGAAGTATGAACATAATGTCTCTGCTGACTTTGCGCAACACCTTCTATGTGGTTCAATGAAGCCCAGTCAACAAACACCTGAGTGGGGCTATCCACTGCACAAAGAAAAATCAATTTTGAAACTCCCGCGAAGCTAACAACGTCAACATTATAAAGCAGGTACATGGACTGGAGGTTGATACAGATAACTAGAGAAAGCCAAAATAAGATGGCTTTATTTTATCTGCAGTGATAAGTACCATTTACCTACAGGTTTGAAGTACCTTCCAAATGGAAATCTGTACTAAAGAGTTTGTTAAAGCTTGTTAGTTGGTTCACTTTAATACCACGCTGGGTGTTGTAAGTCGCTCTTAGTAAAGCGTCGTCCAAATGTTGTGGAATGTAACTGTGCCTTTCCTGTGAGCCTGTTCCCTCATCAATACAGTGCGTATCATCTCTGTTGTAATTGCAAAAGTATGAACCTGACAAGCCTTACTCATGCTGTGTTGTTCAAGCTGCTACAGGGATGCTATATTAGGGTACACCTGTGTTGTTTCTGCATTGCATCTCTCCTCCTCCCTGCGGGTTCTGCTGTCTCATCAGGTCATGACAGATGCCAAGGTTTCCTATGAACTCTGCCTGTGTGTGTGGCTGAGTGTGTGTGTGAGTGTGTGGAGAGGACAATGTGATGTCTGCTTTGTCGCATTGTCCAACACAGCAACTTGCTCTCTCTGCAGCTCTACATCTCTTCCTGTCTCTTCTCCAGTACTTTCCCTATCTTCTCTGTCACCGCGGTGCCTCTGTCTTTATTTACTACCTGATCTCCACCGCTTCTTCCAACTTCTGGGAAATAATGTTGTTCGCTTGCAGTAGCTGAATCGCGCGCTAATGCTCTTCTCCCAGTCTGCCCTGCATCTCTCCCCGCCTTATCCCTGCCTCCTCCTTTCCTCCCTCCTCGCCACTGGCACGTCACATCAAGCGCCACCAGCATCAGCGACTGGCCCAACCTGACACATCACACCACTTCATACATGAGCTCACCCCGTCTAAATAAACCTGATAGGACCTGATCAGTGCAGGCAGGAGGACCGAAAACAAAGAAGATAGTATTACGACATATGTTTGCCCATTTACTCTTAAGACAGTAAAAGAGCAGAGAAAGGAAAAGAGGTAGAGCAGTTTTCAGCTCATACCTGCCACGAGGCATCACTGTAAAGAGAGTATAGCGAGCAAGTCGAACACTGGTCTTGGTAAATGCTCTGCAGCACTGCCCCTTAATCACCTGACAAATTGATGTAGTGAGCGAATTTGCTGAGCAGTTGATGGGTAATGAGGCAAGCAGTTTGGGACAACTTGGAGGCCTATTTGAGGCAGGTGAAGAGGAACTTTTCCGAGGCAATTTTAGTATCACATTGTCGCAAGATCTAATTCAGAATTCATCTCATCCCAGATCTTTCCCTGAAGGGCTAACACTTTGTGGAGGCCAGACTTAAAATGACATACACTGTACAAAATTAGCCGTGATCAATGTGGTGGCAAGCATACTTCTAGCAGGTGAGAATTATTTGTTACCTTGATCATTGTTGTAGCTACTTAGTTAATGCGGTTCATTACTCATACGCGACAATATAAGAGTGTAAAAAAGCTGTGGAGAAACCAAGCAGCACCTGACCTGGTTAATCATTCCGCAATTCAAACATAAGCTGTAACCAGTACAGTCACAACCCAGATCACTACTCTCAGGTTTCTTTTACAGTGTTGTCTGTAACAATTGTACACACATGGTTGGTACTTTTAGCCCCTAAAACACCTGTGACTGGTCATATATATGGATAAGAGCAAAGGGACATAAAATATGCTGGACAAATGATAGAGGGAGGGTAAGGAAAGAGAGGGGAGGGAGCAAAAGAAACAGATTATTTTCCTTAATTTGCGACCCAAAGTAACCTTCCACATTGTTACTGTTCGCGGTTACCAACAGTTAAAACATCAGGCTACAAAGAGCAAATATGGCACCTATTACGGACTGGTTACCACCAATTTACTATAAATGATGAAATCAACTTTGAAAAAACATTTTTGAATGATATATACCGCTAAGGGGGTGAGGTTACACTGACATATCTTTAGCAAGAGGTCAGTTTCCAAGAGCATGCTGTGTGAACTGTCAATGATGCAGAATGGACAGTCGGCGGGAAGGTCACAAAAAGGTTGACGCCTGCAAGGTTTTAAATCTGACATCCCAAGCAGAAAATGAACGCAGCTCTGTTTACACAACTTGTATTAGCATAAACCCGAAGTGTCATTGAACTCTTCTGATGTTTAATATCTAGTGTTTATTTATGACAGTTTTATTCTGATCTAATAAAAATTTCAAACATGGGACTAAATACAGCCTAGGTAACAAATGTCATTCAGTTTAAATGACGGCTAAACCAAAGGGGTGTGTATTTACAAATCCTGAACTGTTAAGGCGTTCACCCGATGAACTCCTATCACAAATGCCATACAGACGGGCATGACACAGTAATGCAGGTAAATGATCCACTCAAGCAAAACACACACACACAACCCCCCAAAAAAATAAGAAGTTCCCAGCCAGGAATTACAGATTAACTACATTGAAATGCAGCATTTTCAATAGATGTTATGCAAATGTTTTGTGATTAAAAAGAGCAGACAGGGCTATAATGACGGACGTGGCGCGCCTGGCATCTGATTCTCGTCCTATTTGTGGATAAACAAGACTTAAGAGATATGGGTGAAAGTCTGTAAACAAAGACATTGTTGTCTTGACTCCAAAAACTATGCTCACAGCAACTTCCACAATCAAAACGTCATCAAAAAACCACGTCAGCAATGTCATACAATGTCCTTCTTGTTAACACACCGCTGGTTTAATGTGCATGCTTTCTACACAGTAACCTTTACTTTGGAACACCGCGGCAGGACGCTGCTGCTCGTGTGCAACGCTCATGGTGTGTAATGCACCACTGACTCCATCAGCAAGTCCACATTAAGACACGTAAAGCTCAGATGATAAAGTGTCAAGAGGGGATGGAAACTGAAGGTGTTATGGTGATGAAATTTTGGTTTGAGTGGCATATAACTGATAAGTTGTGCAAGGATGGTGGTATGACCTGAAGCGTTATGCTGCATATTACTGCAAATCCTGACTGTAGTGAGGAACACAACAAGCTTAAGAGGGAGAGAAAGCGAGCAAACCTGCCCCATCAATGAAAAACCTAGAGGGGGAGGGGAACCGGAAGGATGGAGAAGGACAGAGAGGAGAGTTGTTACAGAATGGGAGGGGTAGAACAAGTGGAGAGAGGGCGACAGAACAAGATAGAGACTCAAGAGAAACAAAGCTAAATGTTCCCTTTTCTATTTTAGTGATGAGCATGGGGACTAGAGCAGGTACTACAGCCATCCAGTTAATGATTAGAGCGGAGCTGCACAAAGATTAATCTCTCCAGTATGGCTGCCATCGCCAGAGTAGTTCTCTCTGTAGGTGCATACTGGCTACCCAAAATGCTTCAGTAATGACACCTGGCAAGGTCACCATACAAATGAGACCTTCCCATGACCTCCGCTGCCCGTAGCAGGGGCATGTTTGCTCTCACTGGTGCTGTTTAGAGATAAATACCCACCAGCTAGACTATAGGTTTGATAAATACACAGCACTCTCCGGGTAGGCAGGCCAAGCCATGCATTCATCCACAAATGTGCAAAACTACATGCACACCTGCATAACTAAACGGTTAGCTGTCTGACTTGCACACAATTTACTCAGATTAAGTTCCCTAAAGGTGCACAGAGAACAATGACGTAAAAGTAGAACAATAATATAGCTCCTCTAAATTAATAAAATAAATCAAGCAGTGGTGAAGGTTGTAACACTGTAAACTGTACACAGAATCTGTCTCCACTGCCAACAATGAATAGGAAATTCCACTGCAACGTTTATGTTCACTAGGGATATAGCAAAGAGGATGAATTGTTTTCAATACATTTTCAATACATATTTAATATGAAAGAAGCAAATTTCTGAAGGACAAAATTTTGTTTTCTAATCCAGTTTAACACAAGTGCAGCTTCTTATTGGGTTCTGTCTTTTTTCTGTCTGACAGGGCTGAATTTAAAGTTATCTTTAATTATTTAAGCGTTACACGATATCTACATTAAGTTTTATCAAGAACAGGGGTCCTGCTAACACTGACCTCAGTAAGAGAACGAAGATGTACTTCATATATACAAATAGATAATATAGTACATTTACACGGGAAATAGAGCAACTTTTGTCTTTGACGCGTCAGCCTTTAATACGGCGTCGCACTTTAATTAGGTCGCTACATTATACATTAATAGCCAGTTTGATAACAAAGTGGCTAGCCGGAGACAATGAAACCGATGCAACATCCCGGGGTAGCTGATATTTAATTATCAGCCAGACCAACGTCGCTAAAATTAACTACAATATTTGGATGGACTCTAGCGCTGTAACATACCGGCTGCTTAATACGTATGACAGCAACGTGAAACACACATATTTAGCACTGGCAGCTAGCGTTGTGGTGGACTGTGACTTCGTGCTAACGTTAGTGAAGTTAATGTTAGCTTGTAGGAGATGCACACTGATGACTGTTCTATAGCACAGGTGACCATCCGCAGTGTGTGTAGTTTTAATCACTACTGGACAACGAGACCTGCCATCAAATGAAAGTTTGCAAAGCTTTCCAAAGCTAGGAAGAAGCAGTCTAACCAATAAAGACAACGTTTGGATCTGTCCTTCAGACCAATCAAACCTCGGACTAGATTCCACCAATCAAGGTTTTTAGGGCTAAGTTCGTTCTGCAACTGACGCCATTCGGGGCCCAGTAGAAATGGCCAGCCCGACTGACAATCACGCAAACAAGAGCCAACATGGTGGACACAAAGCATCAGTTTCCTGACCGCCCGTGATCCCTTCAGCGGGCCACCAATAAGCGCCTCAGAGAGCGGGGAGGGAAATGGCGCCTATGTTCATCTTCCAAAACAATCGTCTATTGGTCAAGAACAGCAAATGAAAAAAAGTGAACTAATTGCCCCTACTTCCACCCAGCAAGGGCTCCTTTCTTGTAAACGTTCCACATACAAAACGAATTTTAATTTCTTACTCACTTTGTTTTACGGGTTCGAAGTGAAGTCCGTCTCAGCGTATTATTTATTTTATTTAGCTAGCAAGGGGAAACAAGATGGCTGCTATTCGAACCGGAAAGAGTTGGACGCACGAACGTGATGACGTTATTGTTACGTTCCTCAAGCAGCAGCGTCGGTCTCCTACTGCTCATCATAAATCCACAAAATACACTGAAAGGGATATTAAGACATGAATGTAGCAGCAGCAGCGCTGCTATAATACTACTACTACTACTACTAATAATAATAATAATAATAATTCTCATACACTGGATCACATTATTCACAAATGCCAGCATTGTACAGTTTGGTTCAGATAAAATGAGTATGATTAAAGTTGCAGCACAGGTAAAGACAAATATGTCAAAAATCAGTGCCAATAATATTAGTCTTGCTGTTGATGAAAACAGTAATTTGAAGACATGAAAGGCACAACAGCTGCAGTAGACAAATGTTTTAATGTTTACATAAACATTCAGACTTGAAAACATTTCAAGAACCAAAAAAAAGGAAGAGGGAAATTCAAATCAAATCACATTTTCACACAAACATTTAGTTTACAGAACATCTATGGACATCTGATGATTATTTCCTTGCCACAAGCTCCAGGAGGGTGGAGGTTATTTTGTCCAGGTTCTTGGAGTACCGAGGGCCCCTGTGCATTCTGGTCTCTTGTTCCATGTGTAGGGAAGGTGAAGAAGAGTGGGAGTCAAAATACTCCTCAGCAGCAGGTCTGTAGTCATGAGGGTGCATGGGTTCTTGAAACCTTTCAGGATAATGTACTGGCTCATCTGGGTGGGTGGCATGTAGTGTTTGAGACATTTTGGGGGACTCAAAAAAATCTAAAAGGAAAACATCAGGAAAAGAACTTAAATGTCAAATGAAAGTGAAGTGGAAAAATGCTGAATTATTTTTGCCAGAGGAAACCTGAAGACACAGCTTATTGTTCATCACAAGATACATTTATCACATCATCTTTCACCTGCACAACACTTTACCTTCATAGCGGCTTCTGTTTGAGTGTCTGGGTTCCCCATGTGCAGGACTGTGGTATTCTTGGAACCGTTCATCAGGCATATACTTGTGCTGCTTCCAGCCTCGTCCCCTGTGAGCATCTTTGTAACTGAAGTCTTGTGGTCGTCTAAGGTCTGAATCTTCTCTGAGTGTTCTCTCATACTGGTGTCGTGGAGACAGCTGCTGGTCAGGCTTTAAGCTGTTGTAGTCGTTGTTGAGGACTGCTCGACCTTGGCTATTTTGCTACAACAAAAACACACATTCCTCCTTAATTCATTTCTTCTGTTTTGCAGAAGAGGCAGAGAATTAAATGCTGGCCCTGCGCAGGGTGACACATACCACAGCCTTCTCTGATTTTTTGGCCTTGAACTCTCTCAGAAGGCTGCAAAGTTTGTTCTTCAGGAAGTCAGCTTCTTCTGCATTCTCAATTTCAATGCTTTTCTACAGAGTGAACAAAAAGTCATAGTTAAGATCCACTCCCATCTATGATTGGCTGCATGATAAACAGCCACAGCTGTGTGTGTTGCAAATAGTAATTCATGATCTTACCAGCATGTCAAAAACACCCTCTGACCCAGAATCTCCTCTTTGGTAGTTTTCAGTGTGATGTGTGACCTCAAAAAGCAACAGGTTTGGCATCAGTAACACTTAGTAAGTACATGTTTTACTGTTGTTAGAAGTATAAAATATTGGCAGGTTACTAGTCAATCAGAGCAGCTTAATTTCATGATGAACTACCTGTGATTCTGTGTAGACGTCAGGATGTTGGGATCTATGGATTTCAGGTCTCAGTGGTACACTGACTGGTCTAGGACGACCGCCAAACTTTGAATCTGGAGGTCCATATTCATCACTGAACCTTAGAGAAATCAAACATGTCCAGAAAAATAATGTATGACTCAAACAGGATAAAAGATTCACATTTATGAAGCTTTACAGATAAACGACCAGGTACATTATCACTCACATCTCCTTTGTCATTTCCACCTCCTCTGCAGTGGCATCAGAGAAGCGACTTTTTCTTTTTCTTTTACCCTGTCCCTCATTATTAGTGGCCCCTGTCAGAAAGCGCCTGAATGGCTCTGGGATGTCAGACATGGTCCTAGTAACTTCCACTCGTCTCTGGGAGGAAGGGGGTCCTGCCCTGCTTGGCCCAGGGTTAGAAACCGCAAGCTCTTGATGTGGTTCTCTCGGTTTGTGCTGATAATCTTTGATAATATTAAACAAATGGTCATGCGCTCGGTCATCCTCCACAGGTGTGGGAAAGCTCCTCCTCTTGGCCTCTGGTTCACTCGATCCTTGCCTACCTGCTCTGTTCGTACTGTCATGTCTGCCAGATTCTCTGTCCAGAGACCACTGGTGTTTATCTTCTGCATAGATCGGCTGTGAGGGCTGATAGTCAGCTGAACGAACTCGCCCTCGCCTAACTTCCTCAGAGTAGAATTCCTTCAGAGCATCTCTCTCTGGGCAGGGTCTTCTGTACGGAGGAGCCTCCTCTGGGTAATACTCTACGTGCTGAGTCTGGCTGTGGGGCATTGGCATCTCCTCCCTCTGATCATACCTGTTGACACCACCAGGCTCAGACATGGCTTTTCTTTGTGGATCTTCACCATATTCCCTACGATAATCAGGGTCCCTTTGTTCCTGTCTGTACGTATTATTTTCTCTGAGATCTGTCCGGTAAAGGTCCCCCACCATGTGGTCACGGCTGAGACTATCCTCCCGTTGGTACATCTGTCTGTCTCTGTTCATGTACGGTTCGTCTGGGTGGAATGGGGGTGTATCTGAGTAAACTGGGGGATACCCCCCTCGGCGAGAGTACTCATCCTGATAGTCATTGAGTTCTGGTAAGAGCGATGGCACGTCTCGCTGTGTGATATTTCGGTCCCAATTTTGCCTCTGCCTTGGGGGAACTATGGAACAGAAGTAAACATACAGTTAGAGTAAAAATATAACTTGATAAATAAGTTAACTAATTTGCATATTTCGTGGTAGCAGCTTTTTTAAAATCAGGATTAAAAGTAGAGCTTAGGATAAGGATAGGTTCACAATTTTTCAAAGTATCTTAAAAAAATTGGGTATTGTAAGACAAAACGAACAGCCTTTGCCTCTAACACAAAATTGGATCTGGTTGATATGAATGTGAATGTACCTCTTGAGAAGTTTAACTCACCTTGAACCCCTCTGTTCTGCATCGGCTGAGAGACAAAAAAGTAAATACAGAGAACGTATGTCACCCTTAAAACAAATATGTGCACAATATTCAACATGTCTGTTTACTGAAATCTGTATGTCCCACCAGTGGATTTCCTCGACCATCCTGTCTCTCTATTATTTCTGCTCTGGCTCGTATGATCTTTCCTCCTTGGGTTATTATGGATTGTTTATCCCAGGTTACCAAGTCTGGCCGTTTCACCTCCTACATAAACACCAAGGTAAGGCATTCTCACTTTGTTTCATCAAAGCAAACACTCGAAAAGTTCAGCTGGAGGTTTCTGAAAACATTCACAAGGCTTTACCATATATTTCTGCCTGTGTTTACGCCCAATCACGTGGTGGACCATTTCTGGTAGGTTTGCAGCCAGATGACACAGCCTGCATGAGTATCTGGGGCCTGGTCGCGAGTCAGTGCCAGGCACTTCCTCTAGATAGCTCAAGCCTGAGAAATAAAAGCAGAGAAAAAGTTATACAGGGATCAAATTATCAGGGAAAAAAACTAAAATTGTTACAAATTTTGTATTAAGTTCTTCACCAATAATGGGCTCATCAATCTTCAAGTAATCCAGATACTGTAAAATGTCCTTAAAGTCCGGCACAATGTGTTTTCTGACTGCCTGCCCTGAGAAACCAAAACACTGGTAGTTAGCAAAGGAAAATATTACAACATAGAAGGTTTATATATCATATGTCATTTGTAAGACGGACTGACTTTGCTGGTTAGATCACAGTATAATGTCCCTTATTTCTGATGTAATTGTCTCTATTTCATGTGTAGCTACAACCTACTGTATCTTTTCCCGTGCTTAATTTTCTCCAGTACCACCACCGTAAGCTTGACACGACAGTTTCATGAGATTTGGTGAGAACGGAGCGTTGAGTTTGCAAAATTAAGTGCCTCAATATGCACTCGATTTCACAACCATCTCCCTTAAGCCTTCTTTGTGGATGATCTCATATCCCATGCATCTGACAAGAGGTGTGAGGGAGGTAATAAATGACAACTGCTGTACTGTAGCTGCAGTCAGAAGGGTTCAACTCTCCAGTTTACATTTTGACATCAGATATCTGACTACTGCGAATGCATGATCTAAACTGGTACAGCACTGAACGCTTCAGTTCAAATTTAGCTTTACTTACATCAACACAGAAGTGATATCTTTGAAACAAACACTGGATGCAATTTTCTGTATCTTTGATGGTGCTGTGCAATAGTCTTCAGGTAGAGAAATTATGGTATATTAACACTTACTCTGCAAGAAAAAAGTCCTGGCAAGTCATAACAGGCTTGCCCTCCTGTGTCAAAACAGCTCAATGCTGATGTTATTAACACTACCCAACAAAAGACGAAAATTATTTTTCCAACCATGTAAAAAAAATCCCCCAAATAGTTGAAAAAAATGTACAAGCTTTGTCGGGTAACTCTGGAACAAGCTGCAGGTGTCTCTCAGGTACTTTTCTGTGGTTGTTCCTTTTTTATGCAAGGAGCATGAATGCATTTTTCCTCTTTGGTTTTGAGCCCACAACAGAAAGTTGGATCAAACAATCAGCATGTTTGATGTGCAGTGACACATAATATGTTATTCCTGTGCAAGACCTACGTTTACCCATAACACATTTCTCCATATAGACCTACAGAGATGTTTACTTGCATCATTCATCGTCTAATTCCGTAGCCAGTAACCAGCCGAGTCAGGGTGGCTCCAGCAGAGTGTGGGTGCACTTGTTGATGTTCCAGCACCGGAATAACTGAATGTATGCCTGCTCTGCCTAATATATGGCTGCCAAGTGTGGTAACAGTAGGTTCTAGGGCGGCCATGTAGGCATGGATGGGCCTGTGATGCCCGCTTGAATGATAGGTGAATGACTGATGAGTGTAAACTCAAAGGGCATCAGCAATCTCCATTAGCAGAGAACAACAGGTCTCAACTCAATAGAAGACAGTAGTAATGAAGGTGGCAATCCAAACCAACAAACATGGCTACAAAGACACCAGCCCTGATAGTGGTGCACTGAGCCCAGCTTGCCTGCCACCGAAGGCCCTGATGCCATTGCATCTGAGGCTAGATCCAGTGCAGCCTTATCAGTGTTCTATCACTGGTGAACGCAAGAGCCTGTCAGCCCAAATTGAGCTCAGTTTGAATATCACAATCAGGACTGTTAAAGAGGTTTCTCATCCGACCGGTGAAGTTAACGTCACGCAAAATTTCTATACAATAACGTTACAGAAGTCCAGTGTATGTTATGGGAATATGATGTAAGATAATGGTCACATTATATACAGTGGAACACCTGTTGACCATTGTTTTGGGGTGCAGTTTGGGCTGATTTGAATGAGCAATCAGCTCTGGCTTAGCTGCACTCTAGCTAGCTTTGACCAGTTTCAGTACCCAGTATCAAAACAGTATGACTGGGCAAGTTCAGGCACATCACTCAATACAAGACCTGCATTAGTCTTGTAATCAGATGTGCTGGATTTATGCAGCTGTTGAGCCATTTTGGCCACCTTAAACCTGGAACGGATTTGCTCTCACTCAGCAACAGGAACACTGGTGAGCTCGGGGGCAGATGTTCAGTGATAAGGTCTGCGTTCCCCTTCACCTCAAACATGTACAGGGGGATGAGAGGTCAGGGCTCTGCCCAGTCAAGATTCCCCTTACTGGACCCAGAGGGAAACCACTGGAGTTTGTAAACCTGCCTTTAACGTGCATATTTGCAATACAGTACGGTAGAGTCCAAACGCTGACGAGTCCTTTGATTTGTTTTGAGTTCACAACCATTCTACAAGGATCAAAACCATTGATGGATCTGGACTGAGAATGCCGTTCATTAAAACCAGACAACAGATTAGAGTGTTTCCTTCATGTGAACAGACAGCAAATATACTCAAGGCCAGAATAGAACAAAATGACAAGGCTGAAGATGAAGTCTACTTACCCGCAGCAACCATGCCATCCTCTTTCTGCCAGGAATGAAAGGAGAGCAATAAAAATGAAGTCAATCAGTGCTGGGTAAACAGGACACTGGTTAGAGTTCACTACGGCTAAAAACAAAGAAAGCGTTATATTATGGAAACAAACATATTTTTTTGAGCACATAATTGTTAACCAAAACCACAGCTCATTTGAGGTGCAGTAAAGGTACATATCCTCACCAGTCCTTTTTAAATGACATCTTTTTCATAACAAGTGCATAAGGAAACAAGAATTACTGCCTCATGGTTGTATGCCTCCGCCAACCAGTCAAGTTGCAGTTTACATTCATATTTGTCCAGACTCATATAATACATGAAGTGAGGAATTTGAAGGAATTGATACAAGTGAGCTGAATGTCAAACAGAATCCGTAAATAATATTGGTGAATAAACTTGATAAACACAATTAAAAGATCAGCTAAAACATTCACCAGGGTTTATCCATTATGCCCATTAATGGGAGTTGTTCCTCATCCAAGTCCAGGGTCTAAGGAAAGAAGCTGCTGCGACTGTGAAGCCCTTTGAGGCAAATTGTGATTTGTGATAAAGGGATATATGAATAAATCTGATTTGACTTGACTTTCTACAAATTCTAAAACATGGATGCTTCACACACATGTTCATCCAAGCAGCGCAGAAGATCTGTACAATCACCACAGCTCCAAGGTTGGCACCCAACCTAGTGTCTGACCAAATGTGAAATATGGTCATAATCTCCTCTTCCGCTCCTGAGTTATGGCGTTGAATGAACTTTGGCCTATGACCACCAAATTCTTATCAGTTCATCCTTGAGATCAAGTGTCATGTGCCAGATGTAACGAAATCCCCCCTAGGCGTTCCTGATGCATCACATTCACAACAGGACACGTGTGAGACCACAGTGACCTTGATCTTAGAACTTTTACCACCAGAATCTAATCAGTTCCTCCTTGAGTCCAAGTGAATGTTTCTTTGTCAACTTTGAGGAAATTCCCTCGAAGCATTCCTGTGATATCACGAGAACGGGACAGAGAGACGGATTGACAACCCAAAAACATAATGCCTCCAGTCACGGCTGTAAGTGGCATGGAGTTATAATAAAGTAGTTAAGGAGAAGCGAGCATGTCCTCCTGCATGTAACTGCATGTGTTCAGCTGCCTTCCATGCAGAAGGTTATAATAACAGTTAAAGATGGTGAAATGGATATCTGTATGCACAGAAGCAGTATCCAGTTTCTTCAATACACCCAACAAGAGACACAAACTGATGTTCAAGCAACTTTCTGTTTTCAAAGTTTCATTCACTCATGGAGCTTTCAGTGTCAAACATAATGTTAAGTCTGTTCCCATAAGACATGATCCCACCAGATAACCATACTCATGAAAGCCCTGCAAGCCTTGTACCTCTGACCCGAGGATTATTTTCATGATTCAAGTCCATTTTTTTCAGACTTGTGAGCATAACAGTGACTGTGGATAAGCAGAGAGCTCCGCCAAAACGTAGCTGACCACACAGCAGTACTGTGGCTGAACGCATCCTACAAGGACACTGAAAGAGGACTGAAGCTGCTGCTGTTGCTACAGCCAGCGTGGACAACATTTTCACATCTGTAATGCTCAGTTTGTCAAAGTATTGTCCATGGTCTTAGGTCTTCCATGTCTGACTTTCCAACAGTACAGAGTGGGAAAACATTGAGGGTAAAGTCAGCTGTCAAATGTGCCCCCTAAAACATGGTCACGACACGTCTCCTGTGACTGGCTTCCTTGCAACCGTCATAAGCATAAACATTACAATATTCAATTGTGCTTCACCTTGATGTGTCACATTTTTCGGTCAAATCAAAAGCAATGACAATACCCTGGGCTGGCAAATTTTCTGAGGGAGCTGGAAAACATATTTTTCCATATGAAGCAGACAGAAAAAATTGCCAGAACATGTATAGATTGATGTGAATGTAGGACGTCCTCCATATGAAACGATGATGAAAGGGAGATTGAAAGGAGACTGACGCCGAGCAGTTAAAACATGACACCTGTGGTTCTTGCAAAGTAGTTGTGTCCATCAAAACTGTCCACATATGATGACGTCAGACATGAGGGAAATGTAGATTCAAGTCTTGGTCAGTCTGATTTAAATGTGTTGATATGTTGCCTTCAGTGTGCCAGAAACTTACTGTAGGGTGCACACTTCAAAGACACCAAAGCAGACCTCCAGAGTGATCGGACAACCTAACGATGGTCAAAGACAAATACTGGTGAGCATTCAGTTTTTTCAGCCAGGTTGCTTGTTGTTGCTGAAGAAGTGACTGAACACTACAAATTAAAAAAATTTAACATGTATACAAAATGCACATGTGCACAGAATTTCAGCTTCAAGCCAGTTCAGTGGCACTGATCTGGGACTTACTGTACCACCAGATTATTTGGCTTTGGCACAAGATACACTGCATCCAGGAAGTACAGATGTAGGTTGCCAGCAGCTTGGAAAGATAGTGAAATATCATTTCTTGACATGCCTTCCTTTACCTTGAACCTGTGGAACATTGTGACTGAACGCAAAGAAAAATCAACAAGTCACAGTACAGTTTCTCACTGACTATTAACTTAAAAAACTGTCAGATTGCACAGCTTTTTGCACCAGTAAATGGTGCTCTGTACCTTTATGTGCCCTGGTGTGGTCAGGTGTATCTTGTACCAGGTTTCTCCTCTTATGGATTTATCACACACCTAAAGTAAAACAGAAGACCTTAATCAGTCAGTATCATAACTACATACAAAGTTATAATATACTGTCAGATGCAAGTATATTAGGTAGCTAACTCAGAACAGTCAAGTGGAGTGGATACAATCTCTTAATATATATTAGTACTGGGCAACAAACAGCACAAATTACAACCTCAACAATAACCAGTGAGGTGAATGAGCATCTATATTAAGTTTATTCATCAAAAACTGATTTTAACCCTTACGAAGGAGTGGTTTACTTCAGGTCTGCTGTATTTACCACATTAATATATAACTAGTTGGCTAATTAACTTGCAACTCAGTGCAGACACGTATTAAAACACGTGTGCTGCAATTCTTTATTTAACAATGTACACATATTAACTATATACGTGCAGATAACGTTCGCCAGCTTACCGGGCATTTAATAAATTCAGTCTCATCGTCGTAAGGTGTTTCAAGACTGTCCATTGTTGGATGTTTTACACAGAGTTAACGCTACACTCTGAGGAAAACGCTGGTAGCTTAGTGAACGTTTAATTAGCTAGCGAACGTAGCCAAGCTAGTTAATACATTAACATCAAAGTTTACGGCGGTAGAGCCTTTGTTGGCCCAGCTGTTAGCTAACTGCTAACACTAACTATTAACATGTGTGTTGATTATGTTGTAGTGGTTTTCTTTCGTCTACTTCCGTTTACATTGAAGAAAACGCTTTACTTCCTGTGAGTTTGAGCAGCTGACCCGAGGAAGCCAACACGAGCGGGGTCGTCTGAGCACCGCGCCACCTCCGTTAAAAAAAAAAAACTATCGCGGTATTCAAAACGAGCGCACCCCGCAGAAAACAAACGTCCGTTTATGCCCCCTGTTGGACAAAACCACAATTGAAATTAAGTTAGTTGTCATACACTGCAGACAGTACTGCAAAGATTCATACATTTTCTGTTTATTTGGTTCTTAGAATATTTTGCTTCATATTTACAAAAAACAAACAGCTGCTTTAGAGTCTGGCTTTGGAAACTGGGGCACTTCTCAAGCTGTGTGAAGCATCAGCACAGCATTCAGTAGACTTAAGGTTAAAACTATGAAGCTGAATGTTACAGTAAACAAGACAACAGACTCCTTCATTACTGTGTAGGTGTGGGGAAAAGACAAAGATGAGATTGTACAGAGGTAAATCAGTAATTTGTCTGAATGAGTGTCCAAGCCATATTCACATGGATACAAATAATGAGCACTTAAAGGTATAACTCCATATTTACATGCAATTTTGAAAGTGCACACTTACCAATGATTTACACACCCCTCTCACAAAGAGGCTTTATGTAAATTATAATTACATATGCTTGCTATTAGGAAGATGGCTTACTACTCAGCTTCAGAATATGGTTTCCTAATGATTTCACAAGTACACAGTTCTCTTCAGCTGCAACTGCTGCAATAATCTATAACCAAGAGCTAGAAACAAGGAGTAAATGAAAGTTACGACAGCAATCCAAAATACTGAAAATTATGAATGATCACACTAAAGGGATATACTCTGGTGCATTATCTCAAATCACCATAAATACAAAAATATCACACCAGCATCGTCCATACCGCTTTAAAGCTGTCAGGGTTAGATGGGCAGGGGCCAAAGCATGAGAGGCCTGTGTCTGATTATAAATCTTCATGTACAGTGTACTGATAACGTACAGCACAAAAAGATGAGCTTACAAACAGAAAAACAGACATTTCTGTTAATAACAACCATGTGGATAAATGATCTGTTTAAAACAGAGCGAGAACCACAGGTCACCATACAGGGACACACAGACACTTTCCAAAATCAAAAACAGAGGGCCATGACAATGTCAAATATCTAAGAGACAGGCTGAGATGTTTCAGGGTGAAACTTGAGTCAGTCTGACGAGTTGTAGAGTCCTCCTGGGAGATTGTTCAGACGCGAACGCAGCTCCTTCCGGACCTGGGTCACCCTCGCCAGTTTACGTTTGTACTCCTGAAAAAGTCCACAGCAGAAGACGTCCATCAGAACTAAAAAATCAATCACTCATAGTACCATTGCAAATTTTGGATTTTGAAGTCTCAAAAGCAATATTTTTGAGAACACAACTTGTGGCAAGTGGACAGTAATAAATAACTGACATGTAATTAGAAAACCTAAATGAAGGATATTAAGACTGCATAAAAATGGAAATAATATAAAGAAATAATGATAATTTTCTATTGCATTGTATGTTAGAGTTTGGTGTTAGTTAAAACTCCAACTGAAGTTTAACTACACAAGTCTGGAGTCCTGGCCAAAGACTTCTACCAAACATGTTGTCTCTAACAATTAGTCTAATCTGAAAACAACACTATGTAAATGTAATAAGGCTGTATGAGCATTCAACTCTGTCCTCTTTCAAACCACTGAGTGTCTAATGAGATTTAATGTACATGTCATTATATTTATCTCAGGTTCATGACTAATTTGGTTTACTTTGTTGTACATCTATGAAACACCTGAAAGGTCATTGAAACAAAAACATTTACCTCTCGTTTGCTTTTGAAAATACACTAAACTAAGAGGACTCAAGTATTTAAAGGTTTTTAATGACGAAAACAAAACAGCATGAAAGGTAGTGTATCTACAGAGCATGTCAGAAAGTGTATGAAACAACAATTTAACAGTCGAGTTACCAAATGATTTCACCTCATTCATGTATGTGCACTGATTTTAACACCTTAAAGACACAGTAACACAGTGTTACTCGTTTTATTTCTGCTCCCTGCACGTCAGTTTTAAAATGTTAGTGTGTATGACTATGGAACAGCTGATACATGTGGATGTGTTGTGCAAACAGGACACATTTCCTCAGCTCACAGGAGGCTTCAAAGTTCAGTATGCATCACTAATTTCCAAATGAAAAATAACATTAGCATTTCTTCATTTGTGTCTAAGATTCCTAGAACTTGCTGTCTCTTTTCTTAAATTCTGGTTTGACCTGTAATAACGTGAGTTTCCCTCTATTTGAGCACATCTGCAACTTCTATTAAACAGAGCTCAATTCAAACCTTGAGTGTGTAGCTAGCATGTATTGTGTTAACACCACAAAAAGGCTTTAAATACTGTTATCATAGAACATCTTTGAAATGGAAAATTCAAACAATGCACACACCATCACAAACTGTAAGTGTCAGAGCAAAATAAAAGCACTCACAAAATTATTTTCATTTTTTATTTTCAGGGTTTTTTTTATTACAGAAGATACAAATATGAGATACTTTATCCTCTTGGTATCCTGTGAATAAAGGCTGGACAGTTACGGTCACCACAAAAAAACATGGTTATGAGAAAACAAGAAAATCTGTAGTGAAGTTTTTCAGAGTCAAACAGTCGATCGCACACTATTTTGGTCGATACTTACCTTGTGGGATGAACACACCGAGTGAACTGAGCTAAATAAAATAGCTCAAACAACAAGCATTTCCCAGTGACAAGGGGAAATTTCTCTTGGATGTCATTATGTGTATCTAATTAGGAATGTTTCCTGTTTGTAATTCCAACAGGCCTAACACTCAAATTGAAATCTGCAGTCTGGTTCAATAACAAAACAGGTACTCTGCAGATGTATGCAACATGCTGAAATACATGAAAAGAAATGTTACTTTGAAATGTAGACAAACGAGACGTGTGAGCACACACCTACACAGACAGGTGAATAATTATGACACAAAGGTGATGTAGACGAGACATACACATATAAAGTAATTGAAAGAAAGAAAGAAAGAAAGGAGGAAAGTGATTTACGCACTTCAAGTTTCTGCTCGTTCTGGGCCAGGCCGTCCTTCTGGCTTTGCAGGAAGACCGTTAGTGTGCGCGTGAGCTGCCTCCTATCGTCTATTTCTGCTGCCAAGCGGCCACTGTAATCTGCTAGCAGCATGCAGGCCTCCTCCACCAGCCGGGAGAGCCGCTCCCCTGATTCTTTATCTAAATCACAGACAGCGTGCAGAGAGCAGGGCACGATGCTTGAATAAAACCAGTTCAGAGGGTTCAGCTGGAGGTCATTCTGTCATCCATCAACACCGGCACAAAGTAAACAGCTACTGTAAAATCACTGTCAACTCAACTTCCTCTGATGAAGGTATTTTTAGGGTTTTTTAACATTGTAGTTTGAGTGTCCTGCTCAAAGGAACTTCAGTTTGTAGTGCAAGGGTGCTATGCTGTGTAGCCTTTTGATGTACAGTAAGTCAAACTGGCAAAATGTCTTAAACAAAATTAAAATGAAACAAAAAAGGATATATCTAGGAAAATCATCCACTGTAGGTTACTTAGCAGTAAACTCTAATGCAGATACACTGACTGAGCACTTTATTAGGAACACCTGTACACCTGCTTGTTCGTGCAATTATCCAGTCTGTCAGTCATGTGGCAGCAGTGCAGGGCACAAAACCATACAGATACAGGTCAGGAGCTCCAGTTAATCAAATGTCAGAATGGGGGTAAAAAATGAATGTGGTATGATCGTTGGTGCCAGAAAGGCTGGTTTGAGTGTTTCTGAAATTGCTGATCTCCAGGGATTTTCACACGCAACTGTCTCTAGTGTTTACTCAGAATTGTACAAAAAAGACAAAAGAAATTAGGCTGTTTTCCACGCAAAGGGAGGCCCTGCACAGTATTACTACAGTGTTCCTAATAAAGTGCCTGGTGAGTGTATATACAGTACACCGTAATGTGCTGTGTCCTGCCTCCCACCTGTGATCCTGTGAAGCAGTGACGTGTCCTGCACCTCAGCAGGAAGGGAGGAGATTCGCTGACGCAGCACTGAGTCGCCAGAGGCTGCATTTTCCAGCTCCTGCAGAGCTCGGATTAACTCTGCTGTCTGAGGCAGCGGGTGTAAGGAGCAGAGGGATGAGAGAAGTAAAAGAAGAGGGTTAAATGACTAGTTAAGATAAGCGTGTGAGTCAAACATTAACAATGTTTGATAGGCAGCATAGAAAGGAAGTATCGAGACACAAATTCATCTGGAAGCAGCTGTATCAACAGTAAGAAGTACTAAATGACCTCTCTGTGGTTTAAAGTATCATTTCATTAACACCCTGTATTTATGGCTACGCTGTTTGTCTAGAGCAGCACCTGTGGGGGCTCAGCTGGGGAGCTCTGGGAGGCAAAGTCCTCATCATCTGGTTGGATTTCCTCATATGTCCTCTTCTTAGCCTTCTTTTCTCCATCTGTGATTTTCAAGAAAAGAGCAGAAGGTAACAAAAACCCCACAAAGCTACTGTTTTCTGGTTGAAATGAAACAGTAGCATAAATAAATGTTTATGATCAGAATTCATCCTGTCCCATAACTTTAGTAGTAAGTGTTGTGTGCAGTTTAAAAATGCACATGCTGGAAGATCTTACAAGACAAAGCAAGTGTGGTTTAAACCTGCAGATTGGCAGGACAAGCAGTCATGAGCCATTAGCTTACTGTTGTGAGGAGAAAATATGTAGACGTGGTTGGGTGTTGAGCACTACCTATGAGCCTGTACAGGTTACTTACATAGGACTTGTGAGAGCTGATCCAGCAGGTTGTTCTCGTACACAGCTCTCTCCTGCCAGATGGACAAAACCCGACCCAACTGTTTCTTACAGCCCTCCTCACCCTCTCTGGACAGGAAAACAGAATTTCAGAAATGATTCTTGGTGAATTCTGACTTAGTGATTTCTCAAATTATTAATTTTAAAAACAAGACTCTCTACCACAAGTCAATGTGTTTAAAAAATACTGACTTCAGCAACAGCCAGTGAACAATAAAAAATAAACTTTTACTGAGTGCTAAAAATGTGACTCAACATCACATTTTGGTAATGTGGTAATGTTAAATCTGACCTGTACACATGTTTGAATGCATCAACGATGACCGGTGCAAAGTCCTGGGTGAACTCTGGTCCTTTTTTCTTGCTGTTCTGAATGACGTCATTGGCCAAGTAAAGGAAGGTCAACTTGCGTGATACCTGAGCTGCATGCATTCAAACGCACACATACACATATTACAGTGAGCCATTTAGTTATGATATATAAGACTAAACCTTAGACTGAGCAACACAGTGATAGGTTTCAATGCACAAGAAATGTGTTTTGACTCACGAGTAACACTGTAAGTTAATGAACAATGATCCATTAAATAACCCACTAACAATAAGCATTATTGATTTAATCTTTTATCAGTGAAATTATTACAAGAAAGAAATACCAAAACTGTGAATGCAGTGCCATGTTTTTTCCAACAAGTCAGACCATGATTCATTAGGGTTAATCTTCTCTATTTATCAGAGATACAACCACGGCTACATATAAAACTCAAGGGCTACAACGTTTACTGTCTCAAGTAAGTTTTACTTTCCTTTCTATAGTCACACGGCTTGTTTTGTATGTCTTTTCCAATTGGGTTTCAACATGCACAGTCATAAAATAAAAGCCATAATGCTTTATGTCTTTGTTGTTTTTACAGGTCACAGTCAACACTGGGTTAAGCATAAAGCCCAGGAGAAATGTACCATCTCTATCCCCATTGCTATTAACACTGCACACTCTTTTCAGTCGCTCAGACAAGGTTCCTAAAATAAAACATCCACTTGAGATATCATTAGGTTGTTGAGTAGCACCCTAAGGAAAAGTGTGCCTGTATTAGCTACAACTACAGCAACACCCATACAACAGGCTTTTTAAAGCCAGTTCCACAAAATATTCTTAAGAACTCAATCGCACACTTGTAGTGTAATTGCATCTACTCAATAATAATACATTTGGAGACAGCATTTACTGTTATGATTCACTGGGAATAAATTTGCTTACAGAAATAAATGGCAGATTAATGATCTAAACCTTCCATCGGTCTCGCTTTGAATGGCAAATCAACACAAAAAAAATCAAAAGATTTTACCGTTGTGTCAAGGCATCAGTATCACCGTATTTCTGTTGCTATCTGCTGGCTACACTTTAAATTTTTTCACTGGCTGACTGATTGCAGCTTATCTTTTATCTATAAATTTTCAGTGGAGCCTTTGGAGCTTCAAAGGACATATATTAAATTTAAGTCAACTTGAGTATGCCTGGGCTGGTGTGAGAAAGAAAGGGAGAGAGACAAGGGACGAATTTACGAAAAAGAAATGATTGAGAAAACAATTTTGACCCAGTTTAAGTTCCCAGGAGAAATGTATGCCCATCCCAGCAGCTGCAAACAGCAGGAGTTGCATGGCCAACTGTTAACATTTAGATTTAAGTTATTGATAATCACCATGCTATCCTAGTGACCCACTTACTTCTGGTATTCAGTGTTGTTGAAAGCATTAAATCGCTTAAGTAAAGGTGAACTTTCTAGTTATATATGAGGAGAAAATAAGTAAATTTAAAATGACAAAAACACGACTAACAGGGATGGAGTTGGGTAAATGTTCTCAAAGTTCATACTATTTGCGTAAAAATCTATAATGGAGATTAATTGAGTCCTTGTTCATTATTTTTTGTCTAACAAATTCATACCTTTAACGCTTGTTTGTTAAAGCTGCGTTAACTGATTTCTTGGCCACTTATGGGCAGTACAACAAGCAGTAAACACAACAGTAAGTATTAATACCATGGTTGTATTGTGGTTATCACCCTCTACAGTTGCTACATTAGCAGTCATTTGCAGCTGTGATGCTAAGTTTTAGTCTCCCCTGTCTAATTAATGAAATATTTCGCTTTCTAGCTGTTAAATGCTAAATGCTAACCTTGTCAGTCTGTCATTTGCTGCTGAATAAGTAACGTCCAGTGGGTTTATCAGAGCTTTTTCGCTGAAAACAGCAGCTTGTTGCAGCTGGAAACGAGGTTGATGACAGTGGCATTTGCGGGCCAGAAAACAAAAACACAGAGTTGAAAGTAGCTAAAACGCTCTGCAGAACTGAGAGTGACTGCTGAGGTGGGTGATAATTATCTGTGGGGTCATCACAACAAGCAAACCCTTTAACATTAACCTGGTCATTCGCTTATTTGTTGATCTGAAACTTTTTACTACTGCATCGTAAGGGGGATTTAATATCTGCAAAGAGGGGGTCAACTTCAGGACTATGAGACATATAGTTAGTATGGTGGTCTTGCATCAAGGCTAAACAATTAAGAGACTGTGACCTCGTCTACCAAGGCTAACATCAATCCAGAAAGCCACGGTGTTATGTTCTTCGTAGCGAACACAAAAACAAACCAGCCTTAGATAAATAACCTGGTTAAATGCTACGTTAACGTTTCTGAGAGACAGTGCTGGTGACTCAAAACCTTTCAAAGGGGTTTTCCTCGAAAGTTGGCTAGCGTTAGCAGCGGGTGTGCTAACAACGGTCCGTTGTCTACTAAGTTTAACGTTAGCAAAGACAGTTTGAAATTTACAATAGCGGTTTAGCCAAAGTTAGCCAGCCCCTGTAGCCAAATGCTACATCTAACTTGTAGAAGCATGTTAGCAGTCTGTATTATGACGGACTAGCTAGCTCGTATCATTCTTACCTTTCTTCAGTTCGTTGAACCAAACATTGACAATGGTCTTCGAGTGTTTTCTGTGATGAATGAGCCACAACGACAACGTCTGCACACTTTGCTGAGAGTTGCTAAGCTCGGATAGTTTCTTCTCTAAAGCCGCCTCAGAGAAAGCTGACATCTCGACTAGATCAGGTGGGAGAGCGAAACACCGGGAGAGGCAGCTTGAAGGTTTCTCCCAGATGTGTTGTCTACAACAACTTAGCCAGTCACTACAGGAATCTTAGCCATCCAAATTACATGTCACACGCTGCCTTTCCTGTGTTAAAGACAGGGTGTTTACGCTAACTAGCAACCGCCGTCGTCTCGGTGGTGTTAAAGGGGGACCGCCTCGCTGACTCTGCCTCGGACAAACCACAGCAGTCCGCATAAGTCGCTTCCGTACGTTCCGTACGACAGCTATGATGCGTTCAGGTCACATGGAAATTACAGTTACTATTACGAAAATCCGCCTGGCAGATAAGCATTAGCTCTGATATATCAGACGCTTAGCATGTGAGTCATAATAATTTCCAGGTGTGACTTATTTGATTGCAATTGATCAAACCTCAGTCTCTGCGAAACTAAACACATGAAATAAATTTCACATTGTTTGTATATTTACTGTAGGCTCTTATGAGAGTGGACATACTTTTATCTGAGGGGTTGCAGACTAATACATATTGAGGCTCAAATACCTCCCTACAAACCACTTTCACCACTCAATTTCTATCTTGAATATATTAATATACAGTAATAATAAAGAGGCCATACATCCTTATTCACCCTTCATCTCTCCTGCAATAAAGCAAAAAATAATTACTAATGTACTCAATAGATTTAGGGGAGGGAACAATAATTAAACCTCCTAAATTAAGACACTAAAAGACATTTACAAATTTACAAAACTCATTTATTATTCATCACATCATTAGGCACTTGCATAGTTACACCAGCTGATAACAAGCATACAACATACAACATGTGTATATAGCAACCTGGTGTATCCCCCACGGTATAATCAAAATCTTCAAGCGTGATTTCTTTTTTATTACAGAACCAGTGGAGCATTAGGAGACTTAGAAAATGCTGGTGTACCATACAGAGCCATCTTTGGTCAAAGGTGGAGTAAACAGACTCCAAACATATCACAGTAACTGAATTAAAGGCACCTTATAATGTTGCCTTACACTGAAAACAAAACCCGCGTCATTTGAGCTCTGACTAACAAAGAAATCTATATTTGATCTCATATCATTTGATTCTACATCATAGTCAACATAAATATACGGTCTTCAGTGTTGCACAAAATCAGCAAAAGGGGTAAAATCATCCAAATAACCCAAGCAGTGCTTTATTCAGTGACAACTGGTTAAACAGCACATTTGAATAAGCACAAATTTAAAGTGAGCCATCACACATTTCATGAATATTAGTATTAGTTATAAGTAAATTCTTCTCAGGCCCAGCTGCAGTCGCATTTGGTACAATGGTCCAAGAGAAAAAGAAAATGTTGTGTGTGTGTGTGTGTTAGTAGTTCAATTTATTAGTGACAATTACAAACCACACTCAGTGTGATTTAAAACATTTATAATGTTGCAGCTGTTGCTAATACAACTTATAAAACAGTGAACAGCTATCTGAGCATGTTTCTCACCTTCATTTGATAAGGATGCATGTGAAACCTAGAACTATATCAATAAATATCAGCATTTCTCAATTTAATGGATCCAGTTATCTCCAATTCACATCACACAGTGATTCAATGCACAGCTTGAGTCACTTTTATAATTCTCATAAGAATAACACAGGGGATCATTAGAGAGATATTTAATTCTAAATCAAAAAGCACTAGCTTTTGTTTACAATGTAACCAGATGATATAACAGCTACACTTTCACCTGTATTTACAAACATGTCCATGGAAATATGTCACAGTCTAGACTGGTTTTATTTTAATGGTCCAAAAGACAATCTGTTTATAAATTCACATGAATGAAAATACAAAATCCCTGTCAGGTTCATATTAAAAAAATAATTTTAAAAAATAATAATGAAACTGAAAGTCAAAGGAGACAAAGCTGAATACTGATCTCAGAGGCCATGATAGTTGTATTACTACATCCCTCCATGAAGAGGCCACTTGTGACACTACTGACATTTCAAAAGAAAAACAAGAGCACGATTAGAACCATGCTGGGACATCTAAGTGTGATCTTATTCAATGGGGATGGCACCCCCTTGATTTGAACTGTGGTCTCCACGAGGTTTGACTACATGCAGATTGGGAAATGCAAACATAAATTGAGTTGTTGTAGAGACACTTCTTCAAATCATCAAACCTGACAACCCAGTGTCTCTGAAATTAAGATCAGAGTGGGTTCCATAATACAGATAGGAAGAAAGCATCTCACTGGGACATAACCCCACCACCACCAAAGCCACCAACACCACTGCTGCTGATGCTGCTGTCTGGATAAGGAAAGTGCTGGTCAGGGTTTATTCTTGGTCCATAACTGTAGTGGGGGTTAGACGTCACCACGTGGCCTGTTTGGACGGGTTGATAAGCCTCAGGCTGCATCATGTAACTTTGTGGAGACGTATGGACATGGCTAGTGGTGAACTCCGTGTATGTGTGCGATTGTCTCTTTTCAGTCAAGTGTACTCCAGGCTGTGGTGCACTGCTGTTACTGTGAGCAAAGGAGTATAAATGAGGATACATGTTGATCCAAGCAGCATTTAAATAAGGAGCCCATCCACCAGACAAACTGTGATGCCCCGCACTGCCTGTCTGAAGGCCTGTATAATACGGCACCATGTACTGATTCTGGGGCTGTTGTTCGTAGTAATGTTGTGTAGCATCTGAGCCCATCTCCCTCTGTCTCTCATCACTTGACACTTGCACCCCACTCTGTGAACTGCACCACTGCTCAGTGTAACCCTCCTCACGTCTGTGGGAAGAGTTATAAGACGACCAGTCATGAGTGTGGGACAGAGCAGGAGACAACCACTCATTTTGTTTCTGTAGGCCTTCACTTTCCACCTCTTTCCTCGATCTTTCTTGAGAACCACCCTGTACATCATAATTCCTTTCCCCATTAACCTTTTGGTCTTTTGTCACAGTTATATCTTCAGACTGGCTGAAGTATTCATTATCTCTGAAGTAACCATCCACGTCTTGATACTGAGTGACTGTGATGTTTCTCCCTGGTCCCAGGTATTGACCATCCTCTGCATCTCCACTGTGGTGGTCTTGCTGAAGTTGTGAGGTTGTGCACTCTGAGGCATGTTCAGTGTGGTTAACTGCAAATGATCCAGTGTCACAGTCCAACTCTCTGTCCTCTGTCGGGGACTCCGGCGATGGGATGTAGTCTGAGGCCGATGAGTGTGAATATGACATAGGGAGGCTGTCCTCGCTGAAAGACGTCCTCTCCAGCAGCAATGAACCTTTGCTGATGGGCAGGCTTACCTTGAACACTGTATTAGTCACTTTCATCATCTTCCTCTTTGTTCTCACCCTTTTTGATGGCACTGCAGCATGTCTCTCTGGCTTGCCTTCAACTGAAGTCTTGTTCATGCTTGACCCTAAAAAAAAAAGAAGGAAATTGGACATGGAATTGTTGAAAAGCAACAGGAAATTGCAAAAATTCAAGTGAACAGTAGTTTCAAAAGACACACACCTTTCACAGTTATTTTGTTTTTTTGGGTGTTAGTATGTGTCCGTCCATTGCACAGCATCTTTATACCTAGAAATGAAGAGACACAATACACAGGGTATACAAAGAAAAAATACAAACGTAAGTGTTTGCAATGAAAAACAGACTGGCTGAAAGAGCGTGTTCAAGTGTTCAAAATAGTGTGTTTGAAAGAGTGAATTGGCACAGGTAAAATAAACAAGTTAAGGATAAGAAAAGATAAAAAGGGGTGAATAATAACTACAGATTTTTTTAAAAAGTTGAACAAACACGGTCTTGACAAACTTGCAATTAACTTTGCATTCAGTAAAAGGTGGCTCCAAAAGCCTCTACACTGGAGAACAGAGGCTGTCACCTTGGATTTTTTTACAGTGAGCATTTCAAGCTTAAGACCTTGTGGAGTAGGGCTGCACGATATTGGAAAAAACTGACATTGCAATTTTTTTTTGCGATACATATTGCAATATTAAAAAATACAAGAATTCTAACCAGATGACTTAAATAGCTCTATTTGGAAAGAATTAGGTTGATTCACCAAGGTCAATGATCTAATTAGTAAACGTCTTTTTGTGTCATAACGTTAGTTTGAGTTCTTGCTTTGCACTCGTCATACAGCGCTGTGATAGCAACTCAGGTGATCAAAACGATTTGTTGTGTTACTTCGTGTTGTGGCAACAACGGCGAGGCACTGCTGGCACAGTACGTCCTTTTGGTCTACATCATCTTTTTTTATATTTCCATATTTCAGATGTTGCCTTTCTTTTGGGGACTAAATTGTCCTTCACATTCTCGCTCTCTTGTTTATCGCTCATCTTCGGCTTGGTGTGTGAGGGACTATCGCACATCGCGATGACGATGCTCAAACGATACATCGTGCAGCCCTATTGTGGAGTATCATCTTTATGCAAAGCGTCTGGTATAACACCACCTCTTCCAAGACATGAAACCACAGAGTAACGATGTGAAGGGATAGAGAATAAAATACAGGTTATACTTACATCACAAGTCACTCCCCAAGAGCAGAAAGTTGAGGCTAAAGAGGTGAATTGTTTATGGCCAAACAAAAAGCATGAATCTGTACTTACACCAGTGGTAACTTTTGCCAGTCAGTAGGATACAGAGTGATTCTGGTACGTTTAACACCTGGGAACATAAGATGTTTGAAAACTAATAGACGAGTACAAATGAAGTCAAGTTCCTGGTGAAGGGCATGAGAGTCATTTCATACCTAGAATAATTAAAGCAGCATAAACAGGTGAATATGATACCTTCATCTCTCCTCTGCCCTCCTCTTGCTCCACCTTCTTGGCCAGTGATTGGAGAAAGTGACAGTTGTCATTAATATCTGCCGTCATGACTTCCATCTGCTCAGGATGAGTTTCCATCTACACACAGATGTTTTTCAGTGAATTTAAAACTTTCTCCTAGCATGCTATTTGCAGCATTTGAACACACAATGGTAAAGGATTTGTGTTTCTGTTAACTTCAATCATTGATACATAACAAACTGACCAAGTAGTTAATGAGATGAGAGGAGCTGGTGAGGTGATCAATGATGTCCTTTTTGTTGGATTTTATGCGGCAGCAGTGGCATAAGAATATGTGTGTGCGGCCGTCTTCACTCCGACACTCCACTACACGGGAAAGACCTGTTGTGAACATACATATATGAAGCTTTTTAAAAATAATTGTTTGGCATATTGAAATAGGCTTCTTTGCTTTCTTGCCAAGGCAGACAAAGGTCAACAGTCTCACATCTGTACAGTAAACTTCTGGCTAGAGTCGACAGACAGCTAATTTAGTTAAGCACATACACTGGAAATAGGAGCAAACAGCTAGCCTGGCTCTGTCATCAAAAAGCATCTCTGAAGGCATTTATAGGGGGTTATGTGCTGTAGCATTTCTTAGCCAGGAGCTGAAACTGCATACTTCCCAAAATGTCAGACTATTCCTTTAAATGCTCCATAACATACAGTACACAGTGGCACCCAGAAGTAGAATTCTCACCAGTACTTAAATAATTATGTCCAGCACTTACGACTGGTGATGGTGCAAGTAACCAAATTTAGTTTTATTTAATTCTCATTTAATTTTAGACTAAACAGATTCAGTTCACAACAATAAATAGGTGCAGAGTTTGTTTTTTTAAACCACAACCTAAATGTGTTCTTTTCAATCATGTTTAAATACGTTTTCTGTAAATTCAGCAAACACTGTTGCTGTGCTCACCAATAAGCGGCTTGGTTCCAGCATCAAGAAAGCTGTTGCTGATCTCCAATAGCACAGAGGGTTCAGACACCATCTGAGTATTGTCAAACTGTGATGCTGAGATGTTTTTTAACCAGCCTTGCGCCTTGATAAGAGGAGCTACAGTTGACTGCATCAAAACTGGAAGCTTGTAAGTCTTATGTGATGTCATATTGGCCTTGAGGGATTTCTCGGACCATCCCCGTTGGTTCTTGCCAAGCAAAACAATCCTCTGCGACTGGCTGCGATGGCTCTCAGGTTCACCCTGCCCCTGCCAACCTCTTAAGGAATTTATCAGAGTTACTGCTGTGGTGTTAGAGAGAGAAAGAGACCCATATGGAGTAAAAAAAGGAACATGCACGTATTGAAATAATGTCAAAAACCCCTGCAGGAAATGATAAGATCAAGACTGATCACTGACCATCCTTCTCACTGTATGTTGCCATCCTCTGGTATACAGCATCTTCAGCCTCTAACAACTTCATATGAAGGTGCAAAAAGATGTGAGTACTCATATCCAAAACACTCTTCTGTTTGCAACCAGAAACAAAAATATATACAGTCAAAATAACATACCTGGACATCTCCAGCTCCCTCTTTACCCTCGATTGTCTTGGCTATCTCCATCAGTGGCCAGGCCAGTTTAGACAGGTCAGACTTCTCCTTCCATTCAGACACCAAGTGTGGGTGCCAGGCTTTCTGTCAAACAAAACACCACCTGATAAACTACAATCCAAAGCAGCACACAAACTTGACTTCATGACTTCTTCTGCAGTCCTACTTACAATGAAGTTGTATCTGTGGAGACTTCCCATGATGTGGTTCCGCATGTCAGCTTTACTAAGTCGACACACACACACCTCACACAGGTACAATGCTTCTCTGTTGTGTGCACCCACCTTCACACATTCTACAATGCTGCCCAGGCCTGAAACAACAAAGTGCTTGAATACACACAAGACACACAGATGGCATACACACAAAATAGTTTGTTTGTAGTGTTTGTTGCTACAGACCAATAATGGGCTGTAGTCTGTTCTTGTTGTTCAGATACACCTTCAGAGAATCCAACAGCTCGCTTTTGCTAAAAACTCCTACAAACAGAGAAAGAAACTTAGAGACAAAAGCATGCTGACATTTTCTAAGCGTGATAATCCACATGCAGAGAGTGAGAGACATACCTTTTTGTGCCTTGCTCGGCTGCATGCTGCAGTTGTAGGATCACTACCTGCAGAATACTGAAGTTGGGAGTTATACTAAGTAATTATAATTCAAATTCAGAGTACTATTTCTGAGGGAAAAAATAGTGTCAACATGCCTTAACCATTTTACTTTGCTCCTAGAGAAGAAGGAGTATGAACCAGGGTGAGACAGAGAAACCTCTGACCATCGTCATCAGCATACTATGTACTCTACCAACCACATCAGTCTCCATGTAGTCAATATTACCACTGTCCCTATTTGTAATCAGTGTTAAAACTAATCTGTGTCTAGAGCCAACGTGTGCATACAGCCAGCACTATAAGACACAGACTGTATCAAGGACAGTCTGTCTCAGAGAGGTGGACTCCCACACTCTCTTTCACAGACACAGATGGTCTCTGTCTCCCTGTGTATATCTTCTATGCACGCTGTCAACCTTGCAATGAACCTGACAAGGTGGAAGAATACCAGGAGATAAGCTCTAGGAGAAGTTTGTAAAATAAACCCCTACACCTTTTTTTTATTGTTTATGACTGAAGAATGGCTAGTTAGTGTGTAGATGTTCAGCAACTTACAACTTACTTCAATTGCTGATGACCATTTAAGTGTGTAATTCAAGATCGTGGGGAATGTCTTTTTGTCCGCCCTCCTTTGTATAATTTGGGCACTTACAGGCATCCTGTGTTAGTAGAAATATATCACAGCATATGCAAGTTATGTAGTGCAGCTTGTAGAAGACATCCCAGTTCACAAGAAATAAATAAAGGTCAAAATAACTTTTGTGCCTCCAGACTGTCTCAAAAAACAATTGAGAGACAAATGTGAAATAGTCTGTAGCTGTGGTCAGACCTGAGATGGTGTGGGCTGTTCCAGATAATTTACACAGTTAAATAATTCTACCCACTTTATTCTCTGTTTGATAATTTCATTGCCCTTTTATGGTCTCTACATTAAAAACTGTTGATTGAGAACTTTGGTTGAAATTTTTGTTTTGTATATATGTAGTTTTAGACACTAAAATCTAATCCTAGTCGTATTTGGACATTATATTGTCCTTACATTTAAATAAAAAATAATCAGACACTAACACTGTCGCCTGTGGCTCTATATTAAACTGTAACCACCAGATGGAGCTGCAATAACATCACACTGTTCACACAGGACACACAAGTCAATGATCTCCGCTCACTGAGCTTGTTGAATTTTGTATATTTTTTTTCCTGATGAAATAGTATAGTGGCTTTGTGCTGTTGTTTCAGTGTTAAAAAACAAAAAACAAAACCCACCGGTCTGTAATATAGTAATACAGAGTACAGGTTACTGCCCTGCAAAGACAACAACTAACTAACTATTCCTCGTTACACTGAAGCCCGTTAAAGGGCTCATTAATCTTACCTGCCATTAACGTCACATTTAGGTTACATTAACGACGAGTACAGTTAAACACGACTTTATGTTACCAATAGTGTAAATTAGTTAGTTAGCGTGTTAACGACATTAAGCGAACAACGACTTAATTTGTTTGCAATGCGACACTGAACAAAGGTAGACATTCTCAACAACCGTTAACTACCGTTTATCGCCGATAACCGTTATGAAGTTTGTCCCGTGTGTTCCATATCACCACTCACCACAGCTGTAGTTAGAAATACTGATATTAATTCACCCTGTAGATGAACATGCACCGTTGTCAAATGAAGACAAACTCGTCAGGTAAACGACCAACAAACTTCAGCTCGACGTGTCTTCGAATTAATTCTAATAAATTTGTTAACAAGGTAAAAACAGTGACTTCCTACCATAAGATTAACTCACCGATAAAGAGTAGTGTCCGCCTCTTTGTTGCTAGGTAGAGGTATCGATCCAGTTTAACGTCCTGTGCTGAAGTCCGTGTAGTGATGATAACGTCCACAAAGACATGAGGACCATGGACGAAGTTTGGCAGTATCACTCAGCGGTGCCTTCTCCTGTCGCACTAAAGGGGAGGGAACGGCCGCAGCGCCGCGAGCTCATTTCCTCCTCTGACCAATCAGATCAACAGGCCGTGCTCAGAACTTTTTTGTGTGTGGGCTTGTATTGCTATCTTTGTGAGGACTTTTTTTAAGGTTAAGATTGTAGTGGCGAAAACTGCTTTACTCTATGAAACTCAACAAAACAAGCAAACACGTGCAGGTTGTTTTGTTATGTTAAGGATTATATATTCTACAATATGTAGATCATATCAATACAGTTTCCAAGGAGGACCTCAAAGAGAAGTGATGATACTTCTGGATAAAATGTATCAAAAATAACAATTAGTTTGTCATGCAATGAATATAGTAATGTGTTGGTCCACCACGTGCACAACTTCAGTGTGCTTTGGTATTGATTGTACAAGTCTCTGAATTCTACTGGAGGGATGTAACACCATTGGTCCAAAAGATATTCCCTCATTTGGTGTTTTATTGATGGTGGTGGAGAGTGCATATCAATCTTTACTTTCTTGGCCTCCACAGTGTTTTACAACAGTCTACTGTTTAGCCCAAATTATGACTGATAGTAGACATCTTATCCTCTCCATTGCCTGGGTAACCAAGGTCTTACAGATAGGGATGAAGACACAAGCATAAACTTAGACAATACTTCCCAACATCTGATTCAGTCAGGGATGAGCTGAGTTGGTGAAAGGACACGTGTAATATTAATCAGGTAAGAGCATGTGACGATGATCAGGTGTGAGTGTTACATATACAGGTTTAGAATAAAGTCATGGCCTCATTAAAGTAAAGTACAGAAAAGTGTTGCAACCATATGATACCTAGGAATGTATCTATACACACGCCCTGTCAGACTGCTCACTGTTAAGGATCTTTGGTATTTTTCCCTAAGAGAAGTGAATAAATGAACTGATGACAAACTGTTTTTGTATTTTATTTGCAAAGGTGAAAGGGTTGCAGAGAGAATCTATTTCAGCTGAGAGGACAGAGCTCTTACGCCCAAAGTGCAATCTAGAGGTCTGACCCCAAACATGAAGAGTGATACATTTTTATAGCACAACACAGTTAACCATGTTTGATATTCATCCAGGATGTTCCAACCCCAGGCGGAGGCAGGTGGAACTTCGTGGTTGGAGAGAAAGTGAGCGGTTCCTCTTTCTTGCTTCTACATTCCTCCACTAGTTGTAGCTGGCAAACCACACTCCACTCTACACAGACAGTTTTTTAAAAAAACAAAAAAGGTTATACTTATATACTCAACACAAAAGTTCATGCAATGTTTATCAGGGAATATGCAGCTGTTGTGACCTCCTGACCTTAACAGGGACTAAATCGAGACATTGAAGGAACTAAAGCAGACACAAGGAACTACACAAGACATCTCAGGCAAAACACATAGTCTCATTTATAAAAATAAGAAGAACAGTTAAAGCTCAGAAGTGCGATGATAAAATTTGACACAACACGTAACATTTTCTCCGCTGTGATCATCTTTTCTTTTCCAAATACAGTGTGTGACCTTTATGTATCTAACTGTTGCTGTTACTGCTCTTGGGAGAGAACGATGTGCATCTGACGGGAGGATTTCTCTGCTTTCAAAAAAACTAATTATTTGTTATCTGCAAAGAAACCTCCCATCTGTTAGCCAAGGCCAGGCCATGAGAGAATAATGTGCTTGTATAACTTTGCCCTGTAAAGGCTGCCAAAGGCCGACATGAGTATGTATCACCTCTGCTTGAGACATATGCATATGTAAGGCACTGAAATAAATGTTAAGAAAGACTATTTCTCTTTTAGGAATCTTTATTCACATCATTTTTGTAATCATCAAACAGTAGCCAGTGACCCCCTCGTGCCCTGTGGATGAGGGGGGCATTGTCACCCTGGAAGAGACAGTTCCCATCAGTATTAAAGTGTTTTGTGGTGTACAGAATGTTCCATGTAAGGTTTTTGCTTTCTTGGAATGTCTGAAATTTAAGGAAAGATGGCTGCTTGACAGGTTTTTCGCTCTCACACTCCATAAAGTTATGTTTATGCTCTAGGAAGCATGTGTAGGAGGAATGTATACTATTATTGCAAGTATGTATGTTTTATTCTTTATTGTATTCTTTTATTTTTCGAGACTATCCTAGCCTCGAAGGGGGGAATATGTGGTGTACAGAATGTTCCATGTATGGTTTTTGCTTTCTTGGAATGTCTGAAATTTATTTATGTTCACAGACTTATGTTCAGGCTATTAACCTAAACATGAACCCAAAGACTGGAGTGAACATAAATCTGTGAACGTAAATCTGTAAGTGTCTTCCCTCTGTTATTCAAAAATATAAGGTCGTTGAGTGAGGTCCAGATGTTTCCTATAGACCATAAAGACAGCTAACATATATATACTGATGTTTAGGGCTGTTAGAGAGAGAGATCCATATTGGCTCGGATCCTCTCACAGGCTACTGCGGTGCTTGTCTTGATGCTGAACTTCTTTGTAATAAACTTCTATATACAAGCAAGTCAATGTCAGCGGAGATCTCTTCATCATCTACACATCATCACCATCGAATATACCACAGTTTCATCACAGGTTAAAGGTGGTGTAGTGGAAAGGACAGCACTGTCTCAAAGCCTGATATGTGAGCTTTGTTTCACAGCTATGCAGCCATCACAACATTAAAACCAGTTATCAGCTTTAATGTTGTCTGTCAATGTGTCTGGGTTTTACACACCATATATGGAGGATGCTGATGCTCTGAGTCAACTCCCTTTGTCTGAGATCTGGGCTCAGGACCATGTTGGACAGGATGTGTCAGAACATGATTAGATAAATGTGTGTCTGTGTAGACTGCTGTATTTTTTTTTTTTTTTTAAAGGCCAAACAGAGAGGACCCCTGCTCATTCATGTGCCATAAAACTCAGATTGTTGTGAGATCACTCAGAACAGCTTTGTATTGATTTGTTTTGACCCATCCTTCAGTTAAAATGATGTATTTACAATCATTCATGAGAGAAAGAAAGACTTGATGGCTCCAGATGTCAGGACCAACCTTTTTAGCTGAGGAATTTGCTTAATGTTATGGTACAGCAATTATGCCTAAGTGTTGTTGCCTACATGCATCACAAGTATGTAGGGAAAAGGGGGCATGTGAGGACGTGAGAGCGAGAGTCGTATAAGAACACTGTGTGCAATAAAACAGGAAGTGAGAATAATAGGAAATAATGACGTAGTCCTTTGGGAGGTTGTAGTGGAAAACAGTTTTTTCAAAGCAAAGGAAATTGAAATGTTTATCTTATTTAACAAATCCTTAAGACAGGACTGCTGCTCTGTACTAATCCCTTTGCAGCCTTTTCATTATATCATGTCACCAGAGCACATACTTTCAGAGCCAAATGAGAAACTGAAGTCAGCATTACTCTAGTATAGGAAAGTGTATGTGCCACATACTGTAGACAGAGACATGGGTATCATCAAGGCCACCAGTGTTTTTTTTTGTGTGCGTGTGTGTGTGTGTGTGTGGGGTAAGAAATGTGAAGCATGAATGAAGTCAGACACATTGGAAAAAAAAGTGCAGTTCTTACCTCTTCTAATTTTAGTGGTAGATATGTTTCATGAGCATGGGAATCACACCAAGGGTTCTAGGACAACTGTGGAAGTTGGAAATGAATGAAGTTAGAAGTTAGATTATCATATGTACTTTGTGCTGTATCAAGCTTAAGTGTGAAGAATCTGTTAACACACTTTAAGACTCTGCAAACAGCTGGTGCCTTACTCCATGTCCAAGGGTAGAAGCAGATAAGATGGCCCAACTTGCTTTGTTACCCTCTAAAATGCTATTTCTTCACCCAAGGACAAGACAGCAGCTAACCCTGACTTAGATATTGTGTGACTCACAGGAACGGCCATTACTCATTTGTGCATCTAATTGTGCTGAGTCCATCTGCAGATGCTGAATTAAACTTTTAGAAAGACAAGAGTCAACTTTTTGCTTTATTAAACAGAAATTGTCACCAGTGTGTGAACCGATCACCATTAATGACAGCTCAGTGTACTCTGATGTGAGGCTGTTATAAGGTCAGACAAACAGACGGCAGAGTCATTCAGTTCAACTGAGGAACAAAGAAAAGGAACGAAATATTTTATAAACTTCTTCAGGCAGTGGCAATCATAACTTCTGGATCTATCTCCAGGGGGGTTTCTGATCTCACGCCAGCAAACACGGTAGTGTACATTTTAAGACAGGTCCCATCTCATTTTCGCCAGACTTCAGTGCTCCCCCTTAATTACTGGGTCACAATGACCTGGCTAGCGTTACTAAAGCCCCACCAATTTTATGAATATATTATAAAGAAGATAGCAAGCCCATGAGGCTGATGTAAGACAGGGGCAAATCTGGCACAAGGTAAATGTGTTTCCATGCAGGCGGTTTTGGGGTCAGATCACATGCTGACCATGAAAACATGTTTAAAAATTAAGTTATTAAGCTCACTGGAACACAATGATGACAGCCAGGTCACTGTGACCCAATGGGAGGCAGGCACAGGCTACTGTGTAAGGATACTCAGAATCACAGGTTGGCATCTGTATACCCACAAAAGATCCCTCCACGAGTCTCAACAGCCACCACCCAGGGCAGGTTATTAAATATTGAGACTTACCTTTGTTAAGCAGGTGATGTCAAGATAACTCAGTTTGCTTCTACTCTCGTGTGGTACCTGACATCACATCTACCACTGTATTAGTTTATTTGACAGGAAGCAAAACTCTGTAGCACAAGTCTTCTTCTACCAAAGCCTGCCAGGAGTCCTGCTCTGGATCTAATTAAATAAAATTATTAGTCGATGAACTTGTAGCTCTCAATGCATTCAGGTCAATCTGCCCTGAAGAGAGAAGATGTTTGCTTCACAGTAAGATTCACACAATCAAATGAGATTTACATCACAGTAATTTCTGTGTGCTAAAAAATACTTTTTATTTTTTTGTATAAGAAAGTAAACTAAATTTGACAAAGAAAAAACAATTCATGAAAAAATGTCAAAATATTACACATTCAACTGTAGACAGTAACAAAACAGTAACAATTTTATTAAAATGAACAAAATATGAATATAAAAATTCTTCCAAAATCACAGCTGAAAACAGTACATTAAAAGCTTAAAAAACTGAACCATGTTACAACAGAGCAAAATAAGCGATAGTTCAAACGTACCGACTGTATGCTGAACTTAATTCACCTTCAACAGAAAATCAGTTTCTTATTTAACTTAATTTAAAAATAATGTCTATTACTGTCTGTTTCAGGAGTTTGACAAATATCAATCAGGAATATTTTTGCTACAAAAAAACAAAACAAAGCTTGTGGGTCTTTAAGATCAGTCTCTCTCACACACACACACACACACACACACACACACACACACACGTCCTGTACACATGTCACTGATAAAGGCATAATATGCAAGCCCCATATCTAAGCGTAATTATGTCTACTTGGTACAAATACAGCGCAATATCTAGTTGGTTTTTCGGTTTAAGTAGTTTCATGGGAAGTTGAGAGAGAGGTATTGGCTGTGGAGGGAGCTACAGCAGAAGCCCCTGTGACAGGAGCAAAAAAGGAGTTTGCATATGCCTGAGTGATTTCTCTGTTGGCTGTACGAGGACAGTGAAAGACTGAAGGTGCATAGAAAGCCTGGGGATTGTTCTGTGTAATTATGTTGCTGCTGCTCTGCATTGGAACGATTGTTTGGGTGCTGTATCCATTCAGGCCACTTAACCTTTGTGAACTGTTGGCTGGGATGGTGACTGGAACAGTGCCAAAGTAGGCTGCATCACTGGTCACTTGGCCATGTCCAGCAGCCACGGTGGCACCTGTCCATGAGAAGAACAGCTGCTGCTGCTGCTGCTGCTGCTCCTGCTGCTGCAGCTGTAGCTGCTGTTGCTGCTGTAGCTGTAGCTGCTGTTGCTGCTGTAGCTGTAGCTGCTGTTGCCGTTTCTGCTGCTGTTCGTGTGGCTGCTGTTGCTGCTGCAGCAGCAGCATTTCCAGGCTCACTGATCCTGGGGCCGCTTGAGGTGCTAAACTCTGTCCAAATGACTGCAGACTGAACTGGATTGCTTGCTGCCCATGGTAAATCGGTCTTGGGTAGGACCCGCTTGCAGTGTACCCCTGATGTTGGTATAAACTCCCAGTGTAAACAGATGGGTTGCCTGGTGTGGCATGACCTCCAACAGCTTCAGGAGAAAGATGACTTGAATGTCCATTTGTAGCATAGGCCATTTGGTTGTACTGACCATACCCTCCTGAAGCTGACAGGGTGTTTCTAGAGTCTGCTGTTTGAGCTGTGGAGAAACTGTGAGCAACATCAATGCCTCTGTTCACCTTAGCGTGGTCCTGTCCTTTATAGCCGCCCTTAAATCGCTGGTTGGCGAGGTCTGACCTGGCAGTTATGATGGCGTTAATAGGCAGCTGACAAACCCCAGTGGTGTGAGTCTGTGTGTTACTTTGTGGCTGTGATATCTGACCTACGTTATGGTTGGTGCTCACACAGTTGATGAGATTAGGTTTGAGCTGGCTCCAATTTGCAAAGACGTTCTGAGCACTGACACTTTTCTGGTATTGTAGCTCACTGGGGTCAGTGGTGCTGGCAGAAGGCAACATGGTGCTGACTGCTTTGGCTTCACTTACAACAAGGTTGTCTCTTGTTGAACAGCCCTCGAGAGATGAGTCGCTGGCAGAGAGGGAAGGGTTGGAATTTGTGCGTTGGTTCACGTGGCCCAAGACCACAGGAGGTGTTGTTGAACACAATGAACTAGTGGAGGGTGGATTTTTTGTCGCTGTAGCTGTAACCAGCTGACATTTTGAATCCCATCTTCCTTTCACGCCACTTCCAGATGAATTTTTAGCACAGGAAGTAGTCGTCTCAGTATTACCTGGAGCTGGCTTGCAAGGGGACACGTTCATCTGAGACCTCTTCTCGTTCACCAAAGCTATTAGATCATCGTAGCTCACAGTAAGTGCGTTCTGTCCATGAGATCCAGTTGTCATGTCTTTGTCCTTTGGAAACAGGTGGGTAGATTGTGCAGCAGGGTTAATATCAGTGGATTCAGAGGCTGGTTCAGGGCTGGGCCAACACTGTTGTTGCTGCAGTGAGCTGTGCGCACATTTGGCTGGCAAAAGATCCTCGAGTTGGGGGTTACTGGTACAAATTCTGGCAAGTGCTTCAACAGATATATCAGCTGGCCTTTTCCTGGATGGAGGGCATTTATCTCTGGGAGACGCTGACAGGGTTTGAGTAGTTTCAGGATTACCAGTACAGGAATATTTGGATTCTGAGAGCACCTCTTCCTGTTTCACTTGCGACTCTGGGATAGGCATCTGTTGCTGAAAGACTGATGGTTTGAGCTCTAGTGGCACAGAAGGGCTCCTGCAGGTCTCTTTGGCACGGTGATTTCCATCAATACCAGGGAATGGAGAAACAGCAGAATCATTTGAGGAGACACCTGTCGCATCCAGAGGACTCGAGACTCTTCCATCTTTGATCCCATCTAAACCTCCAGCCATCACAGTCTGTTCATCCAAACTATGTCTGCCTGGTTCTTGTCTTGCTCCTACGAGGCAGTGTAGAATGAATGAGAGAGCACAAGACAAAAGCTTCAATTTATTACAGCTTAGAGGAAGAAAATGCTAAGTTCCTTTTTTGTGTCTCTGGTAAATCGCAAGAAGTGGATTTCCAGTGGTACAGTATGAAATGCACAAAGTTAAGCAGTTGCCTCAGATACATACATGAACACATACCATCATCACTTCTATGGTCTGTCTGAAGTGTTGCCACTAGAAGAGATTCCTCTTGCCTTTTCTCAGGCTGTTTGTCTGTGCAACAGAAACCAAATCTCTTCAATCATACCCACACTCTGCCCGTATTATTCACTGTGTATAAGAATGGGGGGGGGGGGGTACGACTACTCACCCCTTTGTTGTGGAGTCCTGAAGGGTGGACACAATACTCTGAGTTTCCCTTTTTTCTTGATGTTTTGTACCAAATCTAAAGCTACAAAAAGCACAGTTGTTATTATTTACTGTATACTCCCATACACCAGAATCTCTGTAACAGCTGCAAATGAAGTCTACTGTTACCTTCACTGAATGGAGCTGTCCGCACATGCTCATACAACCTGCATCCCAGCATTACAACCTTTGTGACAGAAAATACAAACAGTGTAACAATTAGAATAATGGATGTGTATTTCCATTTTGTGCATTAACTTATTTGCTGCTTATTTAGACAAAAAAGCACAACTGTTAAATCTTAAACACATCTTGTCTGTGCTAACAAAAAAATATGCTTTAATACATCTTTAACATATCAGGCCCAGATTGCCTCTCTCCGACACATTGATTATACATGGACCTGAAAGAATACCTGCGCATCCACGTTGTTGTACTGCTCTCGCACTGAGATTTCCTCAACAATGACCATAAAAAGATCCTGTTCCATTTGTGGAGGCAGATTCTTCTGCCAGATCCACATAAACTTAGCATAGTTCTTTTTCTGAAAGATATGTATATAACATCATTAAAAAGGTGTGAGAGCAAATGTTAAATACATTTGTTCAGAGGTTTTTGATGCATTACTGAGAGACCACTCACCAGGTATTTGTACTGATGATCAAAACTGACCATATGTTGAAAGATGCCATTGTGGGAGAGCATCTCCTTGCAGCTCTCACACAAGTAGAACGAATTCAGAGATATCCCTTGACACTCCCACACAGAGCCCAGACCTGATGTGGACACATTATCTGTCTAAGTTTTTGTGAGGGGACATGAGAGGAAATAACAGGAGTTGAAAGGGACTGATACGCTCACCTATGATTGGTTCAGCTTCCTTCACGCTCAAGTATGTGGACAAATTACTGCAGCCCTGAGTCCATTCCCCTGTGATGCCAACACAAAGTAACAAATCAGTACATTAAAGGACGAAAGTTACTGATTCATAAAGTGTAAATACCCACTACCTACCCACTGAAATGCTTGAGAGTGCCTGTGATACACTGTGCTGCCCAGGTCCTGGACTGCATCTCTGGTCCTTCGATACATGTTCCTCTGTCAGGCTGGGTCTCGATTGGTTCTGTTGCTCTGCATTCACCTGAGCTGCAGAGGAGAACTGGTCTGGGCTCAGGGATTTTACAGGTGATGTTTTCACTGTGTTTGGTATCTCTGGATCACTGCTCTCCTGCTGTTGTCCGTTCTGAGGAGTCTCTTGGCATGTACGAGGGGTTTGGGCGAAGGTGCCTGCAGGTTCTGAGTCAGTGACTGGAGGATCTCCACAACCATGTGGTTTCTCCTCTTCAGCTGCTGGGAGGTAAGGATGCAAGAGATGGCGGATTTGTGTGAATGAATGATGACGCAAATGGAAAAGACAAATATAAAAAAATAGCAAATTTGGATAAAAAAGACAAATAATGTAAAATGTGTTGTATTTAAATTTATGTGCAGGAATCTGTGATCAAGTCATTTAACAAAACATAGATAGTAAACGAGAATAATTGTGTCACAGTTAAATGCCTTTGCCATCCAGCTCAGTAGCAAATAATTAGGAAGTGAATTCTTGAGTTATGGCCAATAATGTGTTTTGTGCGTTCATCAGTTTATCTTTGAGTTCAAGTGAGCAACTGCACCAAATTTGAAGAGATTTCCTTAGGGCATTACTGAGATATCACATTCATGAGAATGGGACAAACAAATGGACAGAGAACCCGAAAAAACAATAGCACCTGTCATGGCTTTGAATTCTTAATTTAATTTAAAAAAGGTTTGGTGTTTACCAGGACTCTGAGTTGCAGGTGCGACTTCAACATGATCCAGAGCTGGATCAAATCTTTCCTGTTTAACAGTGACTAAACAGAGCAGAAACAGTGTATTATTCCAGCTGTAAACGTGTTCTTTAAGTAGTCTGATCTGTATGATTTGTGTAATCTATGACGACAGTAAAACACAGATACATTATACCTGACGTGTCTGTGTCTTGAATGCTAGGAGCTGGGACGGACTCTGGGTCATTTTTCAAGCTCAGATGTGACTGAAGCTGGTCTGGAATCAGGTCATTAGCTCCTGGGCCTTCATCAGTCCGAGGTCTGTCTGTCTGACTCTCCTCTGACTGATCCACTTCCTCTTTCATGCTGGAATTCATTCCTGAATTAGGAGCAGAAATATATTGAACAATGTACAATTTGAGAATAAATATCTTGTTAAGATTTTTTTCCCCAGACCCAAGAACTTGTATTCTTACCTGGCACATGGACCAATAACATCTGGGGCTCTTGTTTGTTCTCCTGCTCTGGCTGGTTGTCAGTAGAAAGTCCTGGTGTTTCATTCTGTGACATGTACATCCCTGAGAGACAAAATTGGTATAATGTAATTCAAGAGCTGTGTGTCTCAGTCATACGTTTTTTAATGACATCACATCAATACATGATGAATTTCTCAAGTCATCAAAAATAAAGAATAAAAAAAAAAAATTTAAAAAAAATCAACTACGATGACATTACTGCATGTGGATTAAAAACACAGATAAATTTCAAACTTGATTTACCATCATCTGGGCTTGAAATCTCACATGGACTGGCTAAGGAAACTGGTCGTCTCAAAGCCTCTGCAGTATCAGACGTGGATGACGGGACCTCCAACTCTCTCTGTCGCACCATTTCTTTCACTCTTTCTACAGCTGAGAATAAACAGAGAGGAAATTAAGACCAAAACAATAAACGACAATAGCAGTACTAGTAATTTTCCTGCGAATACAAAAAAAAGTAAAATATGTGTAAATGTACAGGTTTACTGAAACTAAACTGTAGCTATTTCCTTATTAACAGTTATCAATACATCAGACCTATATCAGAACCTTAAAACTGCAATAACAACAATGAATGACAGATCAATAATATGAAGGTAAACTGGTGTCAAATACTGTTACTGTGTTACTTTCAGTTGATGGGACACTTACACCTCAGAGCTCTAAAGTATTCTGTCACTAACTCTGTACTGTCACTGGATAATAGGTCAGTAAAATTACACAACAGTTAAAATCTTTGTAGCAGTCATTATCTCCACTACTGTCAGTCACAGTGTTTTTGCCTTTGTGCTACAGTGCATTTCCTAAGCTGTTGTTATGTTCGAGAATGTTACCATCTGTCTAGCGAGACAGTCAGAGAGTAATATAATCTGATCTTCTCAAGAAATCTTTTTGTTAGGTGTGTTCCAGAGGAGGGGCTCTAGTTTGCCTTATCGTTTGACAGAGCTCTGTATCTCAGCCAAAAGGCACTGAATGAAATGTTGTAAGAGAGAAAACCATCTGCATTAGAGTGTGTGTAACTATATTCTCCATGTGCATAAAAAAGATATTAAGTGCTGTTTGATATTCACCTGACTTCATCTAAAGGTTCGGACTCTTTCTTTAGTAAAGTAAATAATCCCATTGTGCACTCTCATACACAGTGATCATTTCTGCGTATTGTTGATCACTGGTCACCCTAAACTGTTACATCCTAACATGCTTTTTCAACAATTTGGAAGAACATCTTTTCTGAGACACTATTTATGTTTTTGTTACATTTACATGACTGGAGGATTTTTATTTTTTTTTGTTTGTTTTTAGCATTAAAGCGCATCTAGTGGTTATAAAGTTCAGATGATTGTTTTTCCTCCGAGAAACATTTTAATCCTACTTTCTAAATGAAATATACAGGAATATACAGACTTTCCTCTCTGGATTAAAAACTAAAAACATTTCCTCAGTATCATTCTTTTCCCTGCATAATTTCTCTGTGTCGTCTGGCTCCACCGCTAACACAATAAGAAGTTAAAAACAGAACTTAAGAAATCACATAGAAATGGATTTTTCTTTTCAAGGATATTAGAGTATCTTTACCTTCATTCTCTGGGAGAAGAGCCAGCTCTCTGTACTGATCATTCTTCACATCTACCTTCTAGCGGAAAGAAAGACAAAATCACTCACGTTAATTAACAATCACACCAAGCTACTTTGTTCAATAAACACAGAAATCTGTGTCATCTTACAACTGATGTACATTTTAATAAATCAGTTTCATCACAGTGCACATATTTGACCATCTCTTAACCAGTTTTACCAAAATTAATACCTCATACCAACTGTTTTACTAAAATAAAAAGGAACATCTTGAAAATTTCAACATTCTCAATTAGTGATTTAGGCTCCCTGAGCAGTGGAAATATGACTCACAGTGGCTTACAATCTAAACCATGTCAATCCATGTGAGTTGCATAACCACAATGTTTTTTTTTTTTTTTTTCAAATCTAGTACAAGGTCTTTGCATTACTAAAATTCTTCTTAATACTTCTTTAAATTGTTATTCATTAGAGTGGACTTAATCTACATTAATGATGTAATACAATATCTACAAAAATTAACAACCACATAGACTGCTGAATGTTGAATCATATTGACTGTATGAAGAAAACTGTGCAGGTCACCTGGATGTGCACAGATCCAACGTCTTTCTCAACCTCAGCCAAGTGGGCCACTATCTTCTCCAACTTGCTCTCCGATGGCTTGGCAGTCCACCCAGGGTACTTCATTTTCTAGTGACAAAGCACACAGTAAACAGCTGTAATACTGCCCTGCTACACAAGCTTTGTACATTTTTTTCAATAAGTTATCGAGCACGCACCACATAGTTATAATGGTGGCTTCTGTCAGATGGGTGACTGGACCGCTTCAGCCTGATTGAACACAGCTGACAGTAGACCTGCTGCTTCCCTTCACATAACACTACAATCAGCTGGTTTAAGCCTAGAAGACAAACATGCAGACCTCTGATTAAAATCTAAATTGACAGGAACGGAATTTATAGGCTTACTGAGTGACTTTTCCTGCATAAATAATAATGCTTACCAATTTTAGGAGGGTGTTCACTTGGCTTTGTCTTAATTGTGGAGGCATGTGACGGCTCTGTGGATGAATTCTTGCATTCAGACCTGGCAGACACGGCTGTGGTCACGTGGGGAGTGGCAGGTGGATTACTCTTGTGAATATGTGGTGGAACATCAGCATTTGCCCCCACTGCATTCTTCGTATGGTCAGTCTTGGCAGAGACTTCACTGTTGTCACATCTAACAGACGTGTTAGCCATTGTAACAGTGGTTGCATTTGTCGCAGTGGTTTGAGATGTGACCGTTTGAAGAGGCGTAGCTCTACGGGGGTCTCTGTGCATCACTGTGGATACTGTCTGAGAGGGGGGTGCAGCTTTACATGAAGTTGCTGTAACTTTAGTCACAGCTCCAGTTCTGCTTTCCAGTGGTTTGGACAGTGCTGCAGATTTTGTGGCTGAGGTTGTATTTGATATGGTCACACTGGAGGTGGTGGTAGTCGCTGTCAATTTGGAAGTGGCTGCTGTATATTTAGCAGTGGCTGCAGTGCAGATGGTGGTAGATGCTGTCGATTTGGTGGTGGTTGCTGTACACTTGCGGGTAGTTTCTCTGCATTTGGTGGTGGTTGTGGTACAGCTAGGGGCAGGAGCTGCAGATATGGTGGTTTTACTAGAACTGGGGTTGGCTGCAGTCAGTTGGGTGGTACCTGTAGTGCCACTGGAGGTGGCTGCTACACATTTGTCGGCCATTTCGCTCAGCTTGGTGGCTGCTGTGGTACAGCTGGATGTGTTGGCTGTAAGTTTGGAGACAGCTGCTGTTGATTTAGTGGTGTCCTGGGTGCAACTGGGAGATTTGGCAGTACATCCAGAGACAGCTATCATGGGCTTGGTGGAGGTAGTTACAGTAGAAACTAGAGTTGCTGCAGTTTGAGATGTCCCTGCTATTTTGGAAGTGATGATTTTTTTTGACTGTTCAACAGTTGTGTTTGGAGCGATTTTATGTTGAGAGTTTGTCCCACTTCCAGGCACGTGTAGACTTGATGCATCTTCACCACTTCTCGAAACAGCCAAACAGGTGTTAGCATTGTCCCCTGACTCAGGGACTTTAATTCCGGTCATTTTGATGCATACATTTGATTCAGATGGGACAGTTGTTTTGGAGGTGGTTTCAGTCATTACAGACATGGATGCAGTCACTGAGGATGGCTGTGCCTCAGAGTCTTCTGAATCACTAACAACCTCCACCACCTTTGAAATGAAATAAATAAACCATATTTAATAGACTCCATTGGTCATCTGTTAAGTAGGTGCACACCATAACAATTACTGCCCATAAAATATTAACTTTTGAAAATTGTTTTGTTACTTTCATGACATACCAACCCATCATGCTCTGGCTATCTTCATGGGTAACAGACTCAGACTCAAACTTTGATCTTTACCTGTGTCTTACATCTTTGAACTGTTTATTGTACTGCTCTAAAATGTGAATTCCCTTTTAAACTCATCACAATGCAGTTAAAGGACGTAATGCAGTGATTTTGAAAACAATCCCAACAGATCACATTTCTATCTGATAAGACATAATTTGTTTAGATAAATTATCAATACATCCTAAGAGAGGGTGAGAGCTTTAAAATACTTTGTAGGACCGGAGGGACATGGGCTAAATAATGTATCACCAGCAGTGGGAGGAGGAGATTCATTTAATAGACCTCATCTGACCAGATAGTCACTGATTAAATTAAAGTACCATGTGTGGAGTAAAAAAAACAGAGCACTAAAGCAGTAAAGTCAAGAATTTGCCTGACCTAAGCCTCTTTGTGCCCCTGGCCCCTAAACACATCCTCAAGATTTTATCTGTGAAACAACATGCCAGATACCCGTCATGTCAGCAGAACAGCAAAGACTGTCTACCGAGGAAATCCTGACATGATGTATTAAAAAAAAGCATTCTACTTGAATTAATTCACATTGCTCTGCATTAAGGTTTCATCAACATGTATTCTTAATTTGGCCATACAGTATTATCATATTCAGATTAACAAACAGAAAATGTACATGCAAAGGTCAAACAGAGTTGAGATGCTTCCTGAAATTGTAGCTTAATTTCCTGTTATCACTTTACTGAGCTCAGCATGCAGTTTGACTCCTGTATGTCAAACTGAAGAAGTAGAAAATGATTTTCACAAACCAGTTAGATGCCAAATTGTCTGACCTCAATGTTGTCCATCGTAGACTGGACCTCAGGTTGAGCATGAAGGGCGACTGAGACCTGCATAGGCCGAACACCAGATGAGGCTGAGGCTGAAGGGAGATCACACCCACTGTCCTGCTGAGCCAAAACTGCTTTCACTGTCTGCATGGCTGCGGAGATAATACAGAAAAAATATTTCACAAATACAGTATATAAATAAAAAAAAAATAATAATAATACTGCACACCAAATTTGCTTCAACCAAAATCAGTAGGAACAAAAAACACATTAAGGTGTGCCCTTACCAGAATTAAAGGTTTGTTTTAAGATGTTACTGTACATCTCTTCATATAGATCAACAACCTGGAGTTCAAAGATAAACAACAGTTACTTATTATTGAATCTGGATTGGCAGTTAGAACCATGACAACAAGTGAAGGAAATTAGACCAAATTAGGCCTGGTCCAAACCTGAGCCTCTCCATATCCTTTATCTTGTTCAAACAAAGCAGCCAAACGTCTGATTTTCCTTCTCTGGTGTTTCGCAGGCAGAGGTGGGATTTTCTGTAACCCCTAAAGTCAGAAGCATGCACAGGGTAGGGCATCACAATATAAAACACAGTAGAAACCATGGACCAGAAGAAAAACCTAGAAAGGTGGCTTTAATCTTGTCATGAAGATGTTAAATTACTATGGTAAACTTTAACAGTAAGCTGCCATTAATGCTAGCAGCTATTTTGTAGTAGCAAGCTACTGTTTTCATTCTTCAACACTGAATTTTCATAGTTGTAGTTTAGGCTTGAGGAAACAGGGAAAAACTCAACCGAGAATTAATGTAATCTTACAGCTGCAGAAGTAATGTAAGGGGGGAATGCACTGGTAGAGCTCGACTTCACAAACAAATGTTGCCCGCTACAACAATCGTTGTATATGTGGGATGGGAGAAACCAAGCAAAAATGCAATTAGTACCCTGCTAAATACAATGTGACCCATTTTGTCTTTAAAGTAATTGTTTGTTCATGTAGTAATATATGTAGTAACCCACCTTCCCAAAGACCTTCTTCAGCACAAGCATAAATCAAAAATTTTATTTAAAAAAAGAAATCAAGTTCATTTTACAAAACCTTTTTGGACTTTACAGCTATTGTAACTCCTGTCAGGTCAATTAAAAGACATGGCTAAGATAAAACGTTTATAAATTGGTTTCTCAACCACAAAAACAACAACAAGAAATTGAACTGAAATGTTCCTGTTAGGCTTCTGTCGTTTTCAGTGAGCACGGCATTTGTCGCCCACGCTGACAAAATGATAACATTAGTGACGATCTCCGCTGACACTGTCTTGCTTGTATATAGAAGTTTATTACAAAGAAGTCCAGCATCAACACAAGCACTGCAGTAGCCTGTGAGAGGATCCGAGCCAATATGGATCTCTCTCCTTAACAACTCTAAACACCAGCATATATATGTTAGTTGTCTTCATGATCTATAGGAAGCATCTGGACCTTACTCAATGGCCTCACTTTTCCGAAAAACAAGAGGAAGGAAAAAAGACCCTTACCCCTGACACCTACAGATTTACGTTCATAGATTTACGTTCACGGCTAATGACATAAACATGAACCCAGAGAACAGAAAAACATACATGGAGTTTCAAACATTCTTAAGAAAGTGAAAACATATGTAGAACTTCAGACACTACACTCCCTGGCTCTAACTAGCATCAGTCACGTTATACACGTGGAATTTGAAATAACGGTCGGCTACCTAACGTTAGTTTCCATGGAAATAACGGTAACACCTAACGTTACATTCGAATTGTGATGGCTAGTGCTCGCTAAATCAAAACAACTCAACTTTATCAGGCCAACTAACAGTCACAAGCTTTACATGTCCTCATATGAGCAAATTAAGGTTCTTGTAAGGCTACTACCTTTAGGCATGTGGACTGTCTGAAACTGGCGTTACAGCGACTCTTTAAGTCTCTTCACTGTTCTGTGAGGAGTTGCATGTCCAGGTTCTGACCAAAAACAGACGCCACAAGCTTTTCTTCCCCCTCCTTTTTTTGAACAACTCAGTCAGTTCTGACCTTTGTCCCAATTTAAATTTCTGACAGATTGCTACATATAACATTATACCCTAGGTATCGACATTAGTTTTAACCTAATATAGCAGCGTGCACTTATTATATTTCCTCTGTGCATTCATTCATTACAAAATATACAATGTAAGGTATACAACATTATCAGTTGTTTTAAGATTTATCAGCCAGTCAGCTTCAACTACATTTTCTTTTCTATGCTACAGTAGCATATTCTTTTTGTGCATTTATCAACTCTTATTTCTGATCTATGTTGATTATCTGGCTTGTAAATGCGGTAACAGGAAAACTTAAGTGACTTAAAGTATACCCACCGTTTTTGAGGAAATGGGAAGGATAGGTATGGATTTTTCATAATACAACATTCACATGTCATATGTGCATTACAAAAAAGATTTATTGATCCCTGAAATCACTCCTCCTCTCCACACTGGTTGTAAGGTGATATCTTCACAGAGCCACTACAGTGTGAAAGATATGGGTCAAAAACCACAGTCCATTCAAAAGTTCCGCTGGGGATTAGATGAGGTTTCCTCAGTACCCCTGTGCAGGTGGTCTGGATCAGCCCTCTGTTGTAAGGGCCTTCAGCTTAAGTAGGTAATAGTCCCAACCTTATTATCTGCAGTCTCTGTTAAGATGTTTATAAGTCTCTGTCTCTAAAGTAGATGTCCACAAAACCTAAACTGCGAGTTCTTCCTTTTTAAATTATTCCCTGCTCTCCTCCTCCTCTCTCTCTTTGTACACTCCAACTTGCAGTTTGTGTGTGTGTGCTGAAATTTCAATCTTTTATCTATTACACTAATTTACAGCACGGTGCAAGTGCATATTCCATAATCATAATCATTTGTTCAAGTCACTTTTCCTAGTTATATTCTCTTCACTTCATACTGTCATGTCTGGATGACTGATATTTCACTTATGGCTTCTACTGGCCTTCAGTGACTCTGCAGCTCGGACATGTCTCAACATGTTATATCCTCTTTATTTCTTATAATCAGGTTCCTCTTTCGATTCAAAGCTCACGAAATATCATCTATAGCTATTATATGGAGATTTAAGTTTGAGAGGAGGGATGAATGCAGTGGCCAATAATAATGAAGTATAAAGAGAGGGCTAATAAGAAGTAACTAAGGTAGACTTTAAATATTCACTCACCAGCAGGTACTGCTTCTGGTGGTCAAATCCAATCACGTGGTTGATGATATCCTTCTCTGGGATCTTTGAACAGCAGCATTCACACAGATAGATGGGGTCATGCTGATCACAGTGGCATTCAAGAAGTGCACTTAAGCCTGGAAAATATATTGTTCACTATTAAATATATTCCATCAGTAAAAAGCTAGCTCACCGAACATTTTAAACTACAACTTAACGTCAAACAAAACATTAATCAAAACAGAAATGGGGTGTGGTGTATTCGATGGTGATGATGTGAAGATGATGAAGAGAAGATCTCCGCTGACACTGACTTGCTTGTATATAGAAGTTTATTACAAAGAAGTTCAGCATCAAAACAAGCACTGCAGTAGCTTGTGAGAGGATCCGAGCCAATATGGATCTCTCTCTCTAACAGCTCTAAACATCAGTATATATAGGGTAGTTGTTTTCATAATCTATAGTGAGACATCCAGACCTCACACAATGACCTCTTATTCCAAAAAACAGAGAACACTTAGATATTTATGCTCACGGCTGTTAACTTAAACATGACCCCAACAAAATAGAAATCATGTGAAACTTCGAACATTCCAAGTAAACAAAAACCATACATGGAACATTCTATACACCACAGGTCATAAATATGCCAGTTTGTACAAAATATTAAAAAAAAGATTCTGTAGAGCTTTGACCAATCAGATCTGAGTAAAATAAATAAATAAATTACTGACCAACCACAGGCTCCCGGATCTTCTCCTTGACATACTGCCATAGGTGCGTTGCTTGTTGGTAGGTCACCTTCGAAGACACTGTAACAGAACCACAGACAACCACAGACTGAGCTATTTTCACAGAGAGACTAAGAAAAATCCTCCACAAACTTACATACCTTCATCCTTTGCAGTGTCATGACTTGGTCTGTCACTCTCTCCCTCATCGGCGACGGTGGTCGCCCCCTCTGGTCCATCACTTGGTATTTTTTGGGGTTCTTCACAGGAAGCGTCTTCTTTGGAGGTGAGCCGCGGTCTCTTGAGTGGCATTTCTCCCCTCATATCCTTATCAGAAGTAGAACAAGAGCCCTCTTGTGGTTTTTCAGACATGTCGTTTGGTCTCTTTCTTTCATTTTCTTGGTACATGCAACTCTTCAGCTGTGTCGGGACATCTTTGCTACTTTTGCTCTCTTCTTTTCCAGTCTCTGCTCTGTCATCTTTGTCTGTGTCCTGGCAGTTTTCTGGGGTCTCCCCACTTGGTTTTCTTGTTGAAAGCTCATCCATCTTCTCCTCCTTTGTCAACGGACACATCTCACTGTCTGCATTCTTTATCTCATCTGGGCTGGTTTTTGAAAGTGCCTCTCTTCTCGTCTCTGATTCTTTGTCGCTTGGTGTAGGGCTCTCCTTATCGGCTCCTTTTCCTGCAGTTTCCTCACTTTCTGCACCACATTTATTGATGATTTCAGAACCAAGTTCTACTGAAATCTTGTTTGGGAGGCTGTCATTGTTGTCTGTAGATTTTTGACTGGTCTTGCTCTCAGATTCCTCCTTCATTACACTGTTTTTCTGAGTGCTTTCTCTCACGTGATCCTTGTCCACTTCTTCCGGAGTCTCCCTAGGGACTGAGAAACGTGACATGAAAAGGTGCACTTGACTATAATTATCTGCAAAGTTTCGTCAAGCATCCATTCAGTATGAAATAACACAAACCGATGAGGTAAGGAGATTAGTAGTTGCCATGGGAACCCACCATGTGAATGTTTCCATAGCCATGATAGTTAAGATCATACTGCACATACAATATTCACATGACTCTCCAAAACATTTAGTAATATATATTTTTGTCTGGGCTTACACAGCTTCATTTTAGGTGTTATTTCTGGTTCAAGGTTTCCTCCCCCATGTCTTCTTTTTGCAGATGCCAAGATGAATGTTACTGGAACACAACAGAGAGAGTAATAAAAAAAACAAAACAATTCACAGTAACACGTGTAACATTCATGGCAACACATATACTCACATGTGTTGTAGCTGCACGGCTCCCAGATGGGCTTGTCCAACTCTATCACCTTTAAAGGCAGAAAACATTGCATAAAGGGAAGGCAGGAGAAGATGCTGCATGAGGATGGTACAGACATTTCGTTTCTAATTTAGAATACTACCTGTTCATTTGCTACGGGGTGAATACGTGCTGCCTGTTTTGCCAAGTCCAGTAAGGTCTCTGCATCAGTGCTTGGACTCACAGAGCCCGGGTGGAAACGGTCCTAAACACACAGACACATATTAAGACAAATAAACTGAAGCACATGTGTATATAGCACATATAGTATCATACCTAACACTGGGTGGTGATACGTTACATCACAGCACTTTATTACTATTTGGGAAACAAACTGAATAATCAAAGTGCTTCATCTAATAATTGCTGCCAAGCAGTTGCGTCCTCTGTCAGTCAGTTATCTGATTACAACACGTAATAAACTAATTGTCTCAGCACTACTTGCTAGCTTAGCTCAACAACATTAGTTATCTGCTACCAGACACAACATGATGTGTTGATAATTGATGATTTTCTACTCACCTGGAGCAAACTGTGGCTGGCGTCTACTTTACTGTAACTATTTTTAATAAAGTTTTTTGCCATACACCTTAAGGTTTAGCTTAGAGTCTCTTACTGATAACATGAAGGACTTTTACTGAGCCGTCACCAAGGAAAGACATATTATGAGTCTTTTAAAAAGAATTTTCATCATAAAAAATATCCATTCTAAATTTCTATCAAAGTTTTTGTTTACTTTTGTTCCAAACCAGAAGCTGTGAAGTTATAAGAACAACATTTAACATTCAAATGAGAAAAATTTGAATCAAATGTGTGGATTTATCACAGATACAGTCTATTCCTGTCATCAGTTTATATTCCATCAACTGTAAATTTTCATTAGTGGGAATGAAGGTATAATGAGGTGTAAGAGGCTGCCACTTTGTCTAAAATGACCGGCAGGTGCCATCACTAATTTCCCCATACAACTTTCAAATCTACAGCTACTTGCTGTATCATCACTGTATGATGCAAAATGTCACATCTATTTAAATGTGATGCTGCATCAATCATTTAGAAGTAGTGGAAACAATACAAGAATAAAATGGGTATGTGAGAAGTGTTAAGAGTAAAACACTGACCAGAAACGCTGCAACATGTTCCCGACTGAAGACGTGAGATTCATTTTCTCCGTCTAACAGTCTCCTCTCACAGAGCAAACACAGAAACCCCACTTTTGTGTGCTGATTCCATGAATGCATGACCAGGAACTTTTTGCCTACAATAAGGAGGTGAAGAAAAGTAAATAAAAAAAAAAAAACATCCACAGTGCACTTCTGACTTCTGGCAAGGCTTTTCCTCTCCAGTAGTACTCACCAAGCAAAGGAAACCTCTCATTTTGTTTGAGTTTGCTGTAGGTTTCACGTTTTGGAACTGCAAATGCACAAAAGACAAACACATACAAACGAGATGAAGGTAATCGAGGCATACAATTTAATTTACCTTATTTTAAGGGCTGAGAAATTATTTTATCACTAACCTTCTTGCTTTAAGAGCGTGTGGTGTTTCTCAAGTCTCTCCATCACTGCAGACAAAACCAAGAACCAGACATGATAATTATTTTAAACCAAATGTGGCAAACATGTTGAAATAATCTCACAGAGAACATATCACTTGTCAGTGGTCACAACTTTGACTTTATAGAAAATAATTATGTGGGTAAATGCACAGGTGCAAATTGTTGGGGAACATTACCACTTAATGTCTGTGTGTTTTAGAGTGACGTTCTGTATTTTCCATTGCGCTGTGTTAAGCAAGGTATACCTGAATTTTTGAATCTTTGATGTTTGATTTTTACTTCGCTGCCTTTACAAGACCTGACACCTTAACTGCAAGTGATGTGTGCAGATGAGGCAGCAGAGTGTGTCAGAGGCCACAGATATGTAACCAAAGAACTATAAATGACTTGTAGTGCAGTTTTCCTTTGTCAGACTGTCAGACCGGCTCACAGCCTGTGCATTCTGATCCTTTACAAAGCTTATGACTCTTGTTTGTTTTTCTCTTAAATAAAACTCACAAAACCCAGTGAGATTTTATCTCCTTATTTCATATAAATTTCTACCGCACAAAGAAAAACTGAAACGTGGCCCTTCACAAAACAATCTCTTTTTCTGTCTCAAGAGTTTAAGTGCAGACAGGAAAGATACAGTAGGTTTGTCTCCTCAGTTATCTCTGAAAAATTTGATGTAAGGCAACTTCTTACCTTTTGGATAACTAGGTGGGATGAGGCCCTCAAATATCCTGTATGGGATATCAAGAACCTGAAGAGAAAGAAAAGAAAAGAAATTCTCAATTACTAATTGTGGTGGAAATTCTAGAAATTAAGACATCCGTATTTGACCCAGCACTGCCGATAAAACGCCTTCACAGAGAACTGATCAACTCTGGAAATATACTGTATTTGATACATTTTAACAAGAAGTCTCCTCCAAATCTGCCTTCCAGCAAAATCAAACTGGTTTCAGCCATTCTCCCAAGAGATACATCTTTCCCATAATCTGATGTTGACTGGCAGACAACAGGTGTATGTAGATAACAACTAATTTAAATCATCTGCAAAAGTTAGTTAAACAAAGGTCTGCTCACAAAGAGTTGTACATACACAGGTCACACACAGTATATTTGGGTATTCTGATACAGGATTAATATGAAATGTGAAATTTCCACAATGTTACTGACCAAAGAAAATTGTGTAGTCTGCAGAAAATGACTGCAGGAAACACACAAGCTTTACTGTGGTATCGTTAGTTATTGCATTCTAGACTGAATTTATGTTTGTATTTTATGAAGCTGGTAAAAGCCAGTCTCACCTTCAGCATCATCTGGTTTGGTCCTCTTTCTTTTTCCTCTTCCAAAGCATTTGAGGTCAAGATTTTCCCATCCAGATGATTCTTCCAGGCAAAAGGAAGTCGCCAGGGATTCTGGTACAGCTAAAAGAATGAAAAAAAAAAAAAAAAAAAAAAGCTGGTTATTACAGAAATACTTTATTATTTGTGAAGGTCAGCTTTATATTACTGAGGTTCTGAGCTCTAAATGAGCCATTGTTTTCAATGTAGAATCTGTTATTTCTGTTCATTCTAATGGATTACATATACTACTTCGGATGAATGGATTATAGAAAATTCTGCTTAAGAACAGGTAATACGTAATACATTATACACCACATCAATACAAAACATTTAAGAAAATAAACAAATGCTCACCAATGTGCGTATGAGATGTTTGTGAGATTTGAAGTGTTGCCTGAGATAGGGCTCAGGGAAACAGTCCTCACAAGCAAAACACACATAAACAGGTTCTGACTGAAAGTCACTGCATACACAAGCCACAACCAGAGACACACCTAATTGATGAAACAGAAAAACAAAAAGAAATCACATATTCATCAGTTTATCACCTTAGAAAAACACAGAACAATAAAATGTGATTCAGCTCACCAATAACTGGTTTATTTTGCTTTATGCTCTCCCTGAGGTACGTGCATAAGTCCAGATGGGGTTTCACTGGAAAGGAAAAACTGTTATTATTGTGAAGAAAATGCTTCGACCATATTCAGGATGTTAAAATGCAAAGCTCAACGTGTGAAACTTAATCAGTTCTTAAAAATGATAATGAGGTATATTTAAAAAGAAAATAGCTGACAGATGTACTTTTATTTATATTCAAGCATTTTTACCAACACAGTTTTCAGTATTCTTATTAATGACTAAGTGTTGCAGCATGTTTTTACAGGAGGAGAAAACTGTACCTGTTTGGTCATAACCATCAGCTCTTACAGCTAAAAAAAAAAAAAAAAAGAAAAAAAAAGAGGGAAATGATCACATCATGTTTAAATACAGCAACACACAAAAATATGGGAAATGAGAGAAGAGCAAATGCATACCTTCTCTGAAACATTTCTTCAACATCTGGGGAAAAATATCACAACATATCTTAAGTAAGGTACAATTTTGCAGCGCATCATCAATAATCTAAATCCTTCTTTTAAATATTCTCAATCTACCTCTTTGTGTTTCCGGTTTGACAAATGTTGATTATACTGAGATTCAGTTTCAAAGATGGTATTGCACTCCTGCCACAAGGGAGACACAAGGGATGAAACAAAAGAAAAGTGGAAGAAAGTTCAATACATTAAACAAACTCAGGCTCTCAGTGTTCTCCAAAACAGATAATATTTGTTACAATAATAACATCAATCGTGTTGTTGGGAAATTGTAATAAATCACCTGACAGTGTAGTTTATATGATGATGCCACAGACACTGCTGCTGACACAGTACGACGCTCTACAAAGAAAAAACAAGAGGAAAAAGTAGAATGTAGTTAATTCAATGCTGATAAATGTAAACTCTTTTCAATAGTAGCTAAAAAGAGAAGAACTGGGATACATAGTTTTCTTGAGTCTATTAAATGCCTAAGTACTTTTTACTTCAACAGTTTGAGAGTTTTAGAATACTGGAGGTGCTTATTTTAATATTCCCAGGATACTATGCATGCAGCCAAAACATGTGACAGGAAATAAAAATAATCTGGCGCCACAGAAATATACAGTGGTTACATTCATGACACCATGACCAGTGTGTAAGACAAATATCTCCAAAGAGCTCAGGACAAACTCTGACACTGAAGTAATACATACCCAGTTTGTTCCCTGGTTTGATGTTTGCAATCAAGCTGCTCCCCTTATTTTCCTTGGTGATGGATTCCAGTTTCTCCAAAGCTGAAAACCAAAGGGCTCAGTTGGTAAAACATCATTCTGGGTTCCACTGAAGGTTCAGTGCATTCAGAGAAAAGCTACACAGTGGAAGAAGGGGGAAAAAAGTATCTACCTTTTGCATAACAAAAGGAATTCACTAATCTGAATTCAGCAGGCTCCAGGCTCACTTGCTGTAACAGAAAGCCACACAGCTCCACATAAACACAAACAAAAAATGTATTTGGGAAAACTGAAGTCCATCCATTACACATGCACTAAAGGACTTTGTTAACTATACTACCTTCATATCAGTGATTGCAGTTCCATGAATTTCTTCTGTCTGCTGTGCCAAATCAAGCATCATGGAGGCGAAGACTTCAGTGTAGTTTATGTAGCACTGCTTTGACATCAAAGTAGAGGGGTGCCACGCTTTCTGCACAGATTAAAACTGATGTGAATTTCAACTGTTCAATCCATTCATTACTGGAAATGTTCCAGTCAATCCAAGTTTATTCAGAAATTTACCAAGGTCATGTGATTCTTTATGATGACTCAGATTGCACTGCTCTAACCTAGTACTGGAAGAGAAAAATCCTCTTTATAACTTAGATGACAACTGATTTCTGAACCCAGATGCTCCTTTAATGTCCGTTTATATAATCACAGAGTATGAGAGAGAGTATGGTTACACACAACACGTACTATGAACAAGACTTCAAAACCATAACAAAAGAAATCATCTCTCCTTCACACACTCTAGCCCACATTTTGGCAAAGGCACAGGAAAAAAACAATTACCATATAAGGCCTAATAGACCCCTCTTCCCGAAGCTTCCCTCAACACATCCACTCTTACGCTTCAACTCTTTTCAGTATTCAGACTTGAACACTTCAACTTCTTTCAGCAACTACCCCTTCATTAAAGTTTTAGTCTTTCTTCCTCCATCCTTTTACAATTTACTTCATCTGCATCTGTGCCTTGTTTCCCAATGCAGTGCCGGGATTTTTGAAGAAGCTTTTCACCAAATACACTGAGCTGCTAATAACTGATAATCAGATTACACACATAATCAGTATGCATATATGATTTCTATAACTTCACTCAGCATTCATGCTCACACTTCAGACCCCAAGCAAGCAGTAATGCCATTATCTAAGTATAAATGGAGAAATCTCTGTCTGTCTGTCTTTTAATTTTCACGACAACCGCTCATGCGATCAACCTCACACTTGGCAGTTGTATTGCTGTGATCCCAAGGAAGTGCAGTGTCCACTGAAGTTTTTTGGATGACCGGTTCCTGAGAAGACCTAACCTTTTAATATCACGTCTCCCCCCAGTCTCCATGACGGGTGTCACTGGAACAACTGGTTATTTGGAACAACTATAAACACATCTGATTTCTGACGTGGTCGGACAGACCATTAACTGGACCTTTACCCCCTATTAGCACTCCCTGCCTGGGAGAACTCTCTACCTGAGCATCTGAGGTGTGCAAAGTCAATGTCTTCTTTATAATCTCTGCTCAAAACACATTCTAATACGCTTACTAATACGCTTTTTCCAAACCGTGCCCATTGGAATTTCATTCTTACTACACTATCACGGCCCACAACCATAGGTGAATTATTTTGCCTGACTAATCAAGATTGTGATTTGAATATTTTATATCCTCTTAGCTACTTACAAGGTAACAAAAGATGTGGTCAAAGCTCAGGACATGTTTGATGATTGTGTGGGTAGCCAAAGTTAGGTTGCAGAGAGTGCAAAGGTAGAATCTCTTCTCAGGCGGTCCGACACAAATGCACTCAATAAGGTGCTGCATGCCTAGAGGACCATGACCAGGGAGGATAGGAAAGGAGAAATTTTAGTTCACAAAGAAAGCTGAGAAAGGACATCAGCATTCATTTTATACATTGATTTGTTAAATCTAATATGCTATGTTGGGAGAAATTGAAATTTTCTCTTTCTGTCTTCTGGTCTTTCACGCCCTTCCTGTTTTCCATACTTTTCTGTTCAGAAAAAGTTAATTACAACAAGAATTTAAAATCCCCAAATCAATGTTACTTTCATTAATAAGATAAACAATGGCATTTTGTTATATACATATAACATCTGTAATGTGATGTTAGGAACATTTACTGACCAAGAAGTGGATGTTTTCTGTTGCTGTCTTTTTGGTATAACTGAATCATCGTCCTCTTTGGCTTGGACGCTGGGGGGAGAAAAAAAAACATGGGTGGAGTGATTCTATCAAGAAGTGATTAAAACAACGGGCCACTGTTTTGATGACATGTAACAGACAGTTTGATTTTGGTAAAGGGGTCAGCTGAATTCTGTGCTGAACTCCATAACTCTGAGACCTGACTAATCCTGAATAAATAAGAGTCTTGAGAAAAATGTGAACACACCTTCCAACATCTTGAGAAGTGCATCGTTTTCACTGAGAATGTCCATCACTGGGGAGAAACATAAGATCATTTTTATTAATATGCAGTTTTATGGAAGTCCTGAAGAAACATGCCATATAGGAAACTTAGAATCATATACCTTCAGAGTACAAACTTGTTTCAAGCCTCTTCATCAGAGTTTGAGGTAAATTCAACATCTGCAAAGAGAAAATGCGATGATCATCCAGGTTTGGTCATATATGAAGACAAGGAGGATGTGACAAGAAAGACTGACATGTTATCACCTTTTAAGTTGAAATGAATAAACATGTTAGCAGACAGCTGAACAGTTACAAAATGGCCACCTGATGAATCTAAGTCCAATATTCACTTCCTTTTAGCTCTGTTTTGAGGGAAATGTCTCTGTCATTTACTGCTTTATCATCATAAACAAATTATATTTGACAAGTTATAGCAGGTGGATAAAATAGGAACAAACTATATAATAATTATAATGGGTTAAACATAGAAAAAAATGGTGGAATTTTATTTTCTTTATTTTATTCATCGGCAGAAATGGGCTCCTGTAGAGACGCCATCTATTTCCTCAGCCAGCAGGGAAGTAACTAGTTACATTTACCTTGGTTAACAAAGTCATTTTCTGTGTACTTGTACAGAAAATTTCACAGCATGCTCCATTATGGTGACCAGCTAGTTCACTAACTTAACCTGTCTGCTGCTTAATGCTGAGCAGTGTGTTTTTAGAGCTTTATGACTGAGAAACTCTGCAAACCCTGCTGCAGCTGAAACTGATGCTATGAGAGCTGCAAGAGTGAACCAAAACAGTAAAGTTTAAAGACACTGTAAACCTCCAGCACTGAGGGGAAACTGGAGAGTGGGGTGATAATTCTCTTTGAGTGGTCCCTCTGCCTTACAAACAGTCATGTGACCCACTGTTAAAGACATCAAATATATTTGCTTTAACTTCATTTTATACATATAACATCTGTAATTCCAGTCGTACAGATACAAACCTGTAATGCTGCAGGCCCTTTGTCCCTGACTTCCTTCGAGACCTGAGACTTATGGGTCAGCCACATGTTCATGCTGGGCAGCCAGGCGAATTTCAGTACGTTGGGGTCTGTGTAGTTCTAAAATGCAAAATAAAAATGAAAATTTTGCTTCCAAATTTTACACATTCGTTCATATCTATGATGTTCAGCACTTACAAAATAGCTGCTGTAATGGTCACCAGAAAAGAGGTGGTTTGCAATCTTGTCTGTTGGACATTTCTCCTCACAGACGTGGCACAGGTAAAAAATGTTCTCTCTGTCTAGACTGAAACATGCAGTCAGCAGAGACAAGCCTAGAAGAAAGTACATTTAAAATAGTATAATTACTTCAGACACATTTTTACTTCATAAGTCATTTGAAGCAATGAAAACAAGCACAGAGAATAAATTGTTTCTTCATTTTTCTTGAGCAGTGATGTGGAACACAATCCTGTGTCAGTATAGATTTACTGTTAAGTTACAAAGACTGTTGTGGTGTAAAAACAACGGACACAAGTTCAATTCAAAAACATATCCCGGTGATCAAAAGATGAGTTAGTCTGCAGAGCAACTGATAAGAGGCCCAAAGACAGTTTCATTCCACGCTGGTGGAAACACACATATTTCCTGGCCATTATTAACTGTACCTATCTAAATGATTGTTCTTAAAAGCTGTTTGAACCCTCTTCTTAGTATCCATGTTCTCTATAATCTCAGATATATACATAGTCATTAATCTAGTAAGAAATATTTTGTTTAATATACAAGTGTTCTGAGACGAGGACACATGGATGGTCTCCAGAACTATGGCATAGTTTAGGTATAATATCCATTAGTCGTGTTTCTTAGGAAATGCTTGGGAGAAGAGGGCTCTGGGAGGGGGTCAATTAGACTTCATTTTGTGATGTTTGTGGTGGAAAATAAAGATGGGTCACAGTGACCTGGCTCAGTGGCCAGAAAAACAGGAGGTCAGGGATACCAGAACACCACACACAAACCAGTGGAGTGCCGAAAGCATGTGCACATGACTTCCTAGAATACTACACACAGAGATATAATAACCGGTCGTTGGCCCATGCACACGCATGCGCACGCATGCACGCGCACACACACACACACACACGTAGTAAGGTAGCCATACGTCATTCACATATCAGATATAAAACACCCTGGAACAGGTCAGAATGCACTGTTTAATTGCAATTGGAGCTGTGCTGTGTTCAGTAAATTCCCTCTTCTAGAAGTTTAAACATATCGCACAGTCTTGAAGACCAGAGTTTTCAAGGAATGGAAAAGCTAGTAAGCAGGTTTTGTCAAACTCCTACTGCCATGGTCAAGAATTAACTGCTTGATGCTTAAACTTTGACAGTACATCTATACCCCATATCAAGTGTAGTTAAAACGCTTTACTAACCTATGATGGGTTGTTTGATGGCAAGTGGATCCAAAAGAGTGATGTGGGGAAACGTGCCTGTAGAGCAGTGAAAGAAAACATTATTACAGCACAGCTGACTTGACTTCAATCTTTGACTTCAAATAAACAGGCAGAGTGATCAACATTGGCAGAATGAACATTACATTAAAATTTGTCATGGCTGTTGTTGTATATTGGACAGTGATGATGTGAAGATGATGAAGAGATCTCTGCTGACACTGCCTTGCTTGTATAAAGAAGTTTTATTACAAAGAAGTCCAGCATCAAATCAAGCACCGCAGTAGCCTGTGAGAGGATCCAAGCCAATATGGATCTCTCTCTCTAACAGCCCTAAACATCAGTATATATATATTGATGTGGATTTGGGTTTAAAGTCCCAAACCACAGGGCAACGATCAGAATTCTTCAGCCTGATTCAGGTGTCCAAAAATTATCAGGAGTCGGCAGTGTCCAAGGCAGCAGAGTTTATTTGTCGACAAAGAAACCCGGGAACCGTTCTGGTCTGACCAATTTACACCATTAAAACATTGGTTCATTTAGATGTCTATCTTGGGGCTCCCCAAAGAAAAAGTTACACTCACATGTTATCTTCAAGGTCACTGTCTTTTGAGAAGCACCTGGGCTCTAAAAATAGACTCTTATCTTCTCTTCAAGGCCACTGTTTTCTGGAAAGCCCCAGCGCTTTTCTTCTGGCTGCACTCCAGCTTGCAGGGTCATGTTCAGGGCAGACCCTGTCCTCATTTGGCCTTTTCTCTCTCTGCTTTACTCCATTATGTTCTGGCCTGTTCTGATTGTATTTATTTTTTATTAAAACTAAGTCACCTTTATTTTTACCACATTATTTCTTAACTCTTCCTTGTTTCATTTTTTTTTTTTTATTATGTCTTTTTTTCACACAAAGTATGCATGCAGTGAACACTAACATCTACTCACACATAGTGGCTTTTAACATACATACATCATATGTTTTCTTTGAACAGTAAATACTGATAATACCATTTCCACATATTACTCCTTTAAAACCAGCTTAATGCAGTACTCTTTCTTTTAAAGGTACATCACTCTTTGCATACTGTTGACAAATTATTACTCTACAATATGTTAGTTGTCTTCATGATCTATATTTTAAAGATCCTTTATGAATACAAAAAAAAACTTTTTTTGTTTTCAGTTTGTCTCTGCAGAATATGATGTGAATGTTATACAGACACAAACTTCTTACTGGTGATGTTCTTCATCAATGTGATTCATTCTCCTATTTCTGACACACTTCATGTGCGCTGGTCTGTGGCCAATCATAGGGTTTACTTCACCTCTGACATCCTCTATCTTGATGGTGGCACCAACTACTCGTCTCTGTGTGTGGCTCTTGCACAACAGGATGCTTGTATAATCATACTACTTGATATCTGCATGCTAACAGGACTAATTCATCACTCTCACGGTTTACTTCACGTTTCAACTCTAGGTAATATCTGAGATAGCATATTCCTTTTTCACAGCTTTCAGGTCATATCAGGAAAAACTCCTGAGTTTCTTGAGTACAAGTTAGAAAAAAATGACTTATGGAAACATAATTTTTCATTTAATTAAAGATTTTCTTATTTCATTTTATTCTGGTTTTAGTCTGATTTTGTCTTATTATTTCCTTCCTTTCCCCGTGTATTTTGACTATCCATTCATTCATGTTTCAGTTTGAGAGGGACAAATCCAGCAATACAGTCTTGGTTAGCCAATTTATATATAGCAGGCTGATATAGTGACTGCTTCTAGCCGATCAAAACCTTCATATAAAATAACTCAGTCAACAGTTGCTGGAGACAGAGTTGAAGCTGAATAGAGTGGTCTGATTCGGGATCAGTGAGTGTGTTTCTGTGATTTCATGTACAGACTGTGAAGGCTATTGGAAACTGCCTTTGACTACAGCTCGTCTGCTCTCACCCAATTTCCAGGTGAGGCACAATTAATCTTTAACAAGATGTCTGACAATCTGATCGGCACTTCCTTTGAAGAATACTGAGGCCTTTTTCACCCATCCATCTAACATGACTGTGACGGAACAGATGTTTTATGTGCATAACTACAGTGTTTCCAAAACACAGCTCTCATATTGTGCCTGAGCACTTCCAGACACACACTGTTGCTGCTCTGCTAATGTGCTGTTCATGCTATGCCTTCTGTGTAGATGTGGTGTTAAATGTACTCAGTGGTGTTTTCGATGACCAGAAATGCTGTGAGGCAATGTTTTTTTTGTTCAGTGCGTCCCCTTTTTGTTTGTTCTCACACACATGCATCCACAAACATTTAGGCTTTGTGATACACATTCCTGCCTGTGGTTCCAGTCTATTCCAATAGTCAACAATAAGAGTGATGAGGTGGTAATGTGCTAAGAAACGCAGCAATGTACTAGCAGATGTAGAGAAGAGGAGGACTGTTAGTGAATGAAAGATGGATGTAACCAAGGCAGGTCTCAATATTCACCAAAACACATCAGCTTTGCAAAAATGGGGAAATGCAGTCAACATGTCCGTTAGGTTTCAAGGGCCCATACAATTCATTCTGGTAGGTAATACTGAATGTAAACAGTTTAGCACATTTAACACGAACAAGGAGGAGAAGGAAACAGGCTTACCATGATGCAAGAACGTGTCTAAAAATAGGCAAAAAAAACAAAACAAAGATCAGTGAACTGGACATTAAGTCAGTAGTAGCAGCAGAGTAACAGATATTTCATGTACAGGAAAGATACAGGTTAAAAACAAAAAAACATTACCTTTCTGGAAGACTTTTATCATTTTCTGTGAGTAAAGAGCAGAGGTGGTTCATTAATGCCAAGGGAAACATAGTGACAGGAATATGGGAAAATGGGTTGACTCTCTGAAGGGTTCATGGTTTTTATTAACGGTTCAGAGCCAACTCCAGAAAATACTCAAGAACTAGATCAACTTTACATGAAGTTTAATGCCCACCTGTCGATGTTCCTTTGAGCGCACATGTGTCTTGAAACGACACACACTTTTAAAGTTGATGAGACAGACCTACAACAAGAAAAAATAGTGCATCAGAAAAGCAGAAACAGAATAAGATGAGGGACATTTATTTACATGAGCCAAGAAGTCAGGACTTGTTCCAGTCCTCCTTCCAGTATGTTTTTTGGTGCTGTAGCTACATCAGGACACCTCTAACAGTATGGCCAATAGCCTTACACTACACTTCTGTCTTCATATTAATGTTGCTGGTACAAACAGTGCAGCTGGTGATTTAGGATTTAGGAAACTCAAGGCCCAGTTACACAGAAGGCACCTCACAGCAGAGGGAGGAGAAAGTTGTGTTAGAACTGAAGCGGGAAAGTCAGGCTGCTTTTTCTGAATTAATATTTCAGTTTGACAGTTTGATCTACCCTGCAGCTCCTCAGAAACTGAAACTAGTATTTTTTGCCTTGCATATGGTGAAAAGAACGCAGCTATTTTGCAACAATCCCCCACCTGAACACCAAGAGTCACCTCACTTCACTGAAAAAACAGATTTCAAAGGCGGGAGTCAGTAACCAAGCAACCATCAACAAGGCTTTTCACACCCAACATCAGAGATCATTCTTCAAAAGAAACAGAGGCTACACACTCACATCCACTGACGAACTCCAAGTGATGTGGCTCAGTTATAGCACTGCAATAAACACTGTAGATGACAGGTCATGCCATTAATACTATGAAATAAAAACCCTTCACAAATTTCTCCTGTACACAACACCTTATTCAACATTTTCTTCTTCTCTTTTCTTTTTCTATCTTGCTGCACTGAATCTCACATTTACACTCAGTTGTGAGTTCATTAGGAACACCCAGCCAAAACGAATGCAATCTAATCCAACAGTCCTGTAATAAATCCCCCCTTCATGATGGCTATACTGTTCAGTTTTTTTGTTTTTTTTTTAACTATTAAAAGAGGTGTCAATTCAACTGCATGAACATTTTGGCGGTGCAGTGGCCAATGGACAGAGCAAAAAGAATCAAAGCAGAACCGTCTTTCTTCAGAAAACCTTAAGTACCAAAAAATGAACCAAGTCTGAGCTGGTCTGTAGAACAACTAACCAGACAAAAATCTACTCTTTTATGCTTCTGCAGAAACTTAATCCCCCAAATGTAGAAATAACCAATATCCTTTAGCAAGGTTAAGCAATGGTTTCTTCTAAAATATGAGCCAAATTATGTACTGAGGTTCAAAGATGACAACGATTTGTCCCACATCAGCTAAAATCCGAAACAGATTATTCATATTAGCATGTTGTTTTGGGCTATGTTCAGTGTTTTTCACACAAATGTTTTGCAGAAGTGACACTGATGTGGTTTGGGTTTAGAGTCCCAAACTAACCACTGGGCCAGATTCAGGTGTTATCAGGAGACTGCAGTATCCAAGGCAGCAGAGTTTATTTGTCGACAAAGAAACCCGAGAACCGTTCACAGTGCATACATGATACACCAGAAGAGCTCCAAACTGTACTGGCTCTTGTCCCTCTTTTTATACAGTTTTGGCTGTGACTTTCCACACCTTTCTGGTCATTTCATTGGTCTGTCAAATTTACACCATTAAAACACTGGTTCATTTAAATGTCCATCCTTGGGCTCCTCATTAAAATACACTATTATCTTATCTCCAAGGTCACTGTCTTCTGGAAAGCACCTGGGCTTTTCTACTGGCCACACTCCAGCTTACAAGGTCATGCCAGGGCAGGCCCTGTCCTCTTTTGGCCTTTTCTCTCTCTGCTTTACACCATTATGTTCTGGCCTGTCCTGGTTGCATTTTTTAAAAACTAAGTTACCTTTTATTTTTACACCATTATTTCGTGCAGTGAACACTAACATCGACTCACACAGGGTGGCCTTTAACACATATATCACGTTTTCTTTGAACAGTAAATACTGATAATACCATTTCCACATAATATTGCTGTACTCTTTCTTTTAGAGGCACTTCACTCTTTGCATACCTGTTGCCAAATTATACACTACAACACTGAACAGTGTCCTCATGTGACCTTATTCAGATACAAAGCATAAGCAAAAGATGGTTACCTAAGATTTCATGTGATAAATATATTATAGAGGCTGTAGTCTGTGGTGCAGTTGAACTGTACTGCATTATACAAAGAGGTCTGTTATTTTGCCTGCCTTCACTGATTTGAATGGAATGGGACAAAATAATAGGAACACCTGTCAACATCACGTAATGCTGTTCAACTGCATCACAGACCACATTCTTCAAAATGATCATACAGTTGAATCAACGACTCTATAAAACACTCAAAGACTGAACATTGCTGCTGTCACCGCTGGCCACTGTACACTTTCCAACACACCTGGAAAGGGAGAGGTGAATTGCCATATAGGGCAACCCTGAAGGAGTGCAGGGACTGGGGGGGGATACCAGGTATGTTGGGACACCATTAGAAAGAACCTTAGAAGGACATGACACTGCCCAGGGGGGTTTGTTGACTCCATTAGTTTCGGGAAAGTTGGATGATGTTCTATTTTGAAAATGGACAGAGGTAACCTGCCCATTATGGAAATGAAGTAGGTAGGACTTTGCTGTATAAAAGAAGGTGTAGAGAATAAAGAATAAACTCTATTGCATTGAATCCTGACTCCAGCATTGTAGAGAAACCAGTTTGATATGTTGAATTGAGAAGATCAGCCTCATATCTAGCTTAGTCCGGGTCTTCAGAAAATTCTCAACACTCCCCACCACCTCCAGCGCCCAGGGCCTGGACAGGCTAAGCATTAATGGTCAACCATTAGTGCTCATTCTTGGATTACTAAACAGTATTCATAAAAACAACCAAAAACAAATTTAAAAACAAACAAATGTTGAGCATACAATATTGAAACTGACAAATGACAATAGACAAATCAAAACTGACAGAGAAAAAAAAGTGCAGTGAACAGTCCATTAAGTGATGACAGATGTGTCTCAAAAATGTGTCCAGAAGCTGCAGAGTGGCTGTAAGTGTCATCATGGCACGGAGGGGAGGGTCCAGCTGACGACTTGGGCATAGAGCTGGGCGATATGGAAAAATCTTATCACTATTATCTCTTTTCATATCAGTCAATATCGATATATATATATAACAATATAACTTAAAAAACACTATCTCCCCATCTTTTGAGCCCCAGGCTGCGTCCGTCAGGGTGTCTTCTTATGCTGTTGTGCGAGTTTTCGTCAGCATTTTCTGTCGTCATTCTCTCTTCTATCTTGTGCCCACTTCCTGATGTATTGGCGTGCATAGCTGCAGTTGCCCAAACATTAGCATGCGTGCTGCTGCCGTGCTGTGTGCGTTAACCTAACCTTACATGGCTCTAACTCTATTCCAGCCACGTGATTTGTTTGGCGCAGAGCTATTCTCATTATCATTGGCTTTTCGTGTTGTCTGTCAAAACATGGATGGAATAAGTTCTATTATCATATTGACTGTGTCTTACATTCCTATTAAGGAAATGTTATAATTTTATCGCCCAGCCCTACTTTGGCGAAGAACCTGGTCATCTTGTCGTGACTGGTCTTTGAGAATGGTGGGTTGGATCTCTCAGGATGTTGCCGACCTTCCTCTGGCATCTCTCAGCGCAGATGTCTGTCATGGTGGGACGTCCGCTCAAGTTGTAGAGCCTTCGTGTTGGTAGGAGACTTCAACAATTTTACACGTGCTTCCTTCTCTGTCAGGCTGTGGAATTGTCAGTCTGCAGTCCCATCAACAAAGTTGATTTAATTCCTGCCAGTGCTAACCAGCGATCCCTTGAACTTTGGGCACTAACATAGCTGACCACTAATCATCCTAAGTGACATGAACATCCATTTAGACAATCCAAGATCTGCAGACTTCCTATCCGTAACAAACTAACTTGAACTAAAACTGGTTTGCAGTCCTCCAATCCACAAAGACGTTGACCTCATCCTCACCCAAAACTGTGCCACACACACTGCCAGTCATGGCCCTGCACTGCTCACCATTATTTCATCTGTTTCACTGCATGCCTCCCAGAAACTGCCATCCATCCCACCATCTCTGATTTCATTCTGCAACTTGTCTCCTGTCAAAGCTGAAGGGTTGTCTTACAAATGAGACTGGACTGTGACTTGCTGAGAGACGTTATAAAATCGTTTTCACTTGTCATGAACTTATTTCCTCTGTGGCAGCGGAACATGTTACAGCAGCTTCTCAAACTCTTGCAGGTCAAACTGAAGTAATTAAACACTTTTAAGGCTGATTAACTTAAAATGCTCAATGCAAAAGACCGTAGTTACACTGGTACTCATGCCATTTAAAAGAAAGTTATAACAAATGGAAATGTTAATTGTACAGTCCTAAAATATAACGCAACCCCCAATTTTGAGCTTAGGTTTCAAACGCTTTTGATCACTCCTAGCTTCCTTTTCATCGAGCGTCAGTGCTGCGGCTTTTTTTAAACAACATCAGCAGTACCAGATACACTGAAATTATCTTCCAACCTAAAAACAGTACTCAGTCCTCCATCACCTTTACTAAAAAGGTGGCAGCCATCAGTCGCCAAATCTCTGAACCACTTAGAGACAGTCTTCTCTGCCTGTCATGTTCTTCTCTCCTACACCGCTCCCTCACTCAGCCCTTTCTTAGAGACTTCTTGATTTCTGTTTCTTGTTAGTCAGCCAACTTCATAGAACGTCAGTCTGATGGTCGATCCACTGCTTTGGTCCAGACTAAAATATCTCTACAACTATTTTCATGTATTGCCTTTAAATTCTGTGCAGACATTCACGGTGCCCAGAGGATGAATCCAAATGATTTTGGGGATCCCCTCACCGTCCATTTAGTGCCATCATTATATCAACATTTAAACTGATGGGGCTCATGGTAAATTTGGCAGTGTGGACGGCAGTTTTAACTGTACTATATGCTGATTATTTTGTTGTTGTTATTTTTGTTTCTTTGTGATCTGATATGTGCATTTACGAGAGCAGCTATTATTTTCAGTGGGGTAATAAATGGTTACAAGGAGTAAAGCTCACACAGGCACTTCGGGGCAGCTCAGGGGTCCTTTAAGCCCGCTGCAGGTCAACGTTAATTAATGAGTGGACCCCCAGATAGCCTGAATGTCGCAATGTTGTCGTGCTGATGTGCTTGTGTGTCTGTGCTTTCAGAGAAGAAAATAAGTAAAAAGACCTGCTTTTCAACTCATGCACACCTGGAAAGTCACTTTTGTGTTCAAGTGTGCAACACTGACCCAAAACTATTTACTTAGTTTTCCATCTTTGACTAATAGATGGACTAAAACTAGCAACACTGTAATCATCCTCAGCCGTGCTTTGTGTTTGCTCCAAATGATCAAATGCATGGTAACACGTTAAACTGGGATAAACGTGGTAAAGTTTACAGTATGTGTGGGGGCTTTCTGCTCTGAGATGACAAATGAGCAGGAAGCCGGACAGCAGACTCCATATTCAGGAAACCAAGTGAAGGGAAACTGGGAGTGTGACCTGAGTGATAAAGTGTCTGAAAGCCTAACATAGCTATGTCAAACATGGGCAAAAAAATCTTAAACTGAACAAAAGAACCCCTTCTTTAGTTCAGTTAGGTATCCTAGAGGTAAGCCACACAAACGGAGGAGTCAAGCAAAGTATATGAGGTAAAGAAATTTGAGTTCAGTGCCTTTAATCGTAAATCAGCCTCGGTTTACTGCATCATGCTTCATACACCCACAGTAAAACAGCGCACCAGACTCTGCCAGTTTCGGTCTTGCTTTATTTTTGTAACAAGCTTAAAATGTATTCTAAGTTCAATAGTTTAGTTGTTAGAGGTAAAGTGTTGAGGAGATTCAGAAGGAGTTTTCCGCTACACTGCTTAACTTTTTTTTTCTGTTTTAGGTTGTTTTTTGCACCTGCGCTCACAAGTGAACCCAGTTAACAATTAACAGACTACCAGGAAAAAACAACAACAGAGCGCTGACCGTTAACTCAACACTGACATGAAGAGATTCTTACACTCATACTGCAAATAAAATTAGTTCCTGAAACAGAATTAAAGCACAGATAAAAACTGGAGGGTGAGGGTGCACCCCATCCCAAACACACACGAACAGATAAAGTCTGACTGGTCTAATTACTCCCGTTTTAATCAACCTCTTTTGATGCAGCTTTCGGAGCGAGGTGTAGTATACAGGATGTCTTATGTATGTTTTTGCCTTTTTGGAATGTCTGAAGGTTTCCAGATGTCTTCACTTCTTATGAGTTTCCTATGTCTGAGTTAGCCCTTGGGGTTTATGTTTAGGATGAGGGTTAAAAATGTGACCCCTAGATTAGTAGAGGTTAAAGGTGAGGGTTTCCTCTTATCCATCATCTTCCTCTTAACAATGAAGGCATTGAATGAAGGTCCAGATGTTTCTCATGAACCATGTAAATAACCAATGTATATATACTGGTGTTTAGAGCTGTGAGAGAGAGAGATCCATATTGGCTCGGATCCTCTCACAGGCTACTGCAGTGCTTGTCCGATGCTGAACTACTTTGTAATAAACTTCTATATACAAGTAAGTCAGTGTCAGCGGAGATCTTCTCTTCATCATCTTCACATCGACATCACCA
>BRZM01000084.1:0-293445 GCA_033238685.1 Lates japonicus | reverse complement strand
TTCAATTTACTTTGGTGCAATTTGCATGTTGCTCCCAAAATTTGGGACCAAGTCCCAAACTGCTTGCATGCCTTCATAATGATGCAGTGTAAGTGTGTGCTTGTGTGTGTTCATGTCTGTGTGTGTGTGTGTGTGGACTGAAACCTATGTAAACAGGGAGGGTTAAACTAAAGCATAGCTTTGGGGTTTTAAATAAATACTGGCTGGGCCTGAGAGCGGCAGACAGTCTTAACGCACATGCACACACACATGCACACACAGCCATTGTCTCCACTGCTGACACAGAGAGCTAGCCAGCCACCGTAGTTGATGATAAAGCAGGCAGCAAAAGCCCTCAGTAACAGTGCCACAGTGCTTATGAACCATATCTGCTCTCAGCCATCTGCTATGTTTGTAATACGAAGTGTTACTCACCACTTGTCATCCAGTGGCCGCACTTGTAAAAGTTAGAAATAGCTACTGGAGCCACTTGAGGATACAAAGAATTTGGCGATAGTTGGGTCAGGCTCAGATCCAGACAGCAATAAAGTACACTGAGCTATATTATGGATTCAAGTCACTGGGTCACAGAATAATAAGAGGCACAATGAATTGTTAGGATAAAACTTTTGTTCCTTGAGATTGAAAAAACCTGTGACGCAGACATATTATACAGATTAAGGACCCCAAATACAGATAATACCTAACAATGTCTGCTGAGCAGGGGATGCTGGATCTTCTCATTCCCACAAAAAATTATTCCGTCTAGAAATAACATCCATGTGAGTCATCTTGGCCTCCAAGTCTGTCAGTTTGTTTAAAAAGAAATGTCATCCCACCATTCCCCTCGGGAACATTATAATCTTAAGCAGAAATAAACCTGTTTGCAAAATCTTATTCATGCATCAAAAGACTTATATCAACACAGACTGATGGATCTATTGTATTGCTTATGTTTTTGTTGATCCCTTTTGGCATTTTCTTATCTTGAGATCTCTGTTGCGAAAGTAGTTTTGGGAATTTGGGAGAGATGTGGGGGTGTGTAAACTGTTGGTAATCGGTAAATGGGGAAAGGAGGATTTATGCTCCTGTGTATTCACACATCAAATCCTGCCAAAAAAAGTCTACATCTCAAACACACACCCTTAATTGAAATGATAGGTTTTATTGATGATTTCATGCTAGGCTTTTGTAAACATTTTCAACACCAGTCATCTATTCAAAATGTATCTGTGGAGGATCATTTTCTGTTAGTCTGAGCACAAAGACTTCAGCCAGTTCTGTGTGCTCCAGATTGTTTTAGATAACAAAACAACAGCAGCTACTCTGTTGTGTTTTCGTCAACTTTTGTTTACAGTTTTACTGATTTCAGCATAAACTGGAGCAGTGCGAAATCCTAAATTCACACAAAGATATTTATGGGCCTCTTCCTCAGTTTTTGGGCCACGGGTAAACTGCAGCACCTCAGATTGTAAGACTGTAAGAATTAAAGCCTTCTTCAGACAAACAAAAGGTAAAAGTTGGCAACTTTTTCAGGATAAGCACTGTATTCCAGTCAGTGCAGCTGTCCCATGTGGCTTAGTGCAGCCGGCTTTGATTGGCATATCTGGTGTGTATTTGGAGAGGATGATAAGGGATTCTCAGACTCTGGGGGATAATATGGGATTTTTTGTCTCGGGGATCAAACCAGAGCTGCGCTGTGAGGAAAGCATCGCTCCTCTCTCTTGAGGGCACTGGATGCACAGTCCTCTGAAATCTGCATGGATGGAGGGATGATCCAAAACTCCTATATAAAATCCTCTCAAATTTGCATGAATGGGTGACAAATTTTTAAACTCCTATCAACATCAAATCTTTTTTGCATACTGTAGTCTAAGTGATAGATAAATTGTAGACCACTGGTGTTTTTTCAAAAACTGTATCCAGATGTGTTTGCTTTGACTTGATTTGTATAACTGCTGTAGGTGAGTGAACAAGCAGATTAAAATGAAAGTAATCATCCTGGTTGTCACTGTGCAAAAAAAGAAAAAAAAAAAAAAAAAGATGAACCACAGCCAGCAGCTAAACCTCAAGGTGTGTGTGCGTGCTGTGGTGCGTGTGTGTGGTTGCCCACAGTGGTGTGCTGCAGTCCGCTCCCTGCCGTAGTTGAGTAAACTACATGGACATTAGCGGGCGCAGCGGCACAACCACCGAGCCAGAGTGGATTAAAGCGGCGTGCGTGTGTGGAGAGCCACTTCGTTGAACGACTGAGTAACCGAGTGAAAAACCCCCGGTGTGTAATAACAAGTCTGTCACGCCAGTTTTGCAGCTGCGAAACGGCAAAGGAAAAAAAAGGGGGGGTCTCGGTGAACTCAGTTAGTGCCGTGTATTGTGTGTCAGGCAGGGAGAGCTCGGCGGGAATGGCTTCATCTCCGTGCGGCAACAGTAACTTTGATTCCGGTCTGGAAATCAAAACTCGCTCGGTGGAGCAGACGCTTATTCCTTTAGTATCGCAGGTGAGTACCCCGTTAACGCAAAACAAGACCTCACATTGTATCTTCTGACTCTAACGTACTTTTAAAACATACTTTGGCTACCACAGTAGCTGCCGGGTTCGGACTCGTGGGGCTAACTTTGATTCTCGTGTTTACCTGTTTGTATGCGGTGACTGCGTGTTTCCTTCTCGTGCTGTGTTTAAAGACTGTCCCGCGTGTGGACAATTTCACAACGAGTTGCTACATAGTAACTACTATAGTGTAGCTGATACCAATAATAGTACTGCGTTATAGCCTATTACTTCGAAGTCAACTTGTTATACGCTGCACCCAGCAGAGTCTGCGGAACATAAATGACCCAAACTTTGAACATGTAAAGCATCCACAGAGATACACGAGAGTCAAGACACTGATTTTGTTGTTGTTAGGCAGAAGTTGTTAGGCTACAGAATTACATAACAGGCTACATTGTACTGTAAAAGGGGAAGTCAAAATGGGAACAATTAAACCCATGACCAGCCATCCATAAAATAATGAAACAATCGGCATGTTAATCTTCTTATTTTGCTGGAGATCACTAGAAACTCTCCCTAAAAGTCCTCAGATTCCACTTTGATTAAATCAAGAGAGCATTCAAAAGTTTTCCCACAAGGTTTTATGCATGCTCCCCTTTTGCCAGTCCTGAGCTACACAGTGACTCCCACTTCTCTAATTGGGCCACTTTGTGGCACGTGTTTTGTTTTTCAATAAACGGGAGAAGATGAAAGACCCACTTAAAGCCACTGCACTCTTTCAGCAGCCCCTCTCTTGCACACTCAAAACAGTAGTCCCAGCTTTAAAAGAAAGGAGTTTAGGTCAGTGAGTTAATTCATCATGTTGCTGTATAGTGCAACAAAGTAAGCGACAAACTCCAAGGTGTTTTTGTTATTCTTTTTAAAAATTAATGCCATTTTAGACAGTAAATTTCCATTTTAGGAACAATAACAGATTATTCATTTTTCTGTTTTTCCACTGTTGCTTCTCGCATGGTCACATAGGGGTGGGAGGTGGGTTGCATGTCCTGAATAGAAGAATGACCACCAGTCTTATAAATGCTAATATCCTCTTGTTGTGCAGGAGGCTGAAGTGGCAGAGACCTGTAAATGTTCTGTTGTTTCCACTGAGAGACAGTGGAAGAGAGAGGCACCTCATTGGTGGCTTAACAGAGTCTGGACAATGCCATGATGGAAGGTCCCTGACACTGTTCCCCCCACCCCCCACCCCCCTTGTGAACGCTGAAAGCCTGCTTCCTCCCTCTCATTGCACTGGCTCATTTGAAAGATATAAGGTCACGCTGTACTGAATGGATATGGGTTTGTTATCAGAAAAGAACATCTGTTAAGGGCTGTGCTCTTCATGTCAGCTGTTCATTTTAGATGATTTTGACTCTCAGTCATGCGTAAGTACACCAAAAAGAAAATTTAGTAGTTTGGCTGTACAGTATGAAAACTCAAGGGTATATCTGGGTAAGCTTTAAACTTTGATTCAAACAGCAGTCACTGTAAGAATATTTATAGTAAGCACTGCTGTTATATTGAGCAAAATCATACAGTAAATCTGCTGCACTCTTCTTTATCTTAATAATATTTAGGCTGCAGCAAACTTATTGTGCACCCCTGCCCGCTGTGAAAGACTGGCTGTGCTCCAGTCTATAGCATAGATGAATGTGCTGTATACTGTAACGGGATTCAGCATATTTCAGTCCACTGTTGAATAGCAGGCCTCAAGGACAATGTTTCCTAACTTTTTTTTTCTCAGTGTGAGGCATGTCCCCATAGCAACGGAGCTCTGCAATGCTGAAAGAATTTCCAAGGACCGTTACCTCCATATATAACGTTTTGTTGTTGTTGTTGTGATGTCATCAGAAGGACAAGGCCAGTCAGGGCTGACCGCTACATTAGTTTCATTTGCTGTGAATACTTTTCATCCAGCATGGTTACACGCACACACATAACTTCATTATGGCAAATATGCAGAGTTTGTAGAGCTGAAACAAATGGGTGATTAATAAGTTAGTTGACTGACATGTACAGCAGCAATCATGATAATTTATTCATTTTAAAAATAATTTATCAAGGAAAATGCTTAAAGTTGGTGGTTCCAGCTGCTCAAATGTGAATATTTGCACATTTTCTCAGTCCTCTATAAGATTAAACTGGACTGTTGGTTTGGCAAAACAAGACATTTTAAGGCCTCACTATTAACTTTAGTTAATAACTCACTATTAACTTTGGGAGCATGAAATTTTTGCTGTTTGTAGAAATTCTATAGGCCAAACAATTAACTGCTTAATCTCTTAATCCAGAAAATAATTGGTAGATTATTTAATAATGAAAATAAGTGTTAGTTGCAGCACCTAATGGATTTAACATAATAATAAAGTACAGGAGTTGAGTATGATACTGGCTATGGAATATAATAGGAAAACAGACGGACTTTGCTGATATTTACTGTTTTTTGCATCTACAAAATCAATCTATCAATCAATCAAATCTTCAAAAAGGAAATCTGTCTGACTCTGCCAGTAGTCATTAGGAAGACTGACGTTAAAGCAAGCGGTGGTGCCCTGGTTACTGCCTTAATGTGAGAAAGATAACTCAGTTAGAAGGTTTATGTGGTGGCGGTTCTGAGAATCAGTATTGCATTACATGGGTTTTAATTGAATTATTATGGTCAGTGTAAACGCACGACTGTGTGGGCTGCGTTGTGTGGATTTTCTTAAGGAGCTTTATATGTATTGTGTGTGTTTGTGTGCATATATGCATGCTCGTGTGTTGTAGGGGTCTTTAGATAACTATCAAGGAGGAAATGAAAAAGCAGTGTCAGTGAGAAAAGCCGGTGTCTGATAAGGTATCATGTTGTTCACTATCCCCTTCTTTTATTATGTATCTCCTTCCTCTCCTCTCCTCTCCTCCCCTCTCCTCTCCTCACTATGACGTTGTTATCCTCAGGCCTCTGTTATCAGCTTCACTCCCGCCAGGGTGTAATTATAGGCCTTGGAGACTCCCAGCCTTGCACTGCATACACACACACACACACACACACACACTAAACAGACACATGCACACAGTCCCACCCACCTCTTTTCATGCTTATATGTTCACCTGTCATACTGATTCCTTGTGTATGCATTTATCTTTGTGACAGCAAGTCTGAATGTCAACTTCATTCCCAAAGTTACTGCTGCTCTGAGTTTTTGCAATTTAAATTCTGTTTAAATGTGTCTGAGTACTGTTTTCATAATGCGGCCACCTGGATGTTTTCTAGCTGCATCCTCCATCACTCTGACCATTCACTTCACTCTTTTTCGAAACAGAAGGGGCCTTTTCCTAATTTAGCGGAAGCACTTTCCTCAGCTAGGAATTCGCTAATGTGCTTTACTTCACCTTTTCTCCTACTGCCATCTCCATACCAATGGACTTGCATTGTGAGGGTAATGAATTGCTCCGGTGGTGGTCAAAAATGTAATGGGCATCAAGCAGAGAGAAGGGAACCTAAGCAAAACGTGTCTGCTGTTGTGCATGTTCTACCTGCGACATGGTTTGCAGCCAGCTGGAAGGCAATTAGTGATAATCTGGCTGCTTTTTCCTTGAGATGTGATTCCTGTTTTGAAGTTGTAATTAGTGAAATAACAGTCCTGTTCCTTGGTTTTTATAATTGAGGTGTGTTCCTAGTAAAAACACAGCAGCCCTGTCTGGGTGCGGACATGGTGGTCCTCAGACTGACGAGGTGTAAGGGTGTTGTTTTGAGGGAAAGATGTGTGGGAACGAATAAGGGGCGAGGGAGTAATATCTGAGACTTTGATCAGATCGGTGAACATTTAAACACTTGTGACACACCGGCCTCGTGATTACGTAGCTATGCGGGCTCCATCATTTTTCTGCAAGAACAAGCCAGGAGTTTTGTAAAAGATTTTCAGCTATAATTGGGCTCGGAAAATCAGTTCTCTGTCCAAGTTTGTTAGCGTCGACGTTGTCATGCTTCCAGGGGTTCTGTGGTGCTTGCAGTTTTGCCTTCAGATGTGTTAAAAAGGACTGTGGGTAAAAGAAGCTTTTCCCTGTTCACTTTACTCAAAATTGGATTGAAATGGCATATTCATTACCCAAACAAAAGCTCAGTGGCAGGTTTGCGCATGTGATTTGCTCAGAGCATTAGCATTTTGTCACATAAATTCCACGTTAAACAAAACGCTGACAAAAAAGCTCTCCAGAAACACACTCCTCACTTAACAGCTCTGTAAGCACGGCCATCAGTCAGATTTTCATCCCTCTTTCTGGAAATATTGGGAAATGGATCTTTATTGAGGTACGAGGCACTATTTCCCTCTTAATGTTCCTGATCCTTCGGTGGGGGTGACATGACAAACGTCCAGGTAGTGAAGCTGTTTTTTATACCCAGACAGAGAGGCATTACCGTTGCCACGAGCCCTAACAGATCCGCTTCCTCCAGTCGTATGATGATAATGAAGACAAATGGGTCCCTGGCATGAAGGTGAAACCACATGAGGATTACAGTGCGCCACAAGCATGCACACACACTCACAGAGCAAAATATATTTACCTCCTGGAAATGGGATAAAATAAGCCTTTATAGTCTGTATTAGCGTGTGTGCTCGGGAGAAGGGTGGGGGATTCCCGTGTGATTTGTAGGCCTTTGTATCAGCGCACTTTGGTATGTGTGATTGTTTGCTTGCGGATGACAGAAACTAAACAAATCTGTGGTGCCAGTGTTAAACGCGCAGTCACCTGCATTTTTTGTGGCCACCGTGACTTGTCACCTTATCAGCCTTCAAGCCTTTGAGGCCCCGACCAAAACAACACAGAGTCCGATAACACTGTTTCAGCGCAGGTCAGACTGGCACCAAGGGGCCACCCTTTTTCCCTGTTGTGCCATTATCAGTGGAAGATTTTGAAGACTGGCCAATGTTTACACCAACACACACTGTCTCATTTGCCAACAGCATATTTATCTTTCTTTCTCTTAAGTGTGAGACAGGCAGAGCAGGCGTTTTAGTGTTTTGTTTCAGTGGATAGCCCCTGGTTCAAACATCACATACTGTATATGAATCACAGTGAGCCTGACTCACTTTATTGTTGAGAAAATGGGGGTATGAAGCAAGCTCTCACTCCGTGTTAGTTTACACAGGCAGTCAACAATGTTGTGTCATCAAATTGAAATGAGATGTAATTCCACTCAACTACCCTTATTTTCTAGTAGAGTGGTTGCATTAGTCAGTTAACTTCATCAGTTTAGAGAATTAATATTCTCTCTTTTGATGATTGCACTTCTTAAACCTCCCACCCTCCCTCATTCTCTCTCACAGTCCATTTTTTGTGTATCTCTGTGACACACACACACACACACACACACAAAACCCCACACGTGCAAGGCTTGCATGACCACTGTTCACCCCTTCTCCTCCCTCCTTTGCTCTTCTCAGTATTGCCATCAGGGGAGTCATTACAGATCGCTGTTCTCTGTAAGTGCCGATAAAAGGGTCTGTCTCACATGTCAATCCATTGACCTCTCCCTGGCTAATATACTTCCAGATGAGAAAGGTGTGTATATGTGTGTGTGGGGGGGGCTGAAACCTCTGAATAACCCATATATCCCCTAAAGGGATCAGTCACCTAGAGAGAACTGCAGAGTTAACTTAATGGTGAAAAAAGCTATCTCAACCTCTCGCCATTTAAGTTGTCTGACGGCTGTTGCTAATAGTGATAACCGCTTTTAATTGTCTCAAGGAAAGGTTCTGTCTCGCACTGAGATGTATTGCTATAGCTGGGAGGTTGATAAAGTATTGATTAAACACCCCACCATTATCAGAGAGCCTCAGAGTGGCATTACCTGCACTCACATAGCTCAAAGTCATGCATTCTCTGTCAACTGAAAATGGAAAGCAATTCCAGGGACCTGTTCCCTAGAAAGTAGGGTCCTTTAGTGGTGTTCAGACTGGAGATAGTTTGGTTTTGAGATATCTAGCATTAAGATTTCTGACAAAGAAACAGTCCCTAAAAACTGAGTGAGTGAGTTCTTATCCTAACTTACCAGGACAGGATTATCTCTGTAAAGATATGTTGCTACTCAATTTTGTTATGTTTTGTTAATTCTGATTTTGATTCTGTTATCGCATCAAACAGAATTCAGTTCACCTCAGCTCCCTGCTAAAATAATCCTTTAGCCCATATGTATCTATATGTGAAAGGCCCTCCAAACCCTGCAAAGGCTATTAGAGGCTCAGCATTCTTGTGAAGTATCAGATGGCTCTCTGGCCCATTACCAGCCTGTGTTTACAGTATATTCTTAGTTTATGATGATGAGATAGTGATGAGACGTTTCATAAGTGTTGGCACATGGGAAAAGATTTCTGTCAGTGGGGATGTGGTGACTAATGTAGCGTGGTGTTTTGTGTTGTCCAGCTTCACTGGAAGCACCCTGTGGATTAAAAGAGATGCATAAACACACGCCCAGAAGCACAGACAAGGACATACTTATTGACATGAATTACTCTGTAGGCGCACAGAGGCCATCTGCAAACTTATGGGAAAACAGAACAACAGTTTCCCTGCCTATCCCTCTGTGGTTGTACATGATGTACCTTACATATGGAAGTTTTTATGCAAGTAATGAGTATTGTGTCTTTATCTGGTGTCCTCGCTACAGCACTGAAAGCAGGTACAGAGATAAAAAGATGGACGGAAACATTAGGTGTCACTGTTCGTGCTGTCAGAACAGAGGAGACAGAAGAGCGTGACAGGACAGCCCACTTGCTGTAATCTTGCAGGCATGTACTCACCCACTCCTCTTGTCATGTATTGCCAGAGATATCACTCGATGGATCTATATTGTCTGCTGCCTGGACAACCGCAGGTAAACAGATCAGTGTTTGGCAGGCAGCTGTTTGTCTCCCATTGCTTTTCTGTTGGTGGTTTCTTGGCTCCTTGTAGTGATAATTCCAGTCTTGAGCACATGACATTGACTGTGACAGTTGTTTGTGATGTGGGGTCCGGGCCTTACTAGAGAAAGCTCACAAATCCTGACAAAGACAGGAAACCTCGCCAATTGTGAGGATGCCTGAAAAAAAGAGTCACAAAACAGCAGTAACCTAATTACAATGTGATTTGCGGGATAATAATTCTCTAAGTCTTGGAACTGCAGCTCCCATAATGCTTTGGGAGGCATGAATAGGAAGTATAAGGTTGCCATGAAGTCAGCTAATTAGCAGGCTTCAACTAGAGCCCTGATTCTTTCCTAGATTTGTTGATACTTTTTGGCAAATTGACACCATTAGAAATAAGCCAAATTAGCTGTTATTGTTAGCAGTTTGTGTTTACAAAGTAGCCATGCATGTACATATAATTATCACTAAATTACTTCAATACTGAAGAAAACGTAAAAACATAATGGAGGATTTATGGATATCTGATCGCAATGGACATCAGATATAATCCTTGTCACGCTGAATCTAAAAATCTGCGTATCATATCTGTGTAGTCACATTTCACCAAGTTATGATTCTGGCAAGAAGTTCAAATTTTGACAGTATTGCAGCAGTTGCTAAGGGTTTTAGTACCTTAAAGTACCTAAATTGCCTTTCACTGCACGCACTTTGCTTCACATCTCTCTGTTGGTGGATACTGTTGCTGTGGATTTGACTACTGTATGAATTCAAAGTGTCGCTGTCTAATGATTTCCATCTTTTAAGGTCATACAAAACAGGAATATCTGACGTACATCCCGAAGCTCTCCAAGTTGTCATGTTTGCTCTTTGTTTCCTCTCCAGCAGCAACATTGCTGACTGTACCACTGAGGAATCCTTCAGTCTGGCTTGTATGTGTTAATTGCTTTCTTCGAGCGACTTTGAACTTCTCCCCTCTCGATAATGAGTTCTTTTAAAGAGATGAGGTTTGACATGACAGAACAAAAAGAGTGTGAAGGACACAGAGAACATGGAATACCAAACATTTCTTATCTTTTCTAATTCAGAATAGTCAGAAATTTCAAATATTTAACATTTACAATGTCACTGTCAAATATGAAGGCACTCCAATTCTCTTCGCATTGTATAACTTACAGTATCTGCTGTATATGAGAATGTATTGTTTCCATTCTATTTCTATCACAAAGTTGACCAAAATAGTTATTATTTTTATTATTATACATCACAGTGTCACCTTTGACCTGTCAGTGCAATAGTATCAGTTTCAGGCCATAAAACCCATGCCAGCAATCTTTCACTTTATGATGTGAGTTCAAGATTTTGGTGTGAGGAAGTATCAGTATGTAAGATACTATAGCACCTTCTTTGTATGCCCTCCACCCTTTCTCTGTTGCACTACCCAATTTCACGATTTTGTTTTCCTGTCACACACCTTACTCTCTTGCTCTTTCATTCTCTGTCTTCAGCCTAGTGCTCAGTTTCTCCCCATCTCTCTCCACTTATCCCCCCTGTTTTCTCACTTTTAATCTCAACCTCTCCAGAGAGTCCAGCGTCCCCGGATCACCTCATTAATTATGCAGCCTACTGAAAACCTAGCCAGAGGCTACAGGTACTGCACAAAGCTGAAAAGCCCAGCCTCACTATTTCTCGTAGGTACTTTTCCTTTTTCTTCTGTGTTGTAAACTGAGACATAATCCTTGGACCCGCACCTATTCTGAAGAACAGTAACGGGAACAGCATGTAACTAGCTGAGCCAGATTTGGCTGTCCCTTTCTTTGACACAATATACCCGAGGGTGATCAAGATGATGGTATTCTTGCTGTCTTTTGTCTGACCGTCACATATCTTCAGGGGAAATGTTTTTGGAAGCCAGTGCAATGTTGAAAGCACAATTGTAAGCAGATAGGATCTTAAACATTGTGAAAAGGCTTAGTGCCAAGAATAGGACAATATCATTTTAACTTGGTACTGATAAGAATACACAGAGGTTGTGTGCTGTTTCTGGAAAACTTGTTTTTGTTCAAATACCCTGCAGGATAAAGCTGTATTTAAAGCAGTCAGATTCACAGGCTATTTTAAAGTTGTCTTTTTAAATGATAGCTTTAGTAGGGGTATAAGTAGCAGGTCAGTAACTGGGAAGAAAAGACGAAGCATCGCAAATCCTCTTAAGAAAAAATATGAATTAGTTCACCAGTTTTTCTTGCAGAGATTCTTTGCATTTGCATTTTATGGTTTAAATGCTGATGAGGCAGAAATATAAAGACCAGGACCAACCTCATCGTCCCTGATCAATAATCTGAAAGTACCCGATACCTAGCCCTATCAGTATGGGAAGGGCGTTCTCATCTTGTCGCTGCTTCTGGTTGACTGGAGCCAGTGGGTGACAGCTGGGGGCCAGCCAGCCGGGAAACACAGCCCAATGTGTGTGTGTATTTAAACACACACACACACCCGCAGTGCTAACCCCTATAAATAAGTTAAAGTCACTCACCTACTATAAATAAAGTTCCGGTTGTTCTGGATGTTCAAGCGTATCTGTTATCTGAAGGGCTTGAAGGAGCTTTTTGAGGTGCTGATGATATGAAAAGTTTACTTGTGTTTGAATGTGAGAACTTACTGATTAGAATAATATGAGTATTTATTATGGGTGGGACTTTATTTTTGTGTTTACATTGGATTGCTGCTTATGTATGTAGAGGCCCCAAGCACGGGCTAAAATAAATGCTTTGAGGTGTTGATAAAGAACTAATACAACTCCAAACACTTCAAGACATAAATATGTGCCATGTAGTGAAGGCATGTTCCCTAAGCCCTCATGAATATGTTAGAAAGAGCCAGAGTGTCACAACACAGGCCATTATGCAGTCTAAAGTCAGGGGGGCTACATTCCTTCAACGGTTCATGTTTCGAGCTCCTACAATGTGTATCGGTGTGAGCACTGTCTGAAATTGTGTCTATGTATTCTTTATAGGGGCATCACGGCTAGGGTCAAAAGTCAAAGTCTCAAAGGGTTAGACCTTTACGCACTCTATACTGGCTGGTATGCATGAGTTAGTGCCCCCCCCCCCCCCCCCCCCCGAGGGCTTGAACTCTGCCTCGCTCCACTCACTTACCACTTTCATCAGTGAATCATCCTTCTCAGCCACTATCTCTCTGCATTGAGGGTTTTGATGTTTGCTTTGACACGCTTCATTGATTTATTAATGCAGTCATTCACTTTTTAAATCCCTTTCTTCTCAAATGTCAAACCTCCAAGACCACATTCTTAGAAATGCCTTTTTTCTGCTTCTGGGTGAGGATTTGTCTCACTCTGAGGGTCGTTTGCAGTCATGTTGACTTTCTTCCACACCTGACGTCTTATCTTCCCATCTCCCTCCTTTCATCTGCGAAGAATTTTCAGGGGCTTGGAACCTGGGAGGGCAAAAATCCTATAGGTAGCTTGTGAGAATCATTTCGGCACTTTCATCAGACACTTGTGTTTGTATTTGATTCAAACCTCAATAGGTGACTCAGAAACAAAACCCATTTTTCTTTGTCACTTTTCTTCTTCATTCAACAAAAACAAGCTGTATTAGTTTAGAGGCAAGCCAGTGCATTTGTGTCAGGTGTATTTGGTCAGGGTCCTCCCAGCAGCCACTGCAGTCATTTCTATATTCTCCTACAGAACATGCCACCGCTGTGGGAGGCTGTCACAGAGCCTGGTTAAGCCACTTTCACACACTGTTCACCACACACTATTATTTGTCCATTACTTGTAATTACCCATCATGATGACTGATGGAATGTTTTCGAGGCTCAGTTGGCAAGCAGTTAGGATTATCCTGTTGAGGACTTTATATAATTAGCCAGTCATTAAACACGGCTCGGTGTGAAGTCAACCTGAGGGGGGCGTCTTACAAATGGCTCGGATGTTGCGTTCGTACCTCCAGGTTGTTGAGGCAGCCTCTTGTCACGCTATGTTGCATCCAAGAAAGTGACTCAGGGACAGATGTTTGAGCAATGGCTATAGTCCACAGTCATCAAGACCAAACTGACTGAATGCTTTTCTTTGGAGTTAAAAAATCTGTGACACTGGTATTTCACTCTCAGGATAATGCTTTGCGAGGCCTGTTTTACAAACTAAGCTGATGATGAGGAGGAGGAGAGGATGTAGGCTCTAATTGTCTTGATTGCTTTGGATCCGGCTTGTGATTTCATTTGAATGAAGCTGGGTGATGATAGATCTGGGGGTAGTCCTCCGACAGGTTGCATCAACTTACAGTTCCGCCTCTTTGGGTTTGGCCCAGGTACTCATCAGTCTTTACTGACGACCTAGGGCAGCCTCACTGAGATAATTGAGAAACAGAATGAAAAATACAATAGGGCATCATCAGGAGCTGCAGTCTGCCCTTTTCAAGTGCTTTCATATCAAGTTTCAACAACACAAAGAAATTGTTGAGGGGCACAATCAAAGTTTGGAGTCAGATAGCGAGAGCACTATGAACAGTGCTCTGGGCCACACTGTGTGTATTTGGCAGGGTCCAGGGCTTTCAAAGAGAAAGATTTGTTACAGCATATGTAAATTTTTTACTGTTTTTTCTTGTTTCTTTTGAAGGTGCTTCATGTCACGAGGTGAGACTGATCTAAATTATTAAAAAATTGAATTTCATTGCTGAAAATTGCTTTCATGGTTGACTTTGTGGATTGTGTCTGTCCATGCGCCTTGTGATTGTAGGATTTAGTCACTCATTAATTGCAAATTTTGGTCTGTTTATGCGACCTAACAACAGGCCATGTCAGCAAATGAACCCTCCACTGAAATGTTTTTGTTTGTTTTCTTCGCCTCTTCTCTTCCTGGAATGGGACCACTTGCCTAACACAATTATATGAATATTCTATTACAGAGCTGCAAGTCTTATTCAATTAGTGAAACGAAATATGACTTCAGTATCCAGGCAAAGGCTTTCTTATGAGGCATTCTGCTTGGAAGTTATAAACTTTCCCCTGAATGTTGCCAGCAGCCGAATCAGATGGAGAGATTGGAGACCTCACATATAGATGTAATATGTGATGTCTCAGTGTTTTCTCCTGCTGTGTTTTGCTTCCTTTGTTAGTTTCCCTTGCCAAATTAAACAACTGCCATCTCCTTGTAAAAGGGAGAAGTATGAAGCATACGTCTATGAAATACTATGAAATAACCGGGGCTTCTATGGAACAAAGAGCCCAGTGTAGCCTGGAGAAATTTGTAACTGCATACGGTGTATATTTCCAAATGGGTGGATCTCATCTGCATTGCCCCGCTGCCTGGGCCAGAGATGTCTTTGATATTTTGTCTTGGATGTTTTGCAAAAACTTGCTTAGATCAAAGATGAGCTGTCAGACTGGCTGCCTTGGTTTCACTATTACAACGGTTTATATCCACGTTAAAACAGATCAAAGTAAAAAAAATTCTGTGTGGTGTCAGTATTCTCTGTTCAATCTGTCTGTTTTGTATTTGTTACAAGCTGACATGACTTGCTTCACACTCTGAGACCCTGATAATCTCCCCCTGACTATGGCTACTATGATTTGCCTCCTGGCTATTTTAAAGTGTTGAGCTTTTTACGGCATTACACTGTATTTTACATCTGTTTGAGATAAGCCAGAAGAAGCATGTTTTGGTCATTCACTGCTTCTGAAATATTTGTTACACCCTCAATTGAGACGTTGTCAGTGGTATTCAGCTGCCAGCAGATGCCCACCATTCCAGGTGCTTCATTATTATCACCCACACACTGGTAGGAAGCATATAGGCTGGAACTACACTAATGAAACACTGAGGGAAATGTGTTAGATTTATTGATTTATCATTTATTTGACAGCTGTTTTGTGTTTTGCTGAAAATAAGCACAGAAAATACTGATTGTGTGGTCCATGTGTACATCTTGAACTAAATAATCATACGTCCCTTTTTAACTAACAGATAAATCTATTCACTTTTCACACTTCATTCTACATCTGCTGCTTCGTGTAAGATACTGTAGAGATGTTACAAGATTATGTCACAGAGGAGGTAGTTTGACATTTTGGAAAATGTACCTTTTTAAATATATTTATTTTCTGCCGAGAGTTAGATAAGTATTGATACCGCTCTCATATCTCTATGGTAAATGTGAAGGGTTGATCTAGTGAATTTTGTTAGCTTTGAGCATAGCAAGGGTTACTGTTCCCCCCCGTTTCCAGTCTTTTTGCTAAGTTAACTGGATGCAGTGACGCAGTTCTGCAGTACCGTCTTCCTGTTTTTTAGAACAAGATTGTGGACGTTTGTATCACAGTTTCAGTCTCGTTTTCAGAATCGTGGCTCTTCAATCATGCTCATGTGTGCTTCACCTTTGCATTCCTCTTGTGTTTAGTTCATAACTATTAGATTAGACATAATCAGATTTTTTAATTCACTATCCTCCCACCAGCAACTGTAAAGGGTTTTTATAGAGAAACAAGGTTGGTGAACCACAACAGTAGTTTGTGTCATGGTCTGGTGCTCTCCAAACAGTGGATCGATTCCCTCTGCTCCCCTTCTCATCTTAGTTAACTTTGGCTTGTGGTTAACAGAGCAAAAATTGATCCACAGCCATGTTGTGTTTGTCTACCCCCCAGCAAGGACCACTGAATCAGAGGTCACTCTCACTCACGCCGTCTCATCTCGTATCCCTAGCGTCCCTCTTAACTGAAAGAGAGCAATTTCTTTAAGAGTTCTTAGATACAGTAAAGTGAGCTGGTAAAGACTCATTTTCCTTTGTTTCCTGCGTAGCTCCTCTTAGCTGTGCCCTCTGGTTTTCTCCATCTCAGCTGTCCTCCCTCTTTCCTTATTTACTGTATGCCCTCTGCCATTCTCCCGTCTATCTCTCCATCACAGCTGTCTGTCTGTTTTTCTCCCAGGTTTATCATTCTCTCTTATCAGCTGCTGCTGGTTCCTCTAGGCTTCCTGCACCTCATATCAGTCTGACTGATTACACTGTAGCAATGCTCTACTTTCAAGAGAGATTATATGTTATTGTCACTGCACTAACAAACCAGGTCAGCAGGGTCATACAGTATAATGCGATTTTTATTTAAATGAATAATACTTCCAGTCAAATATGAAGTAAGGCGTTCATGCACATGAGAACCAAACATTTAAATGAAAGCACACTGTGCATTAGTAATAAAAGATGAATGTTTAGATAAAAATTGATTTGATTTGGCTTGTCAGAATTTGTCATACAGTAAACTACACCTGGCTCAGGTCAGAGTGACACTGGAGAGCTCTCTGCTCAGCACACTCAGTGGGCCCACTTAAGACTTGATAGATTTCCCATTATTTTTAGACAGCCATGATGGAGCACCAGGTAGCACACAGCCTGTCCTGTTTTCCTTTCAGCTTCTACTTCCTGAGTGGAAACACTAGCCTGCTATGGCACACGAATGGTAAGCCAGCCTGCTACCAAGCCCTGGAGGTGAATACCTCTCTTCATGTGAAACAATCACAAAAATGTAATCTGGAAACCCTGGGCCATATTTCCATCCCTCTGTTTGGAAATCTGTCTCGGAGAGGTTTCAAAGAGGCTGTGAACACTTGAACCATGGCAGAGCACCAAGGATCGATGCCAAGCCGTAATACCAGGCAATAAGTGGGATTATATTTGTCGTTTATTTGACAGCGAATGGTCCCTTGGAAAATATGAGCTGAGTTTATTGGTTTGTCTACTGTGTGCCAACCTTACAATCTATTCTGTTGTGTTGTCTTGGCCTCTCTGCATACACGTGGGCAAACAGAGCAGACTGATGGTTAGATTGCTGTAATATGGAGCCAACTGCCCTTTACAATCACAGCAGTTGCAAAAGAAGCATCTGAAGGCCTCAGAACAGATTTACAATATGTTTATTTCTAACATTTGACTTACTGTCATTTTTCCCCTCAAAGAAATCTACTTTTGACATTGTTCTAAAGTCTAAGCCAGAAAAAGTTAGGGCATAAGTCTCCATTGTCAGCATTAAACATATTTTGATTGATGTACTCATTGCTAAATTGGTTTAAGTGCTTTGTCCAGTGAAACAAATCTGCATTTCCCATTATTTTCAAAGGGGCTCCCTGGTGAGTCAGCTAATCTGGCCAAGCTTGGGTTCCTCACACAAAAAAATGATGATGCACGCTGCAGCAGTACTGGCCGCTGTGCCACGGTGCGACAAAAGCTGGAACCGGAGAGAAAAGAGTATAGCGTTTGACACGTTGCCGCGCCATGAGTCAAACGAGGAGCCCGGAGCAAACATTTCAGTTGACTACTCAAGGGTTAGATGCCACCTCAGCTTTAATGGGGGGAAGGTCACAGTCACCTGTAGAGATTTAACTGCAAAGAGAACAAATGTGACAGTTTAGTTAACAAATCGTGCTATTCCTCTGACTGCACAGTGAGAGCTGCTGAAATCTCAATTCCTGTACCAGAATAGTGATTAAAAAGTTTCTTCAGTTTGTCCTCAGGGTGTCATGGCTGTGACTCTGATTAGCACCTCAACACCTCTTGAGTCCTCACCAAAACGTGTCCAATTTTGAAAACTGCCAAATATCAAACGCATGGTCAGATTTTCAGGAACAGTTGCTAATTTTAGACTTTGACTTGGTCTTGATTGGTTTCCTGTGCTAAATAGTTAAAGACTTTGAGAATGTATACAGTACATAATGCACTAGTGGGTCAGATTCTTCAGTAGAGTAAATGCTTAGGGCACAGAGGAGACGCTGTTAGAGCATAAAGAGCTCGGAGCATGTAGGTGTCAAGGCCCAGGTGAGCCACTGCCTCGGGGTGCTCTGTATCTGATGCTGACCCCGACAGTATATTCCTAGATGCGTCCCCAGGTACTCCGCAGATGGGGCAGGTGAACAGTGGAGACAACCAGAGGGAGTTTGACCCGGCAGTCACGTTGTGTTCAGGGCTCCCTATCTCTCCTCTCCTTGGTTGACCCCCTCTCTGACTTTCTCTTTGTCTCTCTCTGTCTGTGTCTCTCTCTGTCTCCCTCCCACCTACTATCCAGAGAATTACGTGAGCAAGAAGGAATGAAAAGAGGTATTGTGCTCTGTTGAATACAAGCTGTGTGTGTGTGTGTGTGTTTGCGCGCACGCATGTGTCAGTGTTTCAGTGGCTGTATTTTCTCTACTCTGGTGCTGTGTAACTATGCAGACATCACAGCCTTGGCGTGCCGCAGTGGTCAGAGGAGCAAGGGGCATGTTTTTACCAGCGCCATATTTACCGTCTTTTCCATATTTCAGAATCCAACCTCACATGCAACATACACAAAGCATGTTTCTACAACATCAGCTCCAATGAAAAAGTCGTTTTCCAGAAGTCAGAGAAAGTTGTAACATTCTTACTTGTACACAAATATTTTTACTCTCTGAATAATACTCATAGTGGAATGTAGCCTAGTTAAACTGCACTGTACATAATTGCCACATAGTACTGGCCTAGCATAATGTTTTGGAACAGAGCCCAGTATCACAATACCGTGTCCACTAACACACTATTTAGATAGCAGTGTCCATGTGTGGCCTCTTTCTGTAGAGCACGCAAGTGGAGACACGTGATTGCTCACAGTGAGAATGAAGACATATTTCATTATATCCCCCAACACGAGTCTTTAAAAAAAGAATAGAGGAAGAAAACAGATCAAAGTTTGTGTGTTCCTAACCCACAATGTTTTTTTTATTTGAGTAAGAAAATGTGAATAGCATGGACTGGTACTGGGGCTGGGTGTTAAAATCCTCTAGACTCATTTGGTACTGAAAAAATGGTAAATAAAAAATGATTAAAATAAAAACTAATAAATACAGTTTATGTATGACTATTTTATGTAGGGAATGTGCTTGTGTGGCTGTTTGTGTTCACACAACATTGCACTTTTAAGAAAATGGATTTCTTTTGTTGAATAAAAAGAGACACTGCGCTGCCATAACTGGCACAAGTCATCACTGTGCCGATATTGACTAGTTCTGACTGAAATTTCTTTCAGCTCTTTCTGAAAGGCCTCTACAGTGCATCTAAGAGACTCACTTTGTATTATTCAGAGTCACTAAAAAAGGCGTGATACTTGTTGGTCATTGTCCCTTTTGAGTAGTTGGTTGTACGCAGCGGGACACAGCTAGTTATTATTCATCAGCGATAACCTTTCTCGCTGATGTTTGCCGTGGATTCAGTCTGCCTGTCCACATATTCAAATGTCATCTCTGATTGCTGAGCCAGAGCTCGAAGGCCAAACAGTGCCCTTTTCTCGTACGACTCCAATGGGTTACAATCTGATAAAAATCCCAAACTCATTCAGCTGCTAGCCCGTATGCCATTCAGGCTGTCTTTACTGTCCATCAGCCCTTCTCTCTGTTTGCCTCCGTGTGCCTGCTAGCCAGAGTGCCTGCTTACACACCCCCACTTCCCTCTGTCTACCTCCATCAGCGTCCGCCTGCTTGTCTGTCTCATCGGCTGCGTGTCTGTTGGCGCACACGAGCGAGTGGGCTAAGGTTCATGTCATGTGCTCGTAGTCTGATCTGTAACCTTTGTCACATGTCGCCCTCTTTCTCACGCACCATGTTTGTCGTGTCTGTCCACAGTCTGGACTTTAGTCGAACAAAGTGAAAACTGGCCCAGAACATTAGATAGTCACAAAATGCTGTATTTAAAGCAAGAGTTTGACATTTTGCAAATCATGCATATTCACTTTCTTCATGAGAGTTAGATGAGAAGATTTATACCACTCTCATATCCTTTAAAATGACCCGAGGCCTCAGGAAACAAAAATCTAGCAAGGTGCCTCCTTTAGCAATTCAGTACCATGGGCAATAGTTTGTTATCATCATTTATTTATGTTTTGATTGTAATGTAATCAAATTCTTAATCTGAGGGTTTATAGGTTTACAGTTTTCATGTGGAAATTAGTTCAGTTTTACCAGACTTTGTGGGAGATTATAAAAGAACTAATAATAGTAATCGAGTTTGTGGACAAACATGAGTTCAACATACCCTAAGTGACTTTTAGAAGCTATCAAAATGTATTGGTTTCAAATGAATGCTGCAATAATTATGGCAAAGAAGAGAAACCTGAAACACTAAAAGCAGTGTTCTCATGCAACTAGAGTTAAAGTTCAATAAGCAGCCAATGAAAATCTTACAAGCACACGGAGATGCTTGCCCTTTGGGCATAAATACACCAGAATGCTAATCTGTTTGTTGGCTACACGACATGTCTGTCAGCTTGCCCGTCTATTGGCCTCTGCAGTCTTCCCACATCCATCACCTCCTCTGTGTGCTGTGCCCTTCTCTCACTCCCCCACCTCCACCACCACCCCTCTGCTTCTCTCTTTGGAAATCAGCTGGTATTATCCCTGTCATCTTGTGGCTGTATAGGCATGGACTGATTTGACTATCTTTTCTCTGGAATTATCTGCCTTACTGGGTAAAACCATCTGTGTTCAATCATCTGCAGCGGCTGTTACTGCCAAACCACTGCACTATCTTTATCTCTGGGAAATTTGGTGCTTCAGCTAGATACTAGGTGTGTATGTGTGTTTGTGTGTGTGTGTGTGTGTGTGTGTGCACGAGAAAGAGACAGAGAGAAAGGGTGTTTCACTAGTTGGATGTAGACTTAAAATGTCTTTGCAGGCACCCCCCAAATCAGGGTGATCTAAGGTCGATTCGTCCCAGGAAAAGGTTTCAAAGAGCCCAAAGCTGGCGCTTTCTGTGTGACCCACGCAAGTTCATTACAACAACCATAGACTCTCTACTGATAAGACATAACTTTCTCTTTCACTTTCTATTCCTCTGTCACTCTTGCCTTCTCTCCCCACACATACTCACTAGTTGACCAGAGTGTAACCTCTCTAAAAAACTTTTTGTGTATCCTTACTGTGTGTGTTAATGACTGAGTGAGTGTCTAATGTCTTGTGTATAAGTGAGAAAATAACCTCATATCACATAAATAACAGCAAACTTGCCTTTAGGATGTCTCATGTTTGATTCTCGGGGTTGTTTGCTTCCTTAAGCAGGCAACTTCTTCACTTTCTGCTTCTTTTCTGTTACTTACCCAGAATTCATAAGTGGTGCTGGCATGGTGTCAATGCCTATGGGTTTTTAGAAACTGTATAAAGATTAAGATTTACACTTATTCCTCAGGGTGGCAGCCCAAATGGATCTGTGCTGGGTGTGAATGTTTCTGAAGGTATATATATATATGTGTGTGTGGGGGGGGGGGGGGTGCCGAATGAAAAATAACTCTGCATATGCAATCTAATTCCTAAAGAATGCATGACCAGTCAAGGCTGCATATGAATGTGGTTCAGCTTAGCTTTTCTACTAATTTGAGCTGCTGCCTTGTGGTTCTAATTTAACAAGGTACACCAGAAAACGTGCATTCTGCTCCCATTAGCTGACTCATTGTGTCTGTAGGCAGCTGAAAGAGCATAAAACGAGTGCAGCTTACATTTGCTAGATGAGGGCATGACACATTGTTGTAGGATATGGCTGTAAATTGGCTGCTGGCCCAGTATGTTTTACTAATGTTTTTGTTTGGTAATGACCAACTGGTGTACAACTTTGCATCCAGAGAACTGGCCAATTTCAGTCCGGACCAATTTGTCAATTCGTTCAAGTTAGGACCCTTGAACTTTATTCATTTCACTGGGGAATGAAAGGGCATATGTTCTCTGATTAATAAGTTTTTGCAGTGTAAGAGTTGGATGGTGCAGCAGCTCTACTCTTTCATATTTCTGCTGGTCTGTGCATACACACTCGTACAGTATACCCTAAAGGATGCAGCTTAAACATCACAAGCTGTTACTGTACTGTACCACGCTGTACTGTACTGCAGCAGCCTGGCTCTAGGGACAAACTTCAATCACTTACCACACATAGAAGAATGCTAGAGGAGAGGTGGATGAAGGTAGGAGAGGAGATGGAAACTGCTAAAGTCACAAGGGAGGGAAGTTTGAAAGAGAGAAGGACGACACTAAGATACACAGTGAGGAAGAAACAAGACATGGTAAAGTGTGATGTAGATGACATGTCCTATTCTTTCTTCTCTCCCTCCTTTCACCTCTCCTTATCTTTCTGTATCTGCTCCTAACTCCCTCGTTTCTCTTTTCGTCTCCTCGTATCACTTCTCCAGTCTGGCTGTCGACCAGCGCGGCATCGAACTCCCCGTCTGCTCGGGCCAATTTGGAAGGAATTTGCTCGCCCATTAAAGTGCATGTTCAGTGCTACTTTCATCCTTTTCCTCTTATGTTTTTTTTTTTTTTTTTCTCGCGCAGTCCCCCAGCGAACACCCCGCCACTTCTCGCCTCGCATCAATAAAGAACAAACAGAAACTCTGCTTTTTCAAGGGCACCACGGTTCAGATTTCTGTGGAAGACAAAAATAATGTCTGGAAACCTCCAGGAGAAACCCACATGGATAAGACAAACATCCAGACTGTCCTTTTTTTGGGGGGGGGGCAGTTCTCCCTGCGACAATGATCCCTTTGTGCTGTAATGGGCCGAGACCTGGAAGTGTTCATTTTCCCTGTTGCCTGTTTCCATATGCTGTAGAGTTTGTGTAATGAGAGGGACAATCTGATGTACACAGAAACAGGAGGCTAGTGAAGTTAACACAGACGGAGATTTTTCTTTTTCATGCTAACAAGGACAAACATGAAAACTTGCATGCACGCACAAAATAATGCTGACAGTTTTCATCTGAACGCGACCAAGACATTAAACCTCCCTTTTTGTTTCTCTTCGCCTTCTATTTCACACTGCCCAATTATTCCCTGCCCATACACAGAACAATTATTCAAACACATCTATACACCAGCTCTGCAGTAAAGTAAAAACTTGTATCTCTGCACACACACACACACACACACACACACACACTTAAGTAGACAAAAAAAATGAGCTGTGCTGTCACCATAGATGGATGCCTCTTCTTTGATTTACACCCCCAAGTTCACACATATGGAAATCCTTGTCCTTGACTACTGATGGATGAATGTGACTCTAGTTCCTTTGCTTGGATTCTGTTTCTAATCTAAACTCTACATTCACTCTTTTTGCTCCTGGGGGGTGGGGGTGGGGGTGGGGGTCAGTTTGAGTTGTTACTCTCGTCAGCAGGCCAAGTCAAGCTTAAAAGGAATCAGAGATATAAATTAGACAAATAAGCAGGCCAACGTAACACTTGCCAAGCAAGTAATTATAGTGATGAATGGTCACAATGTGTGTTTAATAAAAGCCCCATCAGGCCTCTAGGATGAGCTCGTTTCACACTCACTTTTATCTCACTGGCTTTGTTTTGATTTCTTGCAGTTATTAAATGACGGGAATGTCGCAAATTTGCCTCCGGAAAAAAAGACTTTGAGTTGATCTGTATAGATTTTTCTTCCACAAACACAATCATTTATCTGCACATTTATACAACCGTATACTCCAAGAATCAGACAGAGAGAGAGAGAGAGAAAAAACAGGCAGAGAAAGAATGACTCTGATAATGTCAAACTTTCCCTCAGTGTTGCCATTCAGTCAAACTGAGTCAGTAGCCATGGGAGGCAGCCACAAATGTTTCCAGCTTTTGTTACCCGCTGATTTATAGTCGGTCACTGTGTCCTTGAGGTGTTAGTCTAGATTTCCTGCTAACCAATGGGTGGGCTCAGTTTGTGTATTGTGTTGCTCAGAGTAAGCTACTGATGCGATTTTTATGGCCTTGTAATTGTCCTCCTAATTATGGACAACAAAGAGATGCGAGGTGAATGGTTGGGAATTGACTGGTTGTGTGCCAGGGGAGAAAGTAACAAGGAGGGGATGGGCAGCACAACGGGTCCACTGCTGTGCCTCAAGTATGAGCAAAAAAAAAAAAGAGACTGATACATTGTGATATTACATATAAGACTGCAAATGTAGAAGCGGGGTTCCCGCAGGGTCAGCGCATTTGATAAATTCGTCTTCAGAACGTAAAGGAGTAACTGGGACAAATGGGCCACTTCACAAAAATGTACCTCCACTGTACGTTCCAACTTGGCTCCTACATTCATCACATTAGATAGAGGTAGATTAAACCATTTTTCTCCACAGGAAACCCTTCTGCGTCCAAGTTGATATACCATAGGGGACACAAGCAAACCAGGAGGGAGTAAGTCTTTATTTAGGTTGTGGAAGCGTTTGGCTTGTCCTGTCAATAAACAAATCTGTTGGAGGTCCGACTTTGCATCTAAAGCAAACGTGCTTATTTCACGGATTTCACATCATATGTAAATCCTCAGTGGGTTTTGGAGGGTGCTGCTTAGTTGGTAATGCTCATTGGCATTCAAACACTGCTGGAGTGCAGCAGAGCACAGCAGCCTGGTATAGAGAGGGTGTGTGTGCGTATGAAACAGAGAGATGAAGAATGACCAAAGACAAGACATTTTAAATGGACAGACTGTGGTGAAATATAGAGTAAATTCCTAACCTCTGGCCTGAAGGCAGCATCAATTATTGAGCAGCTGTCTATAAGGAGTAGAGCTGGGTATTGAACCTCTGTACTTTGATAGTATCAGTATTGATGACAGTATTCTATCAGCAGTCTTGTATGCTTATTCACTGATCAGATATTTCTTGATTTAATTAGTTATTTAACCATTTAGGCAGAGTTTCTGCAAAGCTGTTGTTGTTTACACTCAGCAAAGCAGGGACCCATTGGGAAAAACATAGTGCTACTAGTACCTTTAAATGAAAAAGGTTTTGCAGACAAAGTAATTTTTTGTTCAAGAAACCTATTTGAAAAAATTCCATCAATAGTTCCATCAAAAGTTATGAATGGTGTTATGATGTTATGTGTGTGTTATGATATGGTGTTAAAATCTTAAGGGGTTATCACAAATGTAGAATGACTTGCACTTTTCTCTGTTTCTGCACAATAAGACTGACACAAGTTCCTTTCCTACACACATAAACACAAAGTCCTGTCTCTAGTGATGGCACTGTATCAGTATTATGTTCTCTCCACCCTGCTCTGTTCCTGTTTGCACAGCCCAGTAAATGTACCCACCTAGTAATCCCTCATGGAGGAAATCCCAGGCAGTGGTTCTTCTCTTCTCTTCCCCCCGCTCTCTCTCTCTCTCCCCTGCTCTCTCTTTGTAATTCACAGGGACTCTTTCTCTCTGTTTGTCTTTCACAGGCAGGCCGTCTTCAACTTGTTAAACTAACTTCACCCTCATCAGCTGTCGCAGTGTAGAAGAAGCCTTTTCACACAGGAAGAGCTGTAATTAGGTTTTCTCTTGGTGTCACTTTTGACCCTCTTCCGTTTCTCTGCCTCTCATGCAATCTCTTTCTGTCACTTTCTCTTCCTCTCCTTTCTTGGCAAGACTTTTTTTCTTTCTTTTTTTTGGTGCTGGTGTTTGTATACTTACACACATGCACACACTTAACAGGCTAGCTTCTTCCCTCATGGTCTCACCCTGCCTTGGACACTTGTTTCTGGATCAGTGCCAGCCTGTGAGTGTTCATGAGTGTCACCATTTGCTTGCACAAGTCCTGTGGGAAAACATGAATTTAGCTTTCTCTGCAATCAGACTTGCAGGCACCCAGCAAACATAAAAATGTGCAATGCCTTGCATATACACTTACATTTGTTCAAACACCCACACAGGACAGGACAAATGCTTTGGTCATCAGAAACATATGCGTCATGTCTGAGAAATGTTAATCAGGTCTGTTGTATAACCTGAGCACCACCTGACAATGAACAGTCCATTTACGACGTACGTCTGAATCATGTTTCTCAGTGCCCTAATTCCTTCTGTTCTGCTACATAATGTCCAGCCTGCCGGGATTGGTGTTTTCTAAGGAGTACCCTACTCAGTGCAGATGAGTCAGTGAAACGGAGGAAGGGAGGGAAGCTCTTAATACTGAGATAATAAAGACAGAGTGATACATTAAGTGACGAGTGACAGAGCAAAAGAACTGCTTCATGAGAGCTTTCAAGGTCATGATCTCACTGCAGAACAATAGTCTGTCAAAGAATGTAGAGCAGGAAGAAACAACGTATTTCAACACATTAGGGAAAAATGGTGTCAGACAAAAACTGACAAAGGGGGAGATGGAGAGGAGAAGAAAGAGAGAGCAACAGGGGTGTAGTAAATTTATTTAAACCATGTGTTTGTGCCATTGAAGCAACTTCTCATCAGAGCAGCCGGTGCCATTCACAATCTGAATCTGACATATATATTCTCACAACTACCGTCTTTCATTATGCCTCTGAGCGCTGATGTAGAATCAAACATCCCCCTTCATTCACTATTTTTTCTTTTTCAATATTTTGCCTGTGTAAATCTCAACCTTTTCTTGATCTCTGTTCTTCCTCAAGTGTCTTTTCTCACGCTTTATATAAAAGAAGTAGATACTTGACAAGTAACATAATTCATGTTATTTTATAGAAAGGAAAAGTACGACCTGTATGCTAATAATAATGATTAAAGTGATTTTCTTTTGCGATTGAACCAAACTACAACTGGAACTTGAGTAGAGAATAAAGATATGACCTTCATCATTCCAGGGATTTCAGAAGGGCTGCAACTAACAAGTATTAAAACATATTATATTATTATATTAAATAATTATAAAATGCACTCACAGTTTCTTAAAGATCATGGTAATTCTTCATTTTGCTTCTTTCTCCTATGGAACAGTTCAAAATTGAAAGATTTTCCATTTGCTAAAATAAAGCAGCAAACACTTTTCATCTCAGCTACATTTTTCTGTGTTGTGCAGAATTCATTCTGTCACAGTTGAAATTTCTCAGCAATTTGAATATGGAGAATCTGACCTAATATTACAATTTCTCTCTACCCATCCTTGGCATAACCTTTTACACTTGTAAGTCTCGTACCTTTTGTTGAATTACCAAGTGCAGTGTGCCTATTAGCATGGGGGCTTTACTCAGTGAAACACCTTGAGCAGTGTTAAACAGGTTGTCAGAATCAGTTTGCAGAACTTTGCAACTCAGAGATACTTGACAAGGCTGTCAGTGAGGATGATGTGTAATGTACAGTTTTAATGTGGGTCATGTCTCACAGGGCAGCACTTGAGGAGGTTTGCTGACTCAGCCTAATTTAGGTTTTAGCATTGTGGTGCACACAGTGAGAAGGTAATGGTTGGAGGTTTATGGTCCAACTTATGGGCCTGCATTTGAAAAACATGAACTGTGTTTCGCAGAAATTTAAAAAGTCAGCCTTTGGTAGCCATGTGTAGGACTATGACAAACAAAGATAACAAAAAAAAAATGTCAGTGTCTTGTCAGGGCATGCTAAATTGTGACTGTTCCTTGGTAACAATCTGTGTTTTTTCTGTAGAAGTGTGTTTTGTTTCCTGGGAAGTGCTGATCTGTAACAACCCTGTTCAATTTTTATCGCCTCTGGTGGTTAAATTATATCTTTAAATGTTTTCTAATGTGTCTGGATGCTGCTTGCTCAGACAGCCATCTGAGCTCAGCAGAACCAGTGTTCAGTAACCCACAAAGACTTAACTGTAAAAGATTCCCCACTTGGACCACCTGCAGCTATGGACCAATTAAAATCACCACCCACCACTCCCTGACCCAAATGGTTTGGCACACACAGACAAACACACGCAACTTTGCGCAGCTACCTTTGTAGGACATCGCATTAACTTCCATTCATTTGCAGACAGCCAAACCCTATGCCTAACCATAACCAATTCATTAACACATTAACATTAACCTAACCTCAATTCACACCTTGCCCCTTAACCTTAACCAGGACCTCAGAAATGGCGTTTTACCTCATTAGCACCAGACTTTGGTCCTTATAAGGACTTCTGGTCCCAACAAGCTCAGTGTTAATACCTGGAAAAGGTCCCAGAGAGGCAACAAAAACACACACTCTCTCTCACAAACCGACAATGATAACAGCTGGAGAGAGTGGAAGCAATCAATAAATAATTGATGATAATTGGCTCTACCCATGCATAATTGATCCCCTCAATTATCACTAAGAAGCCCCACCTGAGTGTGTGTTTCTGTGTACCCAGCAGTGGACTGTCTTATATATGTCACAGAAGACACGCATGCCTTTCCCCCATCTGCTGTGTCTGTTGCTGTTCTCCTTTCACATTTTATGAAATATTGTGCGAGAGATGTTGGGGTGGGCATTTGTGCTGTAGACATGCTATCACTCTCTCTGACACGCACAGTAGGTTATCCACATGCTGTATCCCAAAATGTTATCTCCACTTGTAGCGTACTGGCAGGAAACTCCTCTCTCCAGATAAGCAAATGGAGTGCGTGCTCCAGACTCAGTACGCTTCCCTTATCGAAGATGTTCTTTGGATACAATCACAGCTTACTTTCACTATTATGTTAGTTATGATTCTAGTTTTGCAACCATGCAACATTTGTATTCATTTATCTTTCCCCCAGGCTTAGATAAGTCAATGGAAAAGTATCTAGACATAACTATGCCAGGGACAACAGAGAATACCAGAGATGCTTGATTGTTTTTCTTTTTTCTTCCTAAATTTTAGCATTTCATTGGTGCTGAAATTATTCATCAGGTTATTTGAATGATTAATTGTTTAATTTATCAAACAAAAATGCCAAACATTGTCTGGTTCCAGCCTCATAAATGTGAGGAACTGCTGCTTTTTTCTCTGTTTTATGTCATAAGCTGAATATTGTTGGGTGTTGGATTGTTGGGTGGACAAAACACACACACCAAAGGCTTTTTAAAACAGTAAATAAAAAAATAATAATTATGAGACTAATCTAAAAGAAAATAATTGTTAGATACAGTCCAACATAAAGCATAAGCATAGGGTCTGTGTTTGGGAACCTATCAGCAAATCTACAGTAAACCTTGCTACTAAAAGAAGTTTTGAATTTTGACTTTAAAGATAATAATGCCCTGCTTTTCCCTTTTCTTCCTCCACACATTCCTGCAGATCACCACTCTGATCAACCATAAAGACAAGCCAAAGAAGTCTGAGCGCACCCTGGCAGCCATACACAGGGTGGGTCAGGCAGTGAGCGTGGCAGTGGGACGTTTTGTTGCTGTTGGTGAAGCCATCGCCGCAGAGAACCAAGAGCTGAAGGATGAGATGGGTCAAGCCTGCTTCGAGGCACGCAGAGCAGGTAGGCTACTTTGGCTCAGACTCATTATGTACCTGACATTTCACTGAATTGCTGCACTTAAACTTTAACATGATGTCAAGTGTTTCTCTTCTGGATGAGACACGGGGTGGCTCTTATTTTTTAGTCACAAGTTTATGCTGTAAAACTATGTGAGGGTTCTTCATCCCAAATGCTTCTTCATCATGGATACTGTATTTTGCTGTCACGAGCACGTCCATGGCTTTATGATGTTCAGAAATTGCCACAGTGGGATATAGCTGGTCAGCCATTAAGGCTTAACTTATTGTCTTCTCGTCAGTGCTTATTTGCTTAGACAAAGTGTGACAGTTTCATAAAGCATTAGGCATCACCTTCAGGCTTCACAGTGTTATCAAATTTTAGCAAATTTCGATTAGTCTGGGCGGCTTGGCTGTCAAACAGTATTACACCAGAGGACCTCCAGAGTGCTCTAAAGACATTGTTGTTATTAGGTTGGAAGTAAAGGCTGAAAAAAGCATTTCTTCACCCAAGGGTGCCGTGTGGAATGAGGGAATGAATGTGTCTGTAGTGTGCTGGAAAGCGCTGCATAATAGATTCTGATGGAAAGGCTCTTGGAGACTTTATGCATCAGGCTGCCGGCAAAATTGAAGGAGTTGTAGTTTTCTCAATATTCACTGCCTCATAGATTGCTTCTGTGTTATGTAGAGAAGTGCGTCTCAACCTAAGGTCGGGACTCATCATTTTCTACAGGGTTTGAATTCTCTGGCTGGCCAGGCCTTTCAGCGCGGAGCTTAAACTAAAACATCCAAGTTAGGGGGTAGACTGGCAATCTGCCTCTCGCCTGATGCAGACTGCAAGAGGCTCCATCAGCCTGTGAACCTGAACACAGGTATAAACTGAGAGAGACACAGAAGTATGGAGAGTTTCAGGGGCGGCGGAAACAGTGACAGCCAGTGTGAAGAAGTGCAGATCACTCTTATGGGACTGTCAGCTTTTATTGAACCTGAGAAACAAGAGGTGATGGTTTTGTCAGAAATTTGTTTTTCTCAGTGTCTCTACGCTTTCTTGTAATATTTTCTGTTAAGATGCTGTCTAAAAATACACATTCAAGAAGACTCACATCGGCCCTGTATCCTCCTGTCACTCTAAACTTTCTTACCACTCTTTGTTTAGATAGTTGCCACCACTTGCTCGAGGAAAACACTTTATATCTGGCAATTTAAGTTCTTTTCGGGCAAAACAAGGACCTCATTTAGCCTTCTACAGAGCAGACCGGAAACAATATCACACCAGATAAGAATTTAGACACAACACCGTGATAATAGGTTTAGGTGGGGGGGGACCAGTTTGTGTAGCAAAGCATTTAATCCTCACACAGCGCTGATTTGTAAAGACGGCTAAAACTCAGACAAAGAGAGTGCTGGTGGGAGGAGGAGAATAGACTGATGAGAAAATGTGCACGCGAATGCGTGCTCATAGGTAAGACCAATTGAAGTGTACGTACGTGCTTTTGTGTGTGTGTGTGTGTGTGTGCGTGCGTGCGTGTATGTCTGGATGTGTGCGTTACCCACTGTGACTAATTTATTCCAGTTCTCACTTTCCTCTTAGGGAGGTGTTTTCACAGTTTTCCCTTGCACTTCTCCTGACAGACACTGTACAACTGTTCCCTGATTTTAAAAAAAAGGGTTTTTTTGTCTGATCTGTGTTCATATTTAAAAAATGATGGAGACATCTTCAGGGATAAAAAAGAAAGTCTTTTTAGACTCTTTAAGTCTCTGGGAGAGAGATGGGCTAGTTAGTGAAGGATTGACATTTTCTCTAATACCTAGCCGCAGGGAGAGTTTAATCAGGCAGGCTTCAGCCTTGTGTGCTATAATGAATGAAATAAAGGCAGGCTGAAAGCACTAGTTTAATTAGATGCTACCCATCATCAGAGCGGTGGAGAGATCCAATGAGGCAGGTCAGTGAAGGCAATCTGTGTTGGATCTCTGTCTCTGTCTCTTTCACTCAGTCTCTCAGTGTCATTCTCACATTTGTATGCTTTCTGACTTTCTCTTTCTTCCTCAGAAAGACTCACAATGCCTAAGACTAGGATCTAGTTAGGATCAAGATAAATTCAAAGCAGATACAGTATTTTAGTGTTTTAGGTACTGGTTTACATGTGGATTACAGGTACAGGGAAATAGCTTAGAAAAAAAATAAGGAGTAAGACTGCATCTAAGTGCTTTACCAATACAACGAGGATTGGCCTTTCAAGTTTTCACTTATGAATAGAAATCTTAAATGGATCAGAAAGAAAAAAGTCATTCATTAGACCTGATGCATGATTTTTACAGTGAACAGAAGATATGAAGGGCCTAAATACATGTAGACAATAACTAAGGGACCACTGGAATTTAAGGTCAAGAGAATCCATACTCCACACAATTTATATTCTGGCACTGAAGACGGGTATTTGAGAGGGGTGAGCTGGCTCGGGCCTCCACTTTCCACCCTGCTAGTGTCATGGGGGTTGAGCAGCATTCTTTGTGAGCCAGGCCTCGATGCTTTAACTGGTTAGCGGAGCTGGCACTGAAAGGCAGCCTGTCGGATGCAATCAGTTCGTCTGTGCTGCTTCTTTTAAAGGACCAGCCAAACCAAATAGACAGCCAAGCTGCATGACCCGATAGAGACCTATCTCCCCCTTCCCCCTCCTCAGAGCTCTTCTCTGAGATTTCTCTCCCCCTCCCTTTTCGCTCTTAACTCTGGACATTTTCCTCTTGATAGAGACTATTCTGGTGATGGACTTTCAGCCTAAAAAAGACCTTGCATTCTTCCCCTTTTGGGGATAGTATGAGGTTAGAAAGGTCAGAAAGATAGAAAAAGGGAAAGTTGGACTCTGCACAAATAGTTTTGCATTTGCATATTCTGTGCATGTATGAGTTTGCCATCTGCGTTTGAGGGCCTAAGTTGTCTCCTCCAGAAAAGGCTCACACCATACAGAAAGCATGCCAGCAGTGTTTGGGTCAGGTTGACATAACTGCCATACCACTGTGCTGAATATAGGGCAGTTATGTTTCATTCTGTCCAGGACAATGTGTTCTCCCAGAGGTGAAGAGTGGCAGATTGGAAGAACATTATGCCATAGTGTTTTCTGAGGTCTGAACTAACTTAAAGGCCATTTAGAAAATTCAGTTGACCATCCATCCTTTCATTTTCTGCTTCTCATCTGGGTCCACATCTCAGTGGCAACAGGCAAAACAAAGTAGCCTGGAGGTCTTTCTGCCCAGCCACATCCCTGCAGCTCTTCCTGGGGGATCCCAAGGCACTCCCAGGACAGATTGGATATGTAAACCCTCTAGCATGTTCCGGGTCTGCATACCCAACTGGGAGAAGACTCTTTCTGAGTTGTCTGACAGTTAGCCAGAAAGTCTTCAAGCCTGAGCAAAAGTCATTTTCCACAGCCCCTGCTTCAAACTAAACTATTGGTTCGGCAGGAGCTGCAGACCCTCTCACCTGCTGATACCTGTTTGTTGATTCAGGAGCCTGAAAAACAAGACACTTGTGCTGAGCGATCTCATCTAGCTGATTCAGATTGTTCTTTTCTCTGTGTAAAATGAGTCCACAAAAAAAACAAACAACTGCTGCACAACACTGTGCCATTCTCTCCCTTCTTTAAGGTGATGCAATAGCCCAGCTGACAGATGTGGGATCAGCCTTGCCATCCCAGTCAGACGGACGTGTCACAGTGTTCAGTGATAGGACAGGGATGGTGAAAGCTGCACGCTTGCTCCTCTCTTCAGTCACGAAAGTCCTGGTCTTAGCTGATCGCATCGTCATCAAACAGATAATCACATCACGGAACAAGGTGAGACATGTTAATGTAAAATGTCGCAGCCCTTATGGATACACATAAACACTCTTGCTTAGTCTCTCGTGCACACACATGCACACAGTAGACCATTTAAGTACACTCACACCTTAGCAAACTCCATTCTGAGTCCTTTATTTCCAAATAGATAAGCACTGGCTCTCTGGAGGACTACTCTGGAGGCAATTGAAGGAAAGCAGCACATTTAGCGGCCATATAAAAACAGAGCCAGAGATTGTCTTCCTCCCATCGTACCTGGCTATGCTCTTAGCCAGACAGTGTGATATGGATGTAGCTGTAGACTGAGCCAAGAATGGAAACAGGGGGCCTAATCATGACTGGTTAGCCTCGTTTGGACAGGCAGTCGACAGCCCCCTGTTCTCCATTACTGGCAAACACAATTACATCTCATCCTCCTCTTTTGTCTGGCGTGGATAAAAGCTGCTGCGTTAGCACTGCCAGCTAGCCTGCCCCCAGCAGCTAAATTAGCAGCTACATGGACTACTATTAACTAAAATGCTGGTTAGGAACTACTTAATTTGCTGGTTTTATTTTAGGATATTGCTGGTATGATTGCATCACACTGAGCCAATAATACTACAGGGAGTACTGGAATTAATACAGAAATAGAACATAAAAATCTGAAACATATATTGATATATTTGTTCAATAAATTATATAAACATGTCTTATGATATTCTTGGCTGTTTTCACACTTCCTGCTGATATTCTGCTTTATCAGAAATAGGTCGTTACAGTGTGGAAGGACCAGAGGAACACAAACCATATGTTGCTGTTCACCGTGCCACTCTGATCTTCTCTCTTCTCTCAGGTCCTGGTAACCCTCGACCATCTGGAAAGAGTCAGCACCTTCCAGGAATTTGTACAGATTTTCAGCCAGTTTGGCAATGAGATGGTGGAGTTTGCTCACCTCACAGGAGACAGACAGAACGTGAGTAGCATGCAAAGGAACCAAATCTCTGCTTTTCTGATTCAAGAGTGTCAGAATGATCAGCTCACTTTTAAATATCTCTCAGTAAGTGAAATGTGTGTGTGGTTGAACTTGGCCCAAAAAAAAAACCAAACAAACAAACAAAAAAAAAGCTGCATATGGATACGGTGTGGATATGGTGTAATTTGTCTCTTTGTTTCTGCAACTCTGAGCACAGTTTGTTTATTCATGTCGATGCAATCTTCTAACAAGCTGCGATTTTACAAATATGGTATTTTGAATGCGCAAGCAGGTAGTGGACTTAGACAGTGAAACCTGCAGAACTTACACTATGCGTCTGCAGACAGACTCAGTGCAAATCAATAATTCAAGCTTCAAATATTTACACTTCCCAAAAAAGTCAAACAATGAAGTAACAAGGTTTCCTAAAGCTCCTTTTGTTTTTGCATAGTTACCTTATCTCTCTCCATATCTATTCATTTTTCCAATCCGTGTCTCAATCCGTTAAAGAAATGCACAGGTCAGTAATGACTCATGTTCCTCAAAGGCTGCTTACATCACGATTCAGTGTTGATACAAACTGACCTATGCTCTCAGCGATCCGTTCTCTCTGCAGTGTATTTGTAGCAAATTTGCAAAACAAAACTTTTGCTCGAACCTTCAGAAGAACAGTGCAACTTAGGGGCTCTAACTTTGTACTGTCAAAGTACTGCTAATCCCACTTTGATGCATACATTCAGCCTCTGCAGCTAAAGCGCTTTGCCTGCAGAAGCTGATGTAAAGTGCAACGGCTGCGATATCAAGACAGGGAGGGATGATCGACCATCCCTCTTTTCTGGATTTCACCAGGGCCGGTGTTTTGACAAACACGTCACGTCTCTCTCCAACGCGCCTCGTTGCAGCTAATGCTCTCTCTCCTCATTTCCCACCCTGTTTTCTCTATCTGTTTTTGTTGTATTCACCTCCCACTCGTGTGCTCCCATGCGCACACATGCACAAGCACAAGCACTTTAGAAAATCTACCGTCTTCATCTATTGAAGTCAGGCGAGCACAGTCAGGCAAAAATAATGACAGATAATCATATCGTCTTTGTAATCTATGGCGAAGTGCCAGGAGAGGAGTTGATTCAGCTGCCTTTTCCAAATCCCGTATCTACCTAATTCCAGCTATCTATTTCTGTTTGGAATACAGGGAGATGGATGCAGCAAGTCATACACACTGTATCTGGTAGCATCTCTCTCTATTAGATGACAATTAACCTAGGAAGTTTCATGTGTGTGTGTGTCTGTACACTTGGAGAGGAATTTGTGGCACATTTGTGTGTCCCCTCACACCAACATGAAAGAGATTTGTGGAATATTTTTGATACTTCATGTCCCTCGGACACCCAGGGAGCTCTAAGAAGTTGTTACTGGAGTAAAGCCACCCATTACCATCTGGTGTATGTGTGTGTGTTTGTGCTGTAGGACTTGAAGGATGAGAAGAAGAAAGCACGGATGGCAGCAGCCAGAGCAGTGCTGGAGAAGTGCACCATGATGCTCCTCACAGCCTCCAAGGTAAACTGCTGGTGCGCCAACACCAGACCTCTGGGCAGGGCTTATGGATGGTTTATGGCCAGCTTAAAGATTTAAGGCCTTCTCAAGTTTATTTAATTTAAAGGTCTCTCACAAGCTGCTACCAATATTAATATGCAAGCCTAAGTCACACAAACATTAAAAAAAAAATGAAGGGAGTGAATCACTGTGGTTGAAAAACCTAGAAAAAATGATAGCAGTTGAATAGGGTAGGAGGAGGCCACAAGCTTTGACATTTCACATTGAATTCTTTCCAAAGACTTGCCTGAGGCACCCAGATTGCGAGTCTGCACGAATCAACAAAGACGCCGTGTTCCACCGAATGCGCTGTGCCCTGGAGCAGGTCATCGAGATAGTCACCGAGGCACGGAGCTGTGGGGAGAACAAGATCCTTCCTGCCAGCATCTACAACGGCATCAAGGACTTCAAGGTAGGATCAGAAATTAGACTCGTGGAAGAAGTCAATGTATATCGTCACGGTAAAGGCTCGAGATTAGCGACGCTCGTCTGAAAAAAGTAATGGTCCTCTTGTGAGCAAAGCATCGTGCTGAACAAGTTTTTTTTTTTAAGCTGTTTAAAAACCACAGTAGCACAGCTTATTCAGAAAATGACATTTTTGCATTCTCTGTTTGCTGCAGCAGCTTCAGATGTGGCTCAGACAATCGACATGAAAGACCAGACCTATCTATTTTATAATTTGGTTAATATGGTTGTGTGAATCACTGTTAAACCTACATCTTTCTGACTAATCTTCTCTCTCCTCCTTGTGCACTGGCAAATGACAGAAATGAACGTTTGTGGAAAAAATAAAAATAAACATTTAGAAGGGGTCTCATAAGACAAAGAAAGTATTTTAATGAAAGGACTTAGAGATGCTTATTGGTCTTGGCTTTGTTGTTGAGTTTAACTAAAAGCTTATGTAAACCTCATCTCAGGACACGTAATTAGAGACCATTACTCCTCGTACAAAACATATATTAGTTGAAGAAAGAAAAAGATAAAATAGGCAAAATGCATCAGCTTTATGCTGTTTTGCTGAATTTATTGTGCCCCTTTGATGGCCTGAGGTGAGTCTAAGGCTACACCCATTACCCACACTAAATGAGGTCAAGTGCTTAATGATAATAAGATAGTAAATTATGTTTATTTCCCCTCAGCACACTTATTAGTAAACCTCTTGCCTGAGTCTTTTAGTCATTTCTCCTCTCTCCTTCCCCTCACATCCACCATTTCCCAACCCTCCTCCTCCTCCCTCCCCGCTCGAGCAGTCCAGCGTGGAGTGCCTGCGGGAGAACCTGCACTCCTTGTCACCCCAGAGCGTGGGCAGCCAGCTGGAGGCGCTGGTGGAGCGGACGGAGGATTTCACTGACTCGGCCTACACCAGCCACGAGCAGCGGCAGGCCATCCTGAGCCTGTGCCAGCTGGCGCGCCAAGACACCCAGCAGCTGATGCACGCCTGGGTCGAGGCGGTATGTTGGCACAGGCGGGAAACACTCGCACAGATGCACGCACACACACCTACAGGAATATTCATAAAAACATATGCTAGTACCTCGCCTGTAAGATACCTTGTGAAAGCAAAGTTTGATAATAAGCAAGAAAGAGCTATCCAAGCAAAGCAGATGAGATGTGGGTTAGGTTGGGCACACAGACGCAGCATACTACACAGGCAGACCCACACAAATTAAGACTCCCTCCCTGGCTCAATCAGCCATTCACTTTGCCTACTCACTTTCTTTTCACACAGCCCTGCTGGAACAACAGAGCATAATAACCCACCTGAATAACAGTTGTTACTAAGGCTCGTTTGGCCAAGAGAGAAACATCATGTAGTGTTCCACGTCTTGTAGCCATTCAGCCAAGTCTCCTTGACCTTCAGAATGGATGGACTTACGAAACACAAGTCATTATGTTGTAGTTTCTCATTGTCAACTTTTTTCTCCCCAGTGTGTTCAAACTACAAAGAGACTGCTGCCACATAATTGTACAGTAGCACTTCATCTAGCCTTTGCAATTGAAGGTCGTAGGGAGAATAGAAAAGTTGAGAACCCTGCAGTGTTATGAAATTGTAGAGGGAGCTTCTGAATGTGCAAGTAATCATGGTTGTTCTTCCATTTCAATTTGCACTCTTGATTCTTATTGTGGCTAGTTTAGCAGAATATATATTTGTTTTTTTATTCCAACTAGTCTGAAATTTGGAAGGATTGTTGTATAATATTTGTAATGATTTGTTTAAATCATTTTATTTTGATCACTCAAAATTGCGTGTTGGAATGCCTGACTCATAACATAACAGCTCACAAACGTAATTGGAAAGTCAAAAACCACACTATTAAGACTAAATTTTCCTCTTTTTTCAGGTGTAGTCTTTCAGATAACAGTGTTGGTTTGTGTGTGTGTGTAACTGTAAAACCATACTGTGTCTCATGCTGTGTTGCATGCTCTCTCCTTCTTCTTTGTCTTCCCCCGGAGCAGCAGTCTGTCCACGCCAAAGAGGCCACAGAGGACATGGAGGTGGCCATCCTCAAGACATGCCAGAGCGTCAGTGACCTCAGACGTGAGGTGAGCAGCAGTCTGTCTCCACTCTGCCCGTCTGCCCTCTCAGTCTGAATAGATGTACTCAGTTACAGGAACAGACAGACCTGACTTGGATGTCTCTCACTTGCTGTTCTGCTTCTGCAGCTGGTTTCCCACTTTTCTTTTCCACATCACTCCTCAGCTCACCTGCTGCTGCTTCTGCTGTCTCTCTGTCAACTCAGCTGTGTCACCTCTTCTTTTTTCCTCTGCCTCCTCAAAATCTGCCCTTTCTTTCTTTCTCTTGTACTTTTCTCCTCCTCTCTGTAACTCCATCCTGTTCTTATTCTACAGTTTCATCTTTGAATTATCCTCTCTCTCCCTCCCTCCTGCAGCTCCATAAGGTGGCAGTCGGTCGTGCCTCAGACTTGCTTAAAGTTCATGGAGAGCAGTTGCCTCTGCGGGCTCTCAAAGCTGCTGGCGCCGAGGGAAACCTGGAGGCAGTGGCGGAGTACTCACGCACACTCACAGAGCAGAAGGAGCAGCTGGTGGAGGTAGGTGGGGACAGGGGCAAACCAAGCAGGGGGACTGGGAGAGGGTTGACAGTGGTGCCACATAGTAGAGGAGTTCAAAAAATTAAAAAAATTATTTTCAAAAACAACAGTAGATATCAGTAATGAAGTTTAGATTTTTCCATATATTTTTCCAGGGTTCAGTCTATCTGGCTATCTAGCTGACTTCAGAGGAAAAACCTTGTTCATCATGAGTTGCAAAGTTGCTAAAAGCACATTGAAATTCCTGTGCTATCGGCATTATGCCACAAGCACTTGTTTATGCTAGAAAACACATACTGCTGGAGATGAATGAAAATGCAGCGTACACTCCAGATCCTCAACCAAAGGAAAGCCAGCATGCGGTTTTGTTATGCAAATATTAAGCAGAGAAGAGCCATGTAGGCTTTGTCATGTCTTTGCTATTGGTCCAAACAAACAAATGGTACAGTACAGTTTAATCAGGGACACTGTATGAGGCTTAAGATTTTCTCAGGATTATTTTACCTTTTTCTAAAGATGCAGCCTAAATATTCACTCATCATCCAGGCACACTAAAAAAAAATCTCCATTGAAGCTTTTATAGTCGAAGTACTCATAGTAGTAGTCAGCGAAGTATTTTATTAATCTCAGAAGCACCTCCAGTCAACTAATTTTGCCTCTCGTCTTTCACCTCAGACCTGTCGGCTGTTGTGCCACGTGTCGGGGACAGAGCCTTTGGAGATTACCTGTATACACGCTGAGGAGACCTTCCATGTCATTGGCCCACAGGTAACATATTAATCTTCCAAACATTTTCTGTATAGATTGTCATTTTTGTTTCTTAATATTATGGCCCATTGACAGGGGAAAGAGGAGAAGTCTATAAATGCATACAGGTGAACCTTAATTAAAACAGAGATGCACTAAAGTCAGTTCAACAGTTTTTTTGTATGCCAGAAAAGTCAAACTGGTTTCACAGACATCTGGGAGTGAAATCAAACCTGAGGAATATTCTACACAGGCGCAAGTGTGTGGAGAAAACAGGCAAATTACCTCACGTCTCCACTGTCTACCTCCTACACCTGCCATCCATTCAAGATAGCTGAGGACATGCTGTCCACCTAGTCCCCCTATCCCAGATCTAATTATGTTTGCTCTTGGAAATCATCCATGCCAGTAATTATCCAGCAATGTAGAATGTTCCTGTCCTGCGGCGCTAATGTCAGGCCCCGCATGACTCTGCAGTAATGACTCTGCTCCTAAGTTCAAAGGTCAACCAATCAATAACTCTGCAGTGCGCAGAGGCAGTGGTGATATCCCTCTGTCTGCCCAAAGTAATAGAGGGTGGCCCAGAGGGTAATTGGCTATTAAATACTACACTATAGGGGATGGGCGTGGGATATGTGTGTGTGTCTGTGCTTACATACATGTCTGTTGATGTGTGTGTCCGTTTAGTAAAGTTATATTTGTCAAATTCAGTTGTCTAAAATCTTATTTCAATTCAGTCTGGAGACCAGTCTTGATTACAGATATTATAAGTTCTGTAACAAATCAGAACATCTACAATTCAACTTTTTTTCAAACACACTCCAACAGGTGGTATTCCATCATCATTTACAGCATTGTAATATTATTGTTTGTATAACATATAAGTTGCTTAATAATGTCCCTTGCATCTGGGTCATTTTAGTTCCTATCTGCCTTTGTTTTACGGGGGGACAGTTGCAACAGTAATGGGTGTAATGAGAGCAGCAGTGGTGTAGAGGCTCTGATATGAGCCCCAAGAGAGTAAAGTTGGGTATTTCACTGTCTTGCTGTGTTTTTTTTGATTAAAGATTATTCCAAAAGAACTGTAGCTCACTTATTACCCAGAGACCGGAGAGAATGGAGAATGCTACTCATAAAGAAAACAGGGTTACAACGCTTTTAACATTGTTAATAGATATATTAATGAATTAGGGTTAGTTACTGTCGAGTATTAGTGCCTGTATTAAAGGACCTGATTATCAGTTTGAAAAGAATAGCAGCTTCTAGTCTTTTTTTTTTATTTTAGATGGTTTACATTTACATCACTAGTTGCTTCTAATAGAATTGAAAATCACCACAGTCAGTGTCCTAGTTTCCCAGTTCTGGGCAAAAATTACAGCACATTTTGTTCCTCTGTCTTTTTCCTGCAGAATTTTGTCTCTCTGGTAATAGACAAACATGATTGAATGATTCCCTTTCTCCTGTCATGATTCTTCACACTCCTGCTCAGATCATCTCGGCAGCTCAGACGCTGGCCCTCCATCCGTCCAGTAAGATTGCTAAGGAGAACCTGGAGGTGTTCTGCGAGGCCTGGGAGTCGCAGCTCTGCGACATGGCCCTGCTCCTGAGAGAGATCAATGACGTCTTTGAGGGCAGGCGAGGTGTGTGTGTGTGTGTGTGTTTTGTTTTTTTTTCTCCTTGTGTTAACGATGTTTGTGTGCACTCGGATGGGTTGGCATGGCAGGACAGACAGCACACACACAAGTCTATTTTGGAGAGAGTGAAAAGCAGAAGCGAAAATGTGCTGTCTGTGTCATTTTACCCTGATAGAATCAAATTCTCTAATAACACCTCGGTGAATCATTTTGCACCTGAAAACTTCAACAGCCTTAATGAAAGTTAAAGTCGAGGGAAAGCAAGCAGCATGAACATATCTTTTGAAAAATTAATCATCACGGACCGTGGGAAGGATTTTGTGAAAAGAACAACGTCAATGCCATTAAACACCCATGCATTCATTCCTCCTGTGTACTGAAGCTTTATTCACTATTGTGCCAGTTACCTGAAGTGTCCAAGTCATGGACAGCCCCTTTTACAAACTCAGCTGTTTGTATCCCCACTGACAGAGAGTCAGACAGAAAGTACAAGCCTATGTGACTCTGCATATTTAAATCTATTGCTCATCCATATATGCACAGATGTTTGTATCAGGGAGTGTTGGGTGTTCTTTCAAGTCTGAGAGATCTCAAAGACAGACAGAAGCTGGTTTGGCATGATTTCAAGACGTGGCTGCCCTCACGAATGTGACTCTCACATAAAGTGCAGTAAATATTTTGAAGTGCAGCTCAGTGGGTGAAAGGATCACATCCATCACACTATTGTATTATCATGAAGCAAAAATGCTCCGTTAAAATGTTATATGGACACTGTGGAGAGATTCGCTTTTAATATTTTCTCCTAATCTGCCCCATAAACATGACAGAGGAGTTTATCGTCCTTGTAGTTGACTGAAATGAACCGTGTTGTTCGCGTTTATGATGAAAGATAAAAATGTGTCAAAGGTGGACTGTGATAAAAGCTAAACAATTCCATTACCATAATTACTGAATAACCAATAATTGCTCATCCTAATTGTCTGGAAAAGTCTGGATATCTCAGCCATCACTAAAATGTGAGACGTAATTATCTAACATTTGTTTTGTTTTTTAATTTGTGATCTTATGTTCAGATAATCACAAGAGCTCTCTATCCCTAGGAGACAAAAGACCTTATTTGTCACTTCCCAGACCCGGGGTGAGTATCACACCACCCGTCCTCATGAATATTGCAATAATACAATGGTTTGTAATCGTCTGATTAATGCCATTCTCTTTTCCACACAGAAACACTCAGCTAACTTGAAGACTGCCAAGGCTGTCAAGCTGGATGCAGAGGTAGCATACACCATAAACTTCTCTGGCTTTCAGCACAATACATCACGTCATGTCTAGCACCCTGTTCTGACAGCGGTATATTCATCTCCAGGAAACATTGTGTCACTCGCTCCAAGAATTGATGGTGTTTGTATTCTAACAGGCTGCAATTTTGCCGGCCAGCAGTTTTACACATGCTGTACCACCACAGGAAAGCAGGATTATGCTGATTAGAGAACTTGAGAGTGTGTTAACAAATGAAAATATCCCTGTTTGCTAATGTACATTTCTAGACTGACATCGATTATACTTGAGTGTTTCCCATATGGAATTACTTTGTAAGCGTGTTTCTTTCTTTGTGTGTGTGTGTGCACGCGCAGGAGCAGACAAGCATGGCCAAGCTGGGTCTGGAGCTCCGTCTTCTGTCGTCAGATGTGGACACAGAAGTGGAAAAGTGGGAGGAACAAGAACACGACATTGTCCGGCAGAGCCAGAGCCTGGCCAGCATGGCCTACAACATGTACCTTTTCACCAGGTACCACACACCATGCACACACATGTTCAGATTTTCTATCTGCAGCTTGCTGAACTGTTACATTCATTTCAGAGCTTAACATTGTAAAGCCTCTTAAGAACCCACATGAATCTCTTTAGAGGCTCAGTGTTAATGAGATTCTCGAGCCCACCAGCTATCAATATACAGTATACCAGGAATAGTTGAGAGTATGAGGCATTGACAAGGTTGACGCGGCGATGACTCATTCTGACAATAAAATCAGTGCGATTCATCTGAGTTACAGTTTTTGTTGATTGCTATGGATGTATTTTGTCCTGATCCATCTTTCCCATTCATGTCTCCCTTCCTCATTTTCCCCGATATTGATTCCCCAGAGGGGAGGGGCTGCTGAAAACAACACTAGATCTTTTTCATCAAGCTGAGGTATGTACATCCATATCCGCTAATCTCTCCCTCTCTCCACCTTCTGCTCTATTTTTCCTCCTGTTTTATCGAAGTTGCAAATGAATGCATCTGTTGTTTCATTAAGCCAAAGAGATTCTGCAGCTGGCGGATCAATAGTTTAGCAAATGCCAGTTTCCCTTCATTCACTACCCTCTCGCAGATGGACAGCATGGACAAACAGATAGAGCATGACAAGGACGTATCATTATGATGGAAAATATCGTGCGATGTTTTCCAGGCCCACCTTGGACACATAGGGTGATAACAAACAAGGTTGCTCAGAGGGGTGTATCCCATTGAATTGGGATCATTGCCAATAATGTGTGGAGCTTTGTAGAATCAGGGCCCAAAATGTCAGCCTGGATTTATTCCATTTGTGGTGAGCAGGGGAGATAAGAGAGGAAGAGGAACGAGAGGGGAAAGTGACGGGAAAGGCATACTGATAAGAGGCAGAAAAAAAAGTAAAATCTCATATTTACTGACTGTGCTTTTTTGCCATTGAATGGCTTCCTGGTGGAAGATAAAAGAACTGCAGTTTTGCCTGTATTTGTTTAAGTTTTTTTTATATTTGTCTTTTTTTGTGACTCACTCTTCAGGTTCTATCTGAAGAGGGGCTCCAGCTGTGCTCATCTCTCCGCACTTTTTCCACTCAGGTATATACTAATGTAATAAATCTCTCTCTCACACACACACTCTCTGGAATACACACACACACACACAAAAGGCTGAATACCAAATCACAGTGCACTCACATAATACCATTTCAAAATATTTTTGCACATTAAGCACTTCAGAAAAAAGAAATCTAATGCGTATTATATAAGAGAAAGAAGATATGCTACTTTTTGTATAAGCAGCAATAAAATAACTGCAGTGGAATATATAAAAAAGAAATATTTTTATACAATATGCCGTTTCCACTGGAATCTGACTACAGTACACTGATAAGCTGTAAAACTCAGGAAGTAAACAATAGTTAAAATAATGCTAAAGAGAAAAGAAAACTGAACAGGGTGAGCTGCTAACCCATCTGTATGTAGACACACACACACACTCTGGCACCTGTGCCCCCACCCACGTTACGCGCTCTCTCTCTCACACACACGGTGCCAGGTCCGCCTTATAAATCACACAGCGAGAGGCAGGAAATTAAGGCTGTCACACACTTTCACCATCCTCTTTTCCTCCGAGTTGAGATCCAGCAAACAAACTTAGCCTCAGTGCCTTCCTTCCTCTTGCCCTCCACTAACTTCTTCCCCCGGTCCTCCAAAGTTTAACTACATGGCTCTTTTTGACAGCCATTAACGACTGCCATTTGTCACTGCTGTGTCTGTGGGTGTGCATGTTTGTGCACATGTGCGCAGGGGACGGGGGTGGAGGGGAGTTGACTGCGACCGCCCAGGACTAATTCATAATCAGGAGGCCCAGCTCTTCAACTTGCCTCACGCTTTCTGATTAATTACATCAAACAAACTGGTGCTAATGGAGTCCCCCTGCCTCACCCTCCACTCCCATAGTTTTGGCACCTTACACACTTGTAGCACATCTGTGCTGCTCTCATTGAAAATTATGAACCTATTTATGCAAATGAGCTTGAGCATTTTTAATCGAGGTTTAAGAGGTTTTATGTACTTTAGTCAGTCATGAATAGTGCTGCCCTGAATTTAAGAGCCTGATGTGTGTGTCGGGAGTTGGGGGAGCACTGATGAGGAAATGTTAATTTATACGCCAAACACATTTTAGATGGTGATGTGTGTATGGTTTGTCAGACTGCTGGCTTGTGTTTGTATACTTGTGCATTTGCATCTAATGTGTATCTGTGCTAACCTCTAAAGTAGTGATGTAAAGTTTTATTTCTTCGTCTCTAGGTGGACTCATCCATTCAGACAACCAGAGGCATTCTGACTGTGGTCCTCTCCCTCCTCCCATTCTGTAACAAGCTTAACAAAAAGGTGATAGGCACTGAACAGGTCTCATGACTGAATGACTAAGTAACAACTAGGCAAGCTACATGGAAATCTACCAAAATACAGAGAAAGAGCTCAGAAACGTTCACGTAGACCAAGAAAGTATTAAACCTGCAGTAACTATTTTTTTGGCCACTTGGGGGCAGCAGATACAAGGTGTACACAGCACTGACATCTTAAAGCTACAGTATGACACTTCTTTCTAATAATTTTCAGTTGAATATATTCTCCATAACATATCTTAATGTGGAAAGTTGCTATCAAAGGCTTTTGTCAACTTCGAGACCCATTGTAGAATAAGGTAGTGCTTTCTACAAAGTTGCCAAACAGGCAAATTACTGCCAACTGTCAACTATGGTGAAGAACCTAAAATGCTTCCTCACACTCTTAGATGCTTCAGAGTCGACATTATCAGATTAGCATGGTGTTGCTCACTAGTGTCTTTTGTTTACTGATAAAGCAACAGGGCAACAATACATAAAGCTGACAGTGAATTTCAAGAATGTCTCTCCTGGACCACAAGGCAAACAAATTCATCACAGTTAGAATATTTATTTTTTTCCTGCGTTCAAACAAATGTTTGAATTGCAAATAAAATGTGATAGCCCTAGTACAGCACCAGTGTCTTAATATGATACTGATGAGAACGGTGAGATTAAACCAAGACATTAAAGTTCCAGGCTGTAAAACCAAAACAATGAGCTGAAAGATGCTAAAACACTGCATTGAGCTGAGGGAAGCTGCAGCCAGGACATAATTCTCTCCCCAAGAACAAACCCTTTGACATACATGTAGTAAGTGATCCAGTTAATGTGAAAATTATTTACCTACATTAATTACAGAAGCTAAAAGTTTGTTGTATCTGCTTTTCATATCTTCTTTCCATTCATTGTCTGCCGATGCTGTCCATTTCCAGTACAAGTCAGAAAGGAGTAGCCTAGGTTCCCCGCATGACTGGAGAGAAAGACAGGATGCATCCACGCCTGTCAAAGAGGAGGGAGCTCTCAACAGCAAGAACACCAACGGCTTTGGTGTCAAATCCTTGGAGCAGCACATGGCCGGTCTCAACCTGCTGGAGAGCAAATGATCCAGGAAATAGCCACCTCCCTTTTTTGTTCGCTATTCTCCCTCGGAGCAGCACATAGCCAACCTCACCTCACTGGAAAACATGTAATCCAGGAAATACTTCACTCCCCTCATCCTCACAACACCCATCGTAGAGTGGGACAGAGCCATGGGGTGAAGATGGTTGCCTTGGTTCAGTCAGAGTTTGTATTTGCTATCTGGATGGTGAATGAAAAGGTTTACAGAGGGAAAAGCAGATCCAAGCTCTCTGTGCCAAGGGGCAATTTTACCCCAGGGTAGCTTGTTACCTGAAGTACTAGTTCCTCCCCAGTCCACAAGATGGAGACAATCAGCCAACACTAAGACTTTGCCATTAGCAGTGAGTCTTATTAAAGAGAGGCCTGGCACAAGCCTGATTTCTGAATCACTTTTACCACTTCTCTGGATATTGAGTTGATAAACTAATCACAAATCCAAAAAGAATTCCACTCAGTGCTCAGTTCTGCCATACATCTGTCTTCACTACGTGCCTCTGCGTAACAAACCTACTTTCTCTGTGGTGTACTATAAACGTGTTGCACATGTTAGCCAAATGAAAAAACAAACAAACAAAAAAAGTGAAATGGCTGAAAACCCACAGTGCATGATGCCATCATCACCAAACCCTTGTGTTCGAGTCTCCTATGGTTAATGTGCCATAGGCATGTAATGTTAACACTTGTTATGTAAAGTTAGCCACTGTGGTACATTCTGTCCTTGATCACTGGCACTGTATTTAGCATCTCTCTACATAATTAAATATTTTAAGTCAACCATACCATATGATAGTGTCTAATTTCTATAGGATCTGCTATGGAACATTCCCTATGTGCCACATTTGTAACAAAACAACAACAACAAAAAAATCAAAAAAATCACATTTTAACACCAAATATGATTGTCCTCATGAAGATGCTCTGATCTTCAGCTTGCTACTAGTATGAAATATAAAGCTCTTAGTCCTCTAGTGTTAATTACTGGAGACATAATTTTATTTGGGCCAGGTTTCTCTAAACTGTCAGCTGGTTAAGATTATTAATCTTATCACTGAGATGCTTTTGGGAAGTCAGGACCTTAATGTCCCGAGTATTATCAAACCATAATCTGTGTATCCTGTTATACTCTGACTTTTTCTTTCCACATAAAAGAAATGACGGTTAATTCTGAACTGGCACCTGTGTGAAATGGAGCCTTGAAGTGTACTTGTTATGAAGACTATCATTGTGAAGCTGCCTAATAGGCCAATATGTATTAAATGGTATATGGTATGTATAATCTGGTACTTGAATCATAGATATATATCTATATATACAGTATGTATCCTAAGGTCAAGACTTTGGTACTGGGTGAGGGTGTGATAATGACTGAAATGAATAACAAACATTGAGCTTTAGAGATTCTTTGTATTGTGTGAGAGCAGCTAAGGATGCTGGGTATTGTAGTGGTTCAACAGATGTGAAGAAATCATAGATCTAGTTTTGGATCATCTATTCTTTTGACAATTTAAAGGTTAAAAAGGTTACACATAAAAAATAAACAATATTTTTCTTAAATCTGTGTTGGTTGTTTTTAATGATGTTCGACAAAGATAACTCTAACTGAAGGCTTTTTTTGGAGTATGTAATTACAAGATTCAAATAACATGACGCTTTCCTCGATTTCCTTATTCCTCAAGTTACAAAACAACTGAACAATAAATAAAGCACTTCAAAGAAGAGTGCTTCCTGAAACCTTCAAATTCTTAAACAATGAAAAACAATGAATAATCTAGAGGCACAGTGCAATTCTTGTATTATGAGTGTGTCCTTTAGAAGTAACCACATACAAGTGTCACCTTCCAGGATAGCATCCACAGTTTTTACCCTACCTGGTGGGACTTGAAGGAAGGTAAGCTCTTCCAAAACAGTTCTGACTTGACCAAGGCAAGAATGTGGAGCCCTGTCAAGAAGGTTGTGACTCAGCAGCACTTCGTTTGGAGACAACACTCTCAAACTCCTCTCTGCTCAGAAGATTTTCTGTTATCCTCTTGCTCTCCTCAAACTTCGGCAGGATGACAGCGATGTATCCCTCAGTGGATGGCTGTTCAGATTTGATAGACAAAGCAAAACTGAAACATTTCAAACTTTTAATAAACCAAGGCGCATCACTGTTTACTTACAGTAATACAGTAATATAGTAATACATACAAATGTGGGTTATTAGCAATAACACATTATCAAATTCACAGTTGGATGAAAACATACATGTTACCCTGATGTGCTCATGATAACTACAGTGTTAAACTATATTATTTACCTTTTCCAGCAAGAGAGAAGGTGTTTCTAAAATATTCTCATTGACCTCAAGAAGACGGCCCCGAATGCAGCTGAAAAGACAACTTTCTGTAAGCCATCATGACATACAAGCGTGCAAAATGTATGCCTAGAGAAAGTTGACTCACCTGTAGATTGTGTATTCAGTTTCATCTGTGCAAGTTATCCTGCACAAAGGTGCAAAATCAGTAAGGAACTGACCGCCCTATAATGGGGGACAAAAAAGGATTGTGAGGTGTTTATGGTCAAGCTTGCCTCTTACAAATGTGTGAAACTAAGATACAGAAGAACAACTTTATGCACATAGACCAAAATCACATGTAGCTGTATGAGTTACCCGCTTGGACTTTCCAGACACTTTATTGTTCAGCCGACTGCAGCCATTACTGATCTGGTAATTGATGTTTTTGATTGTCCGTCCATTCTGAAGGATAGGGTGAGTCTCTGCTAATGTGACAACACATATTCTGCAATCACAAATTTAAAAGTGAGCCTTTAAAAGGAATACCAACAGTTAACAGTATCAGTGTGTAAATAACTTAAATTTAACATGACTTAACCCAGCTAAAACAGTGTGGCAAAGACTTTTACACTCCCCCTATTTACATTTTAATAGTGAGTATCAATATATATATTAACATATTCAGAAAAAAACATCAACTGAATACAGTGGGTGACCTCAAAAATACTACACTGTAACAGGCAAATCAACTGTCCTGTGATTATATCACCTTTGTTGTGAATCTTATACTTTTTAGAAGCTTTACTTTGTGTTTTTGTTTTATTGTTTTGCATTAAATACTTAGGGACGGTGCCCTTATTAGCATTCCAAAAATTTCTCAATATAAAGCAACCTTACTGAAGCAAGACACAAAGTAGCCACAGCAGAACAGAAACTGAACAATTCAACTGTGGTAGTTATTCTTCTGGGGAATTACAGCATTACAGTGTCTCAATAGTAATGGTCACTCGGTGTAAACTAAACCGTTCAAAATCACGGCTATTTGTTTAGCTGGTAATTATCACCACCTGGTGTTGATGAGCACATGTCTGTTACCTGTTTGAATGCTGCAGGATGCAGTGGTCCTCACACGGTTTCCCCTTCATGTCTGGATAAAATAAAATAACTACAATTCAATACAACGTATTCACGACATTTTCAATTAAATTATGCTGACTAAACCAAATATTTTGTGCTCTCACCTCCCGAGCTAGCAAGTTTAACTTAGCCACACAACAGCTAACATCAGGAGAATTTTTAGTTTTTTTAGTTTTACTTACCGGCTCTGTACCACCGTGTGTAATACCGGTCGATAACTGAAGGCGCATTTTCTTCTGTTTCTTTCTGCTCTGTGCCGTCCATCAAAAGTTTTCACAACACAGGCTGTAACAAAAACACTTGTTTGCAATAATGCCTTTGCTAGTCCACGACTTTCCTTGACGGGCGGTTAATTATGTGACGCTGTAGTGGTCCGTCAGTTAAACGCATCCGAAAGCTTCAGAAGCAAAGGGTTCCGGAGATTTATTTTTACCGCTTCTTTGGGGATTTAGGAGGTGAATTTGACACGTTACGAAAGCACAATACATTAAAGTAAATCCTTATCAAGTTCATGAATTAACTAAAAAATTGAAATGGTTATTTTCGTGAGGAGAAGCTGGCTGTTGATCTGAAGTGATGATGATAGTGGTACAACCAGCCCAGCTATTAGTACTCTCCCTAGGTCCTCCCTAATCTGCAAAATTTGAAAATATGATGTACATATTGTCACTATAGTTTTCATTAACTTATTTCACACAGAACATGCTCAAAACTGCATGGGCTCCGAATGTCAAAGACCCCATATTTATCGTATTTAATTTGTGTTTATTTGATTAATTGCAAATCTGTTATGCAAAAGGTGGTTTTACACTAAGGATGCATTATTAGACTTTGTCTGGTCAAACAGTCTTGTGGAGGGGTCCTGTGTCAAAAAAACATTCCTAAATGATTTTGTGTTTTAATAAAATATCACAAACACAAATGTCAAAGCAATTTATTCACAAATTATTTTTATTTTGTACTTTGGGGCCCTACAGCAGGTTTATCTGTCAGCGCTCAAGCTAAACTATAACTCGGGACACTTTGTGACAACAGTTTTTCACATTGCCCACTAGATGTCAGGCTACTGCTAACAACTACAGGTACAGTCAGTCTGAATTAAAAGTATAGAACTCCTCAAATAAGATCAAAGTTGAACCAACCAACCCTAAACTAAAGAAATATCTCCAGGTTAACATTTTCATATTTAATTAGGCTGCATTACCTACGTGTAACCAGTTAAGCAATTTACTGTTCTTGTTATGTGTCACCTCATAGTGTCTGTGATCATCTATTCAATTTCCATGCTTTGATTTGTCTTTTATTTTCACTTGGCTCTAATGATTTTCACAGATGACAGATAGACACAGATGTATAGTGAGTCTGCATCCCAGTGGATTATGTAATGAAGACGTCTGAGAGAGAATAGAAGCTGGAATGAAGGAATGTTCCCCTCCCTGGATCTGACAAATAGCCCCTCTCTGACCCAGACCAATCACATACTGAACATATCTGGCACAATGTGCTACTTGCAGAGTGTGGACAATGCTGAGGGAACATTTCTGGGGGATTGGCATCGGCACGAGACAGATTAAGTAATGATGACTTCATCTTAGTCATACAATTGAGAGAAAGAGAGCGCGCGAGAATGAGAGAGACTATGCTGACAGTTGGGGCGCAATGGGCACAATGACTTTTCCATGTATCTACTCACCACTACCAAGACTTGGAAAGTTTTGCTGTCAAGACCCATCGTAATGAGATTTTCCATTACTCCTCTGTCTGTGGTAGGCCGAAGTCTGCAATTAATTCAGAGATGAAACACAACACCATTGTGGAAACAGCAGACACAAGGGGAGTATCCCATAGATATGCAATCTTGCATCAGGCTTAAAATGCATTCATGTCCAATAAACAAAGCCATCTATAATATGATTTAATAGCCTGAGATCTTTTATTTACCACAGAAAACTATATCTGTAACAGCTGCGATAAGAGCAACAAGTAGATGCTCAAGTCCTGAATCCATGCAGCAGGATTTGTCACAGACTGTAAATCTTCTGTATATGCAATAAGTCTCATACAGTAGATTCTCAGTCACAATAGATGGCATCGTGAGGATGTATGACAATTGCATCAGAGGGAAAAGAGCCCATCCTGTTATCCATCAGATTTCCTCACTGGATGTTGGTATTTGCAAGAGTGTGTATGAGTGTGTTTGCATATGTGTTTATCAGTCTGTTCATTGCCTATATGTATCTGTCAGTCTGTGTACATTCCTGACTGTTCAACTACTGCATATTGTTGGAATGCAACACGCTCCGTCTCCCACTTTTCAAGACCCGACTTTGAGGTTCACTAGCTGGCTGTCAGACAGGCATCTCGAGTGTCTCCAGCTGCTCTCTCGGTTGTGTGTGTGTGTGTGTGTGTGTGTGATGCACGCGTATCATAGCTCCACGTCAGCTACTGCTGCAGTGAGCTGCTCTTCTTCTCTGGCCCGCTGTTTGGCAGTTTAACTTCAGCAGTCTCTCGGTCCACATGGAGGATGTCCAACTTTCTTCTGTAGATGGTCCTCCCTGCCAGAAGAGAGCCTGATAAGGGAAGAGACAAGCTCTGACCAAGAGAGGGAGGGGGGGGGGATGAGGGGGGGGGGGGGGGGGGGGGGGTGCCTGCGTGGCTCATATAAAACCTGTGGCTTTCATCTTCTTATTAGGATTGGACTCACCTAAGTAAATTTGCGGACCAGAAAATCAAGGATTTCCTGGATCGTGGCACAGTTATCTGAGTTTGTCAGCAAGAGAGACAGATGAGATATTTTGTTGTTATAATGCAGATGGAGAGAATTATTGCAAGAAAGAGGATTTCTTTTGCCTAAGTGGTTCATGCAGACAGGCTATCCGTAACACTTTAAGCAAGTCAGTGTTTAGAAGGAGAGTTGCGTGCAACACAAGCTCACCTTCAGTATCTCATCATTTCATAAATGTCTAGGAAAATAGAGAGAGGTCTGCTGCAGTTAGAAATACCACCCGTCTTTTTCCTGGAAAGCACAGAGACACACACCTGCATATATCATTAAACAGAGCCATATGCTGCCAAAATGCACATTTAAATCCTTGATTCACTGGTATGTACAGTGAGTGTCAGTGAAAGGAATGTGTAATTTCAGGGTGATGCTTGTATTTTTTAAAGGGCTGCTTGTGTGTCAGAGAATTTTAGCAAGAGCACATTTGATGCTGTAATGAAAGGACCGATCAACAACAAGAGGGACACTTAACGTACTTGTAAACTGCTTTTCCCCTTAAAAGGTTTAGATGGAGAGGCATAAAGCCGTCACTCTGCTGTCAGCGAATGAGCTAACATGCAACAGCACAGAGACAACTCTCAGCTGTTGATTTGAATCTGGTCGTCAGGAGGATCCAATGAGCTTTTACAAAATGTCATGTCTGAGGAGGAGCTGTATCACTCTGATAAGCTGGTCCCACGTCAAGTTATTAATAGCATTCTCTGTGGTAATCAGCAGCCAAAAGTGCGGTCAATCATGTCAGAACTTATCTGTTATTTCTGGCCTCTCTCCAAAGGCTGTGATGGCTTCAGGCACTAAAAATATGTGTGTGTTTGTTTGTGTATATCAACTTTATGATCAGTCCCTTTAGTCAAAACATATTTCATCAGAGAACTGTTTTACATCAAGCATCAAGGCTCCCTCTCTTTACAGCGGTGACAGTAAATTGAACAGGATACAACTAATTAAATTTCAACTGAAAAGATCAGACTGAATATTGTGGAAGCGATCACAACATTTTACTTTGTTTTGATTTCCTGTGGGTTTATTGTTACCATGGCAACAATACAGATGCCATTAACAGCTAGGCCCTGTTATTTTTTTCCCTTGATCTTTTTGCTCCTTTGTTCTGTTGTTGGGTTTTTAGCAATAACAAAAAAATCATGTCATGCACCTAAAAGGAATAGTTCCACATTTTGGGAAAGACACATGGAGAATCATTTGTGCATTTATCAAAATGCACAAACGACTATTCCTTTAACAACACATCCGTTTGCATGAGCAACACAGTGACTGACATAGAGCATGACCAGAATCAGTTACATCAACATCTGCATCAGATAAAGGATAAAAAAGATATCAGTATTTTAGATGTGAGTGTGTGTGTGAGAGAGAGAACAGGATTAAATGTCCCTGGCAGCAGTTGCAGTTGCAGGGACGTCTCTCCTTTCATTCATCACTGCTGCGTTGTGTGGAAACATTATAGCACAAAACTGCACAGAGGTCAAACAAGTTTTTCCTGTTTCCCTTAAAAATTAGTTTTAGAGCGATGCTAGGTTTTTGCCCCACCAGTGACATCGTCATTCTGCTTTGACCTCTAAAGTGTGAGAACAAAACAAAGTGGTCTAAACTGGTTTGTTTGTTTCATCATACTTTCATCTTATTTCCTTGCGTACTTTGTAAGGGCAGAGTAGGATACAAGCAAATGTGTTGTGAATCATTTGAATGTCCAGCCTGAGAGATCACAGGCTAGTCTGAAAAATGAGTGTTCCAGTAATTGAGTCACTGGTGTCATCAGTCACATATTAGTTTCTATCTCTGTGACACATCTATTTTATGTCGATTTTTTGACCTGGAGCCCATCCGTCTTTATTTCCCTCCTTTACTCCTTCATTTCACTGACAACGAAGTGCTTCAGACTCATTCCTGACGCTAATTTGTTCACGCCTGTCATCCTGACTGTCATCCTCCAGAGACAAACGGGGTTCAACGGGAGCTGAGGGCAATGGAAAGAACATGCGCGCTGCCAGGTAACACGCAAAATCCTCACACACACTCAATGAATAATTTACAGGTATTAAGAGGTCTCAGCTTTTGGATTTTTACCACATGCTTTCTCTTGCCAAAGCAGTAAAATTTAACAAGACTGTTTTTATGAGACGCTGAAAGGGATATATGCATGTATATAAAGACACCAACTGGGCTTATTTAGGTTTACCAACAACTGAATTTCTAATCAGACACCACAGTGCTCTGCGTTAATTATTTGTAAGGAGCCACGTGGCAAACAGCTGCTTGGACTTCTCCTCATGGAAAATAAGGAACTTTTCTCCAAGAGGAACTCTCCACCTCTTGTGTTTGCTTGTAGCGCAGCAGCAGCAGCAGCAGCAGTAGCATGATGCTCTGGGCTCTAACTCAGCTGGCACTTGAATGACAGCAGAGCCAGGTTGTTCCTTTTTATCCAAATATCTATCCTTCAACTGCTTCCCAGAAAAACTCATTTATGCCTCTGCCTGACTGAAGCTTTCCAGATCCAAATGTTGTTTTCTTTTCTTCTCTATTCTTTCAGGTTTTTCCCAGCTTCTTGGCATTTCATTAAGGTGTGGAAATGTTCCTGTATTGTTATGGTGTTAGGTAGAATATGCCAAGCACACCTAACTATTAGCTTTAAACAGGATCACTCAAGTCCAGCTAATAAAGCAGCAGTTACAAGCAAAGTAAAAGTTTCCTTATGCAAAACTTACAAAGGTCATTGCACTAATGTGTTCACTCAAAAGTAACATGTCAATGAAAGCACACAAAGTGTTTTTCATATTTTTCCCTTTTATTTGATACGGAACATGAAAGAAGAAACTTTATGAGCACGATGAACGCCACTTCCTCATTCAGCAGTATTTATGAGAAAAGTGTTTAAGCAATGGGAGCAGAAATAGATTCCCTAGCAGGCTGCATAAGAGCAGCCCGTTCCCCGGCAAAGATGTGGACCTTTGGAGCTTTTTTTTGTTTATTTTCCCCTGACTTGCTGGATAGCCTTGGACATGGTTGTGTGTGTTGGCTGAGGCCCTTGCTTTGACATTAGGGGACATGTTCTCATGTGCTGCTTCTGAAGCGAAACACTCACTGGTGATGACAATGTTCTTTGGGAGAGGTTATTTCACAGGTGTGGCGAAAATTGTCCAAAGCAGCCTCACTTTGCAAAAGTGAAGTTGTTGTTTTTGTTTGGGTAATTTTACCATCACTGTACTTTTGGCACAAGTAGGCTGTCATTATTATCTTTCAGGCTGCAGCTGCTGTGTTTGTCTCCATTTTGGGGCTAGATTGAGACAGAGACTCATTTCTTCTCTACATCTAGAGGAAGTGGTCAGAGTTAGACTTAGAATGACATGTCACTTTTAGCACCAAAATAAGCTGAAACTATCCACAGCTCATAGTGTGGGGTGTCTTTAACAGGAACTGAACAATAAAACTATATATGTGTTTCCTAAGGCAGATAAACTAATATGAACTCATATTTAATATTAGACCAGGTCTGAAAACCCCTTAGAAAAGTTGCTCTTCAAGATGATCTCTGAGAAGTGTCGACTTCAAGAATGAGCCACTGTTCCATGTAATAAAAGCAATGATACGTAGAGGGGAAGCAGCAGCTTTAATTAAAGTACGGAGTGCGTTTTTGATTGAGCAAAGCAAACATTTATCTGGATTTTCTTTGCAGCTAACCAGTGAGCATCCAGGCCTGAAGTGGTGAAGTCAGAGGTTTGGACAGCTGGGCCTCGGGCTAGAGGGGAGGATGTGGCGAGATTAGAAGAACCTGATTAACAGAAAACAGGCTGTAGGAAGAGGAATCTCCCTCCATCCCTTCATTTCCTTCACTTATCCCCCCTTTTTCTCTCCGAACCTTGATCCCCACTCCCAGAGACGGAGACACGGATGGGCCTCAACTCTCCTTCCTCTTCTTGTTTTTGTTCAGGGGAAAAACTGAAAAAGGCCAGGGAGCACTGTTCGAGTGTTTTCCTTGGTGCTCGCATCCTCGGTAACATCAAACAACATTCAGATGGAGAACAAGGGACTTGACTCAGAATCCCCTTTGTCTCAATATAAAGTCATCTCGAACCAGGGGGGTTTTCTCATAAGACAACATGCTCTGTGCGGGTGTCTGGTTTTGTTAAGTTTGAGCTGTAACTCTTCCGCTCTTTACCTCACTGAGAGCCTTTGTTTCCACCATGTACATGTGATGATTGGCGGGGTGATGGGGTATTGTCTTTCTTATCTGCATTGGTGGTTACAGTAAATTCTCACATGATCTCAGGGAACAGTTGTTTTTTGTTGAATGTTCACTGCAGTGAATATGGATGAACAGGCCAGAGGGAAAGTTAAGTTTATTTTGAATATATCAGTGGCCTTTGATGAAATGTTTTTTCCAGAACTTTGCCTTCACTCTGATTCACACATGAACATCTTGACCTTCACCTCTTGCTAGCTGTAATGCGCACATCTGACTAAAACTGTCAGTGAATCATGTAGTCATTAATCAACGCATGTTCACTCAGAGCACGTTCCTCCACTGGTTCCATCTCCTGTCTTTTCCAGACTGGTTCCACGTGGTCTGGAGGAGGCAGTCTGATGTGAGGAGTGAGTAATGCTGACTGGACGGCAGTCTCTGCATGGTGCAGCAGTAGGCCACCAGATGTGTGTGTTTGTATCACTGATTATTCCACTCAACATACACACACACACACGCACATACTCTGCTCCATTTCCCAAACGTTTACTTGCAGTTATTTTATAAGACTTTAAAACCAGGCAACACAACTATTTGATCCTTCTCTGTAGCTGAGACCAAAGTGCTGAGCTGGTCTTGACTGGTCACACACAGTTGGCTCGTAAATTTAATGAAAAATAAGATTGGCTTGGCCACCATCTTCGCAGTACATTGGTTTGGGGATGTACACCTTATTTAGACTTCCTGAAACCGGTCTTAGACAGCATAAGGTTTCTGTCAATGTTCCCAGGGAAGTTAACAGCAGCGTTGCAGTTTCACATCAACTGATGTTTACTGCACAATGATGATGAAAATGGCACAAGGATCCTGAAACCAGTGCCATTAGAACTGTCCACTATTTCACAAATATAGCAAAGATTAGAGAAAAATAAGCATGCAATTTGTATAGCAAAATTTTACTTTTCTTATTTCCTACCCTAGTGATCATTCAGTCAATCAATGATTTTGCAGCCACATGTGCCTGGCCTGAAACCTGTGCTTTAAACTAGAACTCTCCTGTTTCAACTGTAACATAGTTAACTTGAACCTTACCTCACTTACCAACTGACTAACTTAGGCGTGCTTCTGCTTACTTTAGTTCTCACACCTCGTTCTTCTGTTTTTTGGTTTGAATGGTTAAAACTGTGTAGGTCAAGTTGTTAAATATGGTAGAGAAAGTTGGTCAATCACAAATACAAAAATATTAGAGGGGGGTTTGTTTTTTTGTTTTTCTGGCACAAATAATTCCGCTGTAGTCTAAATATCTTGTGTTTGCGTGTCTTTAATAAACATTTGCTGTTATTTTTTCATCATATTAAATTGCAGTTTGTCAGTCAGCCTGTCATATGGTCACCACGCGGAATTAGTGAGACCGTTGCACGGGCAATAACATCCACAGCTCAACAGAGGAAGTTCAATACATATCAGTAATTTGGCCGGATGTTTGCGAGGAAATTTGAATTTAGGAAGTCTCAGACTTCTCAGAACATTTGCCCATTGCTGTCGCTGGAGCTATTAACCCTGGAATATGTTCAGAAAAACATTACATTTTCCCAAATGCTTAAAATTACTGTCATGCCACGGTGTATACTAGTGAACTAAAAACACTTATTCAGAGTCAGAGATTTTGTGGCACCAGTAAAACCCTTGTGCACAAATGTACAGTCCTGCTTGTCCAGTGCCAATTATCTTATATAATCTTGTAAATTAAAGCTGCTCTAATCTATATTTTTTATATAAACAATGGATCAAATGTTTACGTGTATGTGAAAGAAGTCAGTTATACTGACAAACCCACAGAGAATTATTACCGTTTCTGTAGGCAGCTTTCTATGGTATTTTAAGTAACAGTTCTGGTTTTCTGGCCCGCAACTTTGATGTCAGGCAGCTGCTTTTCACAAAAAAGCTCTGATAAACCCACGGTGTACTACCTGCCCGGCACTAAACAGCAGACAGACAATGTTAGTGACTGACTGATAAATAAAGTGGAACTTTTAGCCGCTAAAGCTCCACATATTTCTCTCTGGAGTTGGCGGAGACCAAAACAGAGCTAAAAGGAGGCTGAAGACTGGTGGACGGTTATTAGGTGGACCTAAACATGCCTCCAAGTTATTGCTAACGCTGCTCTGTAATCTGCTTGATGTCTAAAAAACCCCCTATTCGCAAACACATTTTCCACATTGAGCTGGTGTCACAATATGACCATTCAACATTTATTAACAAAGCAAGAGTAGTTTGAAAGCCACTAATACTCATATACACGTTAATATTACCAAACAATACCCATAGCATTCAAGTCTTATTTTTACTATCATAATGGCAGGCTGTTTGTTTTTCCGGCTCGTGTGCAGAATACACTCCACAGTTCAATTGCACCATCATCCAGTTCAACTCCATACGGTTCCTTCTTATCAGCAGAGTCAACGTGTAAGTGGTCATGCAATTTGTGTTATTGTTAAGGTACTTCAAAGTGCTCACATTAGAGACTACAACATACTTCGATGCTTGGGATGCTTCAGATCAGTGTCAGTTCAGCACAGTCCTCTGCTGACATTAGAAATGTGGTGGATGTCCTCCGCTTGAAGGTATTCCAGTATTTTAAATCCCCAGTGCTGTCTCTAGAGGTCATCTTCATAGTCAAGGTTTGCGATGCTGTTATCAGGGAGAGCATAAACAGATTTGCTTTTCTTCTTCCTGCTCTCTGCTCTTATTTGTGCAGAGTCTTGATTCCCAGAAAAGGACAGATAGGCAGCGATGCTGTTTCTGACACCGTAGCTCACCATGTTGTCACTGCAGCTGTCTGTGCTGACCAGCTGTTTCCTGTAATAAGAGGTGAAAAAGAAAGTAGAAATAAATGAGAATAGAGCGTTTTAGCATCACAATTTTCTTCCTCATCTGTGAAAAACTTAGCCAACTGAAACTAAACAACTAGATGAATAAAAATCTACTTGAGTATCTACGTTAGACTTCTTGATAAAAATCGTTAGTTGGAGTCCTAATCTGTATTCTTACATCTGATCTTTGCTGTCTCGACATTCAAAACCAGCATCAGGTGACACCAAACAAGCTGGAATCTGCCAGTGCCATTATGCACTGTCATGCTGACACAATTGAAGCTGGTAAAAATCATCACCAAGCCTCTATTTTACCTGTCCACTTTCTTCCAGTCAAAGTTGCGTCGCATGACTACAGGTGGAGCTCCAGGATTTGCATCTGATTGCAGGGTCATGCCCGACAGACAGGGAGAAGTTAACACACAACATAGGCCATCTGCAGAGTCTGAAAAGCCAAAGGTAGGGGAAGTATAACATAGTATGTTATGTTGCACAATTTGCATTAACCACTCTCACACTCTGCTGCTCAAGTGCACACACACAAACCAAACTTGTGAAGGGGGTGGGCTGGGGATCCATATTCGACCAGAATAACTGCACTACAGCAAATAATGTTAGCACATTCTTCACTTTGTACGCACCGGTGGTCATTATCAAGCACGCATATTGTATCTCATTTCCTGTTTTGTTCCAAAAATGATCTGTCAGAGCAGGAAATATATAACCTGATAAGAAACAGTTCTATATTAAGAACTTGATAAATTATTTTCAGTGCTTAAGCACATGTGATAGTAAAAGCCTATTTGCGTAGTTGTGTTTATTTTTAGGCCTACATCTGTCTATTTTGTTATGTGCCTAAATGTTTGCACATCTACCCACCAGAGTAGTGGTTGATCATATCCTCAAGGCACTGGAAAGTGAGGCGTGGGGAGATGTAGTACCAGCTGTTGTCCAGTCTGAAGATACGATAGTGCTTTATGATCCTGTGCCTCACCGAGAGTGAATACAGACCTGAGGATAGGACAAACACCATACACTTAATAAAAGAGGCTTTCCATTATAACACCAAGCACATTATGATATGAGGTCACTGCAATTCTGCCAGAAACTGAAGAACATCAATGACTATTGATGAACTTATGCTGAAAATTTGAGACAAAGCAAAAGCAGAGATAGCTTAAACCAACATGTAATTCCCTTAAAACATGTTTTCATGTACAGAGATAGTTAGACATTTAAAAATATATATGCTTATTCACTTTAGATGTGAAGATTGATACCCCCTTATAACTATTTGTTAAATATAAAGCTTCAGCCACCAGCCAGTCATCTTAATTTAGCAAAAGACTAGAGACTGGGAAACAGCTAGCCTAGCTTTGTTAAAAAAAACAATCCTATCAGTAACACTACTTACTTCTTAAGAATGACACACTGGTTTTACAAGGGGTGGGGGTGTGTGACTATTTCTCGGGTAGGAGCAGTAGGCTAACTCCAGGAGGTCACTTTGCCTGGCCAAGAACTACCCAGATTGATCAAATAAGATCTAACTTATTACCTTGTTACCGTATTTACAATTGTTTGTGCTAAGCTGGTGGCTGCTGGCTGTAGCTTCATATTTACTGTACATGAAAGTGATATTGACTTTATTATCTAATAAGAGTGATTAATAAAAGGGTGTTTCCCAAAATGTTGAACTATTCATAGGTGTTTTTTTTCTTTTTTTTGTCATTGAGGTCTTTAAATAGTAAGACTATTTTCCTGAAATTTGCCTTTACAGAAAGTATGGGTAAAGAGGTGGGGGGTGTAGGCAATAGATATATATATACAGATAATTTTAGCCAACGGCCTTCTACTGTTTTAACTTACACCAAAAAGGTATATTGAAAATGTTTCAATCTTCATTACAAGTCAGTTAAGAATTCATATATTCAGGTAGCTACTGCTATCAGCTACTGTCATTTCACAACCTTGTTTTTCATGACTTGGATCTGACTAGATCTGATCTTGGCTTCCCTTTTACTCTGTCACACTTGTTTTAACATCTTCCTGATCTAACCTTGGCACATATTTACTTGTTGACAAGCATTTTATTTCCTCCTTTGCAGGACTCTACATTCTTCATCACTGAAAACCAAAGGTTATCCCAAATTAAAAGGGGTTTATTATACGCTCTAAGTAAACGCTCTCACCTCTCTCCCTGGTACTTTCCCGCACCAGAAAGGAGCCCACTCTGTTCCCAGGTAGAAGCAGCAGCTCTTCGGCCTTTTGCCTCTCTACCCCCTCAAACAGCCAACTAACAGAACAAAAACAAGCTCTGGGTTATAGATCAAATTAAATAGTTCTATCTTAGATAGAGGAAACAAGCTCAAACAGACCCTCTAGGGCAAATACTATATAATAGCGTCAGTATAATTTTACTTACCCATGGTACACTTTTGCCACATGACTGTTGGGTATGTAGTTCTCCTTCCCCGTTTGGACAGAGCGGACTCTCCACCAATAGGCCTCCCTGGCCACCATAAAGAAGCAAAGAGGAATCAACAACTGACCTTTAGTGTGAGCACTTCTCCATACTGTAAACTTAGTGAATCAATCGATTATTTCTTTCTGTTAGGCTATATTTCCTCATAGTTATTTGTGATCTTCTGTCAAACAAATGTGCGTCTGGAATGGAAAACTGGATTGTGTTCAAGAATGCGAAACATGATCGTACTGTGCGATGATTCTGAGCTTCTCCCCCATTGTGTAGATGGGCTCGCTGATTTCAGGAGACGGGTAGTCCTGGAGCACCACCACCATGTCATCTTCGGAATCTGCCAAGAACAATATTTACAGCACTTACAAACAGCCATATGCTGATGCACAGACATCATGATCTGGAAATGTCCAAAAATGTCCAAGAACAGAGCTCAGTCAGAAACTATTGCCAATTAATTCAATTTGAATGTTTGTTTTAAATTCGTTCAAGTGTAGCATACTATATCATGACATTTGCTGGCAGATTAACATAGCTGTGCATACTGTAACATGCAAATAAATAGTTCCTGGTAACCAAGAAGTCAGCGAGCTTCAGCGCAGAGATCGGTGCGTAACAACTTGTTAAGCAATAGCAGTGGAGAAATCTTCCGCTCTGCGCATTTGAAATACTTACGTTACAAAACAGCTAATGTTAGTTAGTAAGTTGCAGGAAGATCTTACTCTTCTGAGAGCTGTCATAGTTTTCAGTGTTGACCTTGTCCCTGGCACTCACACCTCTCATCATATTCCCCATCCTCCAGATGGACCAGGTTCCAGCCTGAAGTGATGATAGAAAGAGAAAGAGGTGTAAATGTACTTCTCAAGTCCCTTAAATTTGCCACTCATGTGCCATTCTGGACTTTTTCACTAACTTCTCTCTCGCTGCACCACGCAATTTGTAACTTCCTATAAGCTGACCATTGAACTATCTCAACTCACAGACTCACTGCAAAATGGGGAAGCTGAGTCTAGATGCTATCGGACTCAATTTTCCATTACAGCATCGAGCTCTGAACAGTGATTAACAATATTGAATTCATATATTGCAAAATCCTGCTCCAAATTTACAAAGCACACGTAATTTCACAAAATTGACATTATGATTAATGAAAAATACATATTTGTGTGCATGTATGTCAGCAGATTCTGTCTACGTGACATCTGTTATTAAGTTACATCACACAAGGTCCAGTTGACCAGAATGGAGAAATAACAGTTCCCTCTGTACAGCAGCTTTGACTGGGCCAAAGCAGAAGCAGTAGATGTGAAGTACAGTACACCCACCTGTAGGATCTGTAGTTCGCCTGCGGTGATGGCATCAAGTGTGGTGCGAGAGATGATGGCCCAAATGGGGCATGGTGGCAGCGGCGGAGTCTGACATTAGAGATGTACCATGTTCACAACAGTTTACAGGAATGACCCGTCACAGAGTGCAGCGCCAGCTCTGCATCTGACTGAAAACTCACTTCCTGTACTGAAATGAGGAAGAGAGCCAGCAAAAATGTTGCTGAAACACACGCAGCACATTATGAAAGCAGAGTGCACACAACAGAACACTACAGGTAGTTGCTTAGAGTAGCTGAAAGCACTCTTATAGGCGAATGTGGTTTTTTTTTTTTAACATTCACGATTCCTCTGGGTGTTTTTACTCTGTGAATTATATGTCAGAATGTTTTGTCTTTGTTCCACTAGAGATCATCATCATTTTATGGCTGTTACAGTCCAATAGTCTGTTATTTGCTGCCAAGTTTTGTTGTTCTGGAAACTATGGAGAGGATTGTAAAATAAATTTGAGCTGAAATGACTCGGCAGAAAATCCACTGACAGAAAATGAATCAGTTTTCAATTTATCATTTGACTCATTTATCAAGCAAGACCACCAAGCATTACTGCGTACCACCTTCTCCATCATAAAGATTGCATGCTTTTCTTTGTCTTATTTGATAGTAAATTAAATATTTTTGCGTTTTAGACTCTTGGTTGGACATAACAAGATAAGTAAAATGAAAATAATCATTAGTTACAGCTCTACAATACATAAAAAGTGAATATGTGAGCACATTGTCAACACCATTGTCTCTGTAGCACATAAGTTGAAATGTACATCTGTATTCAGAGACCTTGTCAGTCAAATGAGAACTTTACATCTCTGTTCAGTGACTGTACTTAAACCATGCGTATTATACAGTAAAACAAAATTGAGTTCCTCTTTTCATAATGGCCTTCAGAAAGGAAAACAAGATAATATATTCAAATAACTGTACTAAACTGGAGCTGTCATGATGTGGTTTACAATATGCAAAAGTTATTTTTAGTCAGACAGCCAATCAGTAGTGGGACAGGCAGAGGTTTTACATGAGAAACTGTCACTGTGGTTATCTTCACATAAAAATCTAAAGGTAGAAAAGGTTAGACTTAACCAAAAAAATAATAAAATTGACTGGTTGGAAGATCTAATGACAGCTGGTTTTAAATGAATAGCTACTGATTAACTGAAAAAAACTGACATAGCTGTACATTTCCTTTAGTGAGAGGGACAATCAAAGATGGTCTGTCTACAGAAGGGAAACTGCAAATGGGTTGGTGTTATCATTAGCTGTTGTGTTAATCTCGTATCGGAAAGTATCCCTGAATGACATGGTCAAGTTTCAAATAGAGAAGCCAAACCTTCCAGTTTCAGATCTCTGACTTTTTGAGATAGTAAATTCTCATATGCACAGTCTATATGAAGTTTATGTGTTTATACTATATGTGTCTGTTGTGTGCCTCACAAATGTAAAACTATGGTATTATGGTATTGTAAGGTTTCTGACCAACTGTTGCTGATTGAAAAACAAAATCATGTGGCAGTTTTCTTTCAGGGCTGCACATGTCTGATGCAGAAACTCTGCAAAAAAAAAAAAAAAAAAAAATCATTCCAATTTTTTCCTCTTTTGCTTCTTGGATAAAATAAAACACAGACACCAACACACAGTTTCACTCCCAGTCTTACTCCTACTTGCCTCATGATTCATTATATGTTATTAATTTCTGCACACTGCTGAAGCCAAAGCTGAAAAAATGTCATCTTATTTTGACAAAAAACACACCACTCTGAAAATCTAAGTCTGTGACAGGTCAGAGGAGCAGGCCCACTGCTGCTGTGCTGATATTCCAGAACCAAGATGTCGATCAAAATGTCACTCTGTTTACGATTTATCAAATTCAACCTTTACATAAGGACAGACTGAGTATATCTGAAGCCTAAGATCCCTGGTTACATAACAATATTCCTCTGTGCCACACTTTATTATTCTCAAGACAACTTAGCTCATGTATTTTCCATATTAAAACCTGGATTAGTCTGCTGCAGACCATTAGGCTTCTTTCTCCTGCCACCTTTCCCTCTCTGAATGCAGAACTGTGATGCAATAAAAACAAAAATGGAGACAGAAGAGATCAGCCTCAAAGTTAAAGTAAATATCTTATCTTAAACTTTGACAGGTATTTTTAAAAGCAGACATATAGGGGTGTCATGAAAAGCCTTTTCATATCTGCGTCACTGTAGAGTTTTTAAAGTCTTGGCAGATAATAACTGTAGACAGAAAACACTGAGCTGTCAGTTCCTTTTGTTGGCTTCTTGGTGTGTGCGTGTGTGTATGTGAGAGGAGAGTCATTTCAGAGAGATAAATATTCCTTAGAGGAAATGCACAGGAACCGTATGTCACATCATGTCTAAACTGAGCTGCTGCAGCTAAACTGCTAGGCGTAGAAAAAAAAGCACCTACTGCGGCTTGGTGGGTGGTGTCTGGTGTCAGATGCCAGGACTTGAACTGTTGTGGCTGCAAGGAAGGAAGGAAGTCTTCATCGGCTTTAGATGAAAATAAATACAAGGTCAACATGTAGTTTGTGCGGTGTGAAGATCTCACAGTTTAAGTTTTAGAGTAGAATTTGCAGCATTTCCTGTGGCTACTTTTAAACATTTTTTTTTTTGTTTCAAAGTAGACATAACTTGCATTTACAATTTAGCCTCAGCATACAGGGTTTTTTATGATCAACGGTTTCTTAAAGGGTTGTTTCAGCCAAATTACTTGAAAAAAAGTTGTCTTAACAAGTCTAGTGTTAGTTAGCTAATAATTTTTGGTTTCAATTCAGCAAAAACAATGTCGCTGTTACACTAGTTAACACTTCTTGTCAACAGCTTTAACTGAAAAAATTGTCTCTGTATGAAGGTGTATCATCAGTGTGCTATAAGACAACGTAAAGGCCAACTCATATGTAACAATGTTTAATATAAATATCTATATAATAAATCAATGACAAATATAGAAAAAAAATGCATTTGTAACAAAGGAGAGAAGAAAGAAGAAACGTGTGGACATTATAGACAAAAAGGCTAGAGGATAAGCATGTGACATAACTGTAACTACCAGACACTGATGTTTTTCAAGTACACTGCACTCAAGGATATTAAGCAACCAGTCTCTTCACTGTGGAACATTTTCTTCCTTAGCTACACAGCTTTTTTAATTTTCTGTTTTTCTATTTAGGTCCTGGCTCTTGTCACTGAAAGTACCAGGACCATGTGTGTCTTTGAATGAGTCACCAGCAGACATAACACAGGTGGAACTCAACCAGTGGGGCCGTCCACATTGACCTCCACCTCAATGGACTCTTTGTTGGATGAAGATGAGAAACTTGTTCCCCAGTTATTTGACGTAATTAATCAAGACTCCTTCCCATCTGAGCTGCCTCTATTAATAGCCTTTGTCTGAAATTGAATTAGTCTGGTGTTTATTTGGCAAGTCACATGAATAACATCTAACAGACTTGTGCGGTTGAGAAAAATGAAGAAATGCAAAAAGGAAGAGTTCAAACATTATCCTTCTTTATAGATCCATGTTTTGAGTGAATACAAAAAGACACATTCATTCACAAAAGGCTCATAAAAGCAGTCTAGCAGGTGTTTGCAGGTGTTACACCGGTTGTAAGGCTGATATTTGGCTGTCAGAGACTTTCCTCACATGGGTAATTGTTAAAGAGCTCTGCATGATTGATGTCCCAGTGCCCGTTTATAACACGTGCTGGGGAGGTTGTAAGCTCAAACTTTGAAAATGGTCAGTGATTTGTAAGCACTTTTTCTGGCCCAATACACAAGGACAGATGCTCTCTGTCCGTGGCTGGCATTGGCCACAGTTCACCGGTTGCTGCTGCGTCTGAGTCTCCATGTGTTTGAACATTTCAAGGAGAAGTGACTTCCACACCCTCTGTCTAAAATTACAAAATTACTGACTGTAAGGAATTTCCATAATTTATTTTTTCTACAAGTCTAAATCGTGTTCATATGGCTTGAGGCTCTCTGGTTGGGAGTGGAAGCAAGAGGTGAGTGTTGCTATAATGAATCTCTCCACAGTTACTCTTTTCCTAAAAACAATACACATTCCCACATGCTCAGACACCGGTAGTTAGCCCTCATGTGGTTGTTGTGTTCTCTCACTGTAATGAGCAGTATCTAAATACAGAAGCAAGGCTGACCCCACCGGACTCAAAACCACAGGATCGACAGTAACGGGGCGTGTGTTGGCTGTGCATGCATGCGAATGTATCTGCAGCTTTTTGAGCCACAGTTTTATCCACAGACTTTATAGGTTTGAAACACTTGGAGCCAAAAATACTTACATAAAGAACCCTAAATCCTCGACCAGTTAGCCTGTAATCATTAATGTAACGTGGTTACTGTATGTGGGTCATTCAGGCATCTGGAGCATCTTATCCACCAAACCATCTGCACAAGCAATCAGCCCTTGCTGCTTCTCACATCCATTAATGCATTCCTCCGAGCTTTCAAAAATATTCCTCTGAATAATGATGAATTTCGGCAGCAGTGTTATTTCTCTGTGCTTATTTTAGTGATTAGCGATTTGAAATAGCTATAATAACATAGTATTTTATCCCCAAGCACACTTCAGCAGAATCGTTTTGGTGATTTTAATAGTAACATAATTGGATGAAATTGCATTAAGAAATCTGAGCCTGTATTTGCAAACCACTGTATAATTATCACAGAGTTTGTGAGGAGAGAGAGAGCACAGGGTTACAAAGTCGTCCTCTGTTTAGTCTTCTCTGGCAGCAAAGCACAAGCTATGTTCCTGTGAATCAACAACAACAACTTCTAGACCTAAAAACCTTTCCAGACCTGAAACATTCATTCCAGTCCTCTACAATAAATGAGACCAAACTTAATGGCTTAGGAAAGAATTACTCATAAGAATTACATCATTGACATTACTTTGAACCGCGACCACCATTAAAAAAAATCCAGTACAGAGCCATGTGATGGCACTTAGTTAAGTGGAGGTTCTCATGAGAACTGTGGCTGGACCCTCAAACTAACTGAGGAGAAGCTGCAGTGATGAATAACACAGAAGTGGTGCTGGGATGCTACTCTTCCACCTTATTCATATACTGAATGATTTTCATAAAATCAAACCTGTTTGATACTGTTCATGGTTGGCTTTTTTTCAGCAATAGCTATTTCATGTATTCACAATCTGTAATTAACTAACTATATAATTGTTTTCATTGTTTGTGGCGGAGTCCGCCACTCCTGCTTTGGATTTAAATTTCTCTCATACGCACGAGTGAGTCACAGGAAATGATACAGCTTGTAATAAGAGCTACTGTTTTTAATTTATCTCACTGATATTAGCCTCGCTGAATTCTGTTCTCTCTCCCACAGCTGTATTAGAATCATACATATACATTTTTCACAGTGGTTAGCACTAAAGCTACTACCACTGATAATGCTAATAACTATTAAAACAGCATGAATTTGTGCAGCTGCACTGTAAATAGATACATCAGCAGAGTTGCTCCTCTGTTCTATTTCTGTAAAAAGTAGCTGCTGAGTGAGTCACTGTTGTAGTATTCAACAGCAAACGGACAGACAGCAAACACAAGCGTTGGTGTAAACATCAGAAAAAGATGTATTTACCATATTCATTGCTGGAGTACCCCTTTAAGCCCTCTTAAAGGGGTACTTGAGCAATTTAGTAGCATGCTTCCCTAAAGTTGAGGGACTTGCAAGAAACAGACTGACCTCCAAAAACACAGCAGATCCTACATTTCCCACAATGCAACTCAATAACATCCTTTGTTAAGCCCTGTATGAATGATGACTTCTCAGCTCCAAGCCCAAGCTGAGAAGTCATCAGGGTTATTTTCTCAGACTTTACAGAGCTTACTCCAGAGCCACAGGAGACATTATACAACTGTTTTCACAGGCTGAGCAGCACTGACGAGATGACGAGTAACCCGACTTTGATGTGTGAAATCTGTGGAGTGCCAATTTAATTCTCAAACATAGTAATGTCACCTTAGGTTGTTCCAGGACAGATTTGACATCATGCATCCATTAGTGGATGAGGAGTAATCTTGCTCTAATTGTGCCATTAAGCTAATAAGTTTTCCTGCAGTTTAATCCCCAAAGGTGTGCTCTGCAAAGAGGGAAAGTGTACCTAATGTCAGGGCGTCATTCAAGCTCTGTAATCAGTGATTCCATGAGGGCCACCTGTGTATTCTGGCAGCCCCGCCCTCCACCTCCACATGCACGCTCACGCACGCACACATCAGACATAATGCCAGGCTTCACATCCAGGGCAGGGTAACTATCGGTTACCTTGCCAGCCAGCCCTGCCAAGCCCATAATGAGAGTTTGCATCAGTGGACGCAGTCGCTCCCTTCAGCGATCCAGATGGGAGTTTACCGTTTATCGCTGCGTCATCATCTATTACCTAGTCATTACAGGCCAGTGAGCTATTTTCATGATGCATGTTTTCACTGTGCACCTGCAAACATACCGGCACGCTGCTGTTTTAAAGACATGTAAATCCCAAAAAAGCCCCAAAGCCAGATCTGATAAAGACTTTAATGCTGTTGTCAGCTGTGGCGTAAGCATGTGTTTGCTGACTGGAAACACGTAGACTGATGTATAACTGTGTGGAATGTAATAATTCTCTGTCCTGAGCAGATACTGTCATGTAGATGTCATGTTTGTTGACTATCTTGACAGAAGGTTGTATTTTCTAAGTTGCTGTTTGTAAAAATTTGCCACCCATTCATTTAGTTGAGATAAATCTCAATATTTGACATCCAATGAGATCTTACTGAGTTTAGTTAAAAGCAAGGAATGTGTGCTTAAGCAATGTGCCTGTGAACACGCACAAGCACACTGAACTGTTTCAGTAGTATTAGGTGGGCCCTGACCAGCTGATACTCATGTACCTTTTCAGAAAAACTGAAGCCAAGCAACCGTTACATAACAAAGGATACTAAACACACTTTTCCACTGACTGGATTATAAAATCATTCAGCTTCTGCTGGCACTGCAGGCAGATCATTTACTTTATTATTCTGAAAAACAGTCCACAATGGAACTGTGAAAATTAATCACCAACAATTATGAAATTTATGGTCCATTTACTTCTTAACCGTAGCTGTCTTAGCTTTATGGCTTACTAGAACATACTATATATATATATCCTGTCATGGATTCAGACAGGAGAAAAAGGCTGTGTTTGAAGTGAAAGCGAACAAATTGAAATACAGACTGTGATAATGGGCATACGGCTGGCAGGGCTGAAAGGACGTATATGTGTGAGATAAATGTCTTTTTTAAGAGCACACTCAAGCCTTTGCAGGTATAACTTAACAGTTAAAGCATAGTTTTTCTTTAGAGCGAGACTGTTTAACTTCGGAGAGAAGAAATTACACAATCACAGTCCACAAATGAAAAGATGAATTCATAAGAAGGAAAACACACACTCATTTGATTCAGTACACTCTGGTGTTTTCTAATGGTTACTAATGTTATTTTAGCAAACATTTGCCAGACATTGTTGTTTAAGATTACTGAATTACTTTGTTGACTTTATGACTCCTTTCTCCTCTACTTCTGCTATTGCTTGTGCTTTACACTGTGTTGTAGCATTTTTGCATTAGTCTTTGAACTATTAGTCTTTGAGTTGATCTCAAAGACTAATAGTTATCTCCTGAACATATTCATTCCATCACAAGATAACTATGGTTACTCAATGCAACAGTTACAACAACAACTGACAAAAATGTAACACAGTTTTTAGTTTGTATGTAAGTCTTATAATGTGTCAAGTGAGGAGTAGGTGTCCTCTGGATCTACACTGGTGTTATTCTTTTGATGACCTTTGACTTTCTGTGCTGACACTAAGACCATCAGCAACTTTATATAGCCAAAAACTGGACAGTTGTGCATTACATCTATTCACTGAAAACTCAAAAGCTTTGTGCTTTTACAAGTGATCTAACAAATGATAATAAAGCACAACAATGTTCCATTTCTGTATTTCAGTAAGGGAGCAAATGCTTCATGGTGTTCATTCCACAAATCACTGAATACATGTAATGTGATTCCTGTCACTGCCCTCGTTCCTGACATTCCTGACTGATGTTTTTAACTTTGGAATTCACCTCGTCATCTGTGTTCAAGGAAACTGACCAGCACTCACTCACTTTCCCTCATCAGAGTCCAGGAGAAAATGTTTTCATATTTCTGATATCAAAAAGTGGTTGTATTTTATTTCAGCGTTGACAGCCTTCGACTTTACCCTTGTCTTTTTCTCCCAAGTGGTTTATTGAATCTCCAAAATGATAAAAACTAAGTCAGTCTTTTCTATCCGTTAGAACTGCAGTTTTATAAGGTCAAACTGATGAAAACCATTAGGTGTTTTCAGTAGCAAAGACTTTGTCCATGACCAGAACAATTTGTACTGATAAAAGAGAAAACACTTGAGGCTGTGCTTCACCTGTCAGTAGCCACAAGCATTGGGGAGAATCTGACCCCAGGTCACAACTATATACCGACTTAGTGTTTCACTATTAACTGCTGTGTAAGAACATATTTCATGGTTGAGTGCAGATGCTACTGAGGAGACATCCACTGTGTGCAGGCTTTGTTTCATCCCAACTGGCACTCATTCACTCCCATTACCAACTTCACAGAGAAGGAAAGGTTGAAGGAAAAAGACCGGAGCTATCTGGAATGATTGCTTGCAGATTTCCAGTCCTCTTACGTAAACAAGTGTATGAAAATAGAGCCAAAAAAAGAGAGCAAGAAAGAAAAAGAAAGAAGGAAACCCTGTCATACCATCTCACCTTCAACTGGTCCCTGCAGGTTTGGATTTGTGATTACATAAACCACACAGACATTTAAAGTGTGGTTAAAGCTGTGGCAGGTTCTCTGGGGATGTGCTCAGCTCCAAATCCCGTTTACGACTTCACCTCTGTTTGAGAAAATCCATTTCAGCCACGACGGCTCCAAATTCCCCCAAACCTTTTGAATTTCGCAACAGATGCAGCAGATAAGGCAGCCTGGACCCTTACACTGATTCTAATCTTTTTTTCCTCCTCTACTTTTCCTTGTGCTCCTGATGGCACATCAGATTCTTTCGGCTTTCTTAAGCCTATTTAAAATTAAGCATTCAACTCTAAAACCTACAGTGGCATTTTCATAATAATATTGATGGCTTTAGATTTGAATCTACCCAAACTTTTCTCATTTTCAACCACAGACTTGATAGTATCTCAATGAAGGTAAATACCTGCAAAAATGTCAATGGCTGATTCCATGAATGCTAAAGGGGATTAGTTGCTAATGTAAGAGATCTGGCTGAGAATGCCACAAAGTCATTTAACCTTGTCAATCATTTGGATACGCATGGTATCCAGAGAGACTGTGATAAACAGCTGCTGAAAGGCAGAGCCGTGGTCTCTGTGCCGCGTACCCATCCGTAAGTCAGATAGCACTTTGTGCTGATCCTTGGCTGCATACGTCTACAAAATCAGATATCCTGAGACTTGTCCGTCAGAGATAGCAGGTCAGCCAGGATAAACACCCTCAAGACAAAGCATTCCTACTCTGGGCTGGGCTCATGCAATAAAGAAATGCCAGGACCTCAACAAGTCAGCCATTTATCACAAAGGCATATTCAAAAAAGCCAGTTGTTTGTGTTTTTGAAATATACCAGTCAGTGCCTACACAAAGCGTCAGGGAATTTGAGCCAGTGTTTAGTTTGAATTTCAGCCAAGGCCATACTGAGCTGAGACGTATATGCTTCACTGAGGCACACTGCTTATTGTTGACCTACACACACACAAACACAGATGCTCTAAAAGACAGCTTTTGTTTAAAATCACAATCTTGAGAGCAGTTGGGATTTTGAGGCATCCTAAATCCCTGGCTTTGTCTACATGTCAACTCTGGCCTTGCCAAAAGCCAAACAAATGAACAAAGCCTGAAGTAGACACACTGAGTCAGGGGCTGACGAGAAGCTCCATGACAGCTGCCCCTTCAATTCATGGATGAGATGCAAACCCCAACCTGTGGAGAAGGGTGTGTTTGAGTTTTTGCACACACGTTCATACTCACTACATGCAATAAAGGCCAACTGCACATGTACATCTCCTCTGTCATTGTCACATACACACACTAGAATACTATATAATGCTTGAAGACTGGCATAGTACCAGCATGTGGAATACATTAACAGAAGACATGTCTGAGCTTGGACTTAAGTCACAGGACAAGGCTGACATGAGGTGAGGAATTTCAGCTTAAGTTACCCGCACAGTAAAGCTACTGTATATCCACACAGATGTTGAACGTTTGATAACATGAAACTCAGCACAGTACTGAAATATTCCTCTGTAAAACATTTATCGAACTTATGGAAGTCAGCTGGTGTTAATGTCACACACACACACACACACACACACACACACACACACACACACACACAAACTTGTACTCAAGTGATGGCATCTGGACAGATGTGTCTAAAAATGTGACACAAGCATCAAACCAAAAGCTGACACAAACCAGATTCAAAACTACAGTAAAATAAACCTTTCATATCTTGAACTAAAGATTGTATCCCTAAACTTCTTGTTTCTGTTTTTTAGTTTCACCAGTACTATCCTGATTGATCTGTTATTGTCTTGGGTAGCTGCAGACAGTTAAAGAGGGAATAAAGCAGGTCTTTGATAGGAAAAGGAAATGTCACACAAAAACGTTTCATCAAAGTTATAAATCTAGCTCCGTTGGATCAGGCAGTGGAAATATGCTTGTGAGAGAGAAGAACGAAAGACATTAAAAGCCAGTAGTGTAAATCATTTTAATCATAAGCAAATTATTGTTTAATTTTTATTACTTGTGTGTAGAAATGTGTGCGTGCATTTGCACATACAGAGCAGTGCACCACTTCTCATACAAAGCCTATTATACAGAGCTGACAGTGTTGGACCAACAACAAAAATAAAAGTTGTTTTTGGCCAGAAACTAAATGTTTGCAAAGCCTGTCGGGATTTTCCACTAAACAACAAACACGGGCATGAATGGAAACTTGATTTTCATATAAACATCTCAAGAACTATCAGTTACTAAAAGCAGAGGATCATTTACAATGTTGTGCAATGACAGAAGAATAACATGTCAATTATTAACGTATATCTCCACCAGGTTTGTATTGTACACCCTTCTTACAGAGAACGTTCTAAGAGAATTATATATTATAAATCAGAAGTTTAAACAGCTGGAGAGTTTGGTTTTGTTTGAACTGTACCTGTGTCATTGACTTAAGAGGCCGACAATGTTATATCTATCAATACATGGTAAACAGTGTTAACAAATACCTATAACACAGCAAGTTACACTATTAAACTGCTTCAAGTTCATGTAGGTTTACATCTGTGGAGCTCAGCAGATGTTTTCCTCGGTCCATGAGTTTCAGACCACAGCTATATAAAGACAGGATAATTACTGGACTGGTCTCAGCACAGCCTACCATGCCGTTTCTCTGTCACACACACACACACACACACACATACACACAAACAAACAAGCCACTCATATAGCTCAAGCATGTAGGCCGTATGGCTGGCAAAGTTCAGGCGAGTTTAAAAGAACAGTTTGAGATTTCTCACAAAAGCTCACAAACTATCACGTTATATCTTTAATCTGTACAAGAGCTGACATATAAAAACAAAACCTTGTGGTTTTAAGGGCCCGTGTATGGCAGAGTGCAGACACTTCCTGGAGACCCCCCACCTCCCCCCTTGAAACCACAGTGTGTTGTCTTTACTCTCTGGTTTTCATATGAAACACACAAACAACATATAACATTTTGATTTTTGAGCTTTAGGTGTGCTGGTAGGTGGATTTTGTTAGCGTGAAACACAGCCAGGCTAGCTGCTCCTCTGTTTTCAGTTTATGCTAAGCTAAGCTAACCATCTGCTGATGGAAGTTTTAGATTTACCGTACAGACACGAGAGTAGTACGAATCTCCTCATCTAACTTTGTTTTCTAACAAGAAAACAACTAAGTATATTTGCAAAAATGTTAGACTTTCTTTTAAGTGTCTTTGTCACAGTTACTGTCTGATTTGGACATGAATTGTTGTTTATGTTTTACTTATTTTTGATCATTTAAGGGATATTCTAATCATTTCGGTATATTATATTTAACACAGCGCCTAATTTAATTTTTAAACTTCCCTTTAAGTAAAGTCTGCATGTTTTTGCAGCAAGGCAGATTTTTCTGATCTATTTCAAGCAGCAGAGAAAACACACTGTGCTGTTTAAAGGAGCTTACAGGCCACTAGCTGCAGAAGAGTGATCTGATGGTCAGAATATTTTCCCACACTAGTGCTGTGCTTTGAAGGAACTTTTTTTTTTTCATGTATCACCTCAGCAGTTTTTGGTCGCCTCAAGGTGTTGTAAACTCATTCTCCCATTTTAAGAAGGATTACCGACTCCACTTGACTTTGAAGCTCGAAGATTTCCAAAACATGGTTTGACTTCAAGGCTTCTCTGTGAGTTGAGGGGATTTTAATGAGGGGATTTTCAGTTTGACCAGCTATGCAAGACTCAAGTCATAGATGGTTGGCTCAGGCCATCTATCACACTTTTATACCTGGAGCACAGCTTCACTCCCACAGGACTGACGCTGCACAATAATCAGGCGGTGCTGGGTTTTATTCTGCCTCACACACAGGGATGTGATGCACCCACAGAGTCAAGGGTGCACATGCTAATATAGGGTGACACAGTGGGTCAGTGATTAGCACTGTTGACCTCTGGTTTGATCCTGTTTGGACTGGCTTGCATGTCTCTGCCCTGGCTTTCAGTATGTGAAAATCAAGTGGAGACTTTTATCTCACCATTAACATAAATGAATGAGTGATGGGAACTCGTCTGCACTGTTTCCAGCTCTTCACCCAATGCATGCTGGGATATTCTGAAGGCCTCAAGAATCAAAGGAATAGTTCAATGTTTTGGAAAATACACACATTTATTTTCTTACCAAAAGTTGGATGAGAAGTTGATACCACTCTGTGTGGTAAATATAAACAGGCTATTGGCCACTGCCTTTGTCTTTGCCTTAACTTTCTCTGTTACTCCTTTCCTTTAAACAACATTCAACTTAAAACTTTAATCCACTAAACACCCAGAATTCAGGTCAGCTGACAAACTGAGCTCTATATCCACTTCATGTGAGAGCAAAGCAGTACTCGCCTCAGACCCAGTTTTCAAGATATTTCTGCTAGATGCGCCACCACAACTGATATGAGAAGAACACAGACATGTTCGCATGCAGCACTGCTTTGATTGACGTCACCTACTGATGCATATGTCCATGTAAAGCAGAGGCCAGAAAATGGAGGACAGATGCAGACATGAGTATGAATGATAGCATCTGTGGTTTGAAATGTGTCTTTCCTGTGTTTGCTTTATTCCAGTGTATCAATGAAAAATTAGATGTCTTACTGCCACTTACAAGTACTGAATCATCAGTATAATAGTGGACTAACAATACATCACAAGTTAGTATTGTGCAGACCAGGAATCATCAGGAGACTATCAACAATGGAAAAAAGAATCAGATAAGGTGAATTAAATCCAGAGTGCACAGACGAAGATAAAATCTGAAAACTGATGCGGTCTAAACCACACAATGGGTTTATTGGTTCAACATTTAGTCCTAGAGGGTTCCTAGTTTGCATACATGGCAAATCATCAAAACCATTACAATAGGAACGCTTCAAGAATAATTTAAAAACCAAATATCACTAAGGAAATCCTAGGATCAAGTATAGAGAAAGATACTCATCTTAGATGGCACAGAACATGTTACATATGATAAAAATCACAAATCTAAAGTATTCTACTGAACTGAACTGAGACAGACGGGAATGGGCGAGAAGGAAAGAGAGAAACACAGAGTGACAGAAATGGAAAAGTAAAGATGGAGAGAAATTGAGCATGAGAGAAAGGAAGCACCAGAGACACACAGAGAGACAGAGAGAGTGGGTACATTGTGCTGTGGAGGGGTCGGGTCGTCCCGGTCAGAGCAGAGAGAGAGAGAGAAAGCTCTGCTCGGATCAGCTCAGAGGCTGACAGCTCTCTGACAGGGATTAGAGGACTGCCTGTAAATAATAGGGGTTCAGACCTGGGGCACCTTTGCTCCTTGACAAAGTGCTCATTTCTCAACTATCACTCTTTCTCCCTCTGTGTTGCCTGCGGTGCCTAACTCTCACTGATATTGTGATATTTTCATCAGCAGACCAGCAGCGTGTGTTAGAGTGAGAGGTCCAGCATAACTGAAATAAAAGACATTTTCCATATGGCTGCAGTGGCGGTGTAAAGCGGAATTTTTTTGGCCCTCGTCTGCGTCTTCTCAATTTCCAGGAAAATGAAAAGAAAGCAAAGTAGCAGACTTTGAGATAGATGACATCATTGATTTAAACTGAACATCTGTGGGCCAGACTCCGGGCCCACCCTTAAAATACTGTAGATCCTGTAGGTAGGAAGTAGGTGACCTGCACGGTGTATTTATTCACCCCTGTTAACAGCAAGGGATTGTTTCGACTATTTTTGCGCAGTAAGATCATTTTTCATTTTCTTGGAACAGTCACAGCTGAGTCATCTGAGGTGAAGTTATAGTGAGAGATGAGCTGAGATCAGATGAGATGCTGCTAAATGAAACATCAGCAGGAACACTTTGGAGCATGGTTTGAGTTTAATAATCCCAAGTGAACAGTACTCATAAATTGTGCATAGTAAGAGAAACTGAAATGTTGTGCATTAAATATAATGTAGTAAATTAATAAGTAGCATGTTTGGCTCTGATATTAAACAGTTATACAGAGCATGGAGGAATGTAAACCCAATGTATAAAATATTAGCTAGAAAAGACTTTCACTCCATAATGTGACAGTGTGATCTGAATGATGGTGTGTAAGCTGTGCAGATCTGGCACACACATAAGATGTTTGGTTGAGATATGTGATACTGAGACTGCTGAAGCCTCATGTTAACATGAGTGAGGACTGGATCTTATCTCCCACAGGTTCTCCTTATGGTCAGCACCGAGAGGAGAAACGATTGTACAACATATGGACATAAGACAGCTATTTAAAGATGGATTTGTCCTTTAATCTCAAATGAAGCAACAGTTGGGTCAAAGGGACCTCTGCTTGGCCCACGAGCGTCTTCGGGCTTTCCAGACACGCCCTAACCACCGGGCCTGCCAGCGCTCCGAAAGGAGGAGGATCGGGTGAAAGTGGAGCGGGAGGGAGAGAAGGAATCGTCCCCTTGTCAGAAAGAATGCGGGGCTCGTCCTTTCAGAACTTACGTCAGCCCGGACTCTTTAACAGGCTGTCAGCTCCCGGGGACGCAGGCAGACCGGAGGGTGCGCGGAGGAGATGACAGCGGCGGGGACGAGGATGTAGCACACCTGCGGAGAGCGGCGTGCAAAGCGTGCGTTTAAAACGGGACTAATTCTGGATTCAATGCATTTGCAGTTCTCCACCAGTGATGAGTTGGCTCCTGTTGTGGATTCTAACAGCAGGCGGGATTCAACAGGTGGGATGGAGGATAAACTTCTTTTTCAAAGTTTTTTTTTTTTAATGTGCAAGCTGCATATTTGTCTCTGTTTTATACAGCAGGAGAGCGGTCATGTAAATGTATTTAATTCTGAAAATATGCATCTGTGTTGAGTAGTACTCCTTGTTACACCATGAAAAGAATATTAACGTCATGTGTGGGTTCACAGTGTGTGTGCAGTACTTCACTGTAAGTTTTAGTGACCTCCTACAGGTTTTCCCAGCCCCTGCTACAATGACTATAGAGTGTTTGTATAGCTTATATCTTGACATGTCTTTGTCGTCCTCAACAGTGAGTTTGTAAAAATCACGTCGTTTTTTTAAGGCACCTAAGTTATTGCAATGACAAACTTAGTTTGGCTGTTCCTGCAGCGGCTTGTGCTTGATGTTTAATTATGAATCTAAAGTGACCATAACTTGTTTTTTCCTCTTTAAGTTGCAGCCTAATAGACAGCATCCTGCTGATACTTTCCTCCTATTGTAGGATTCCCGTTGTTACTCATGTGGGTTATCTGTGGATGTAGCCCCCAAAAAAGATAAGCCAACACTGACAGTGGCAAGCTTTCTTGACTTGTGGGTTGAGAGTAAGCTTGATTGAATAGACTGACTGACCTGAAGCTCATTAATCCCTCCAAACCTCTCTGATATCTATGAAGAGAGGTCACTATTGTCCTCAATCATCCTGCGGTTAAACTTGCAGTGTGAGATAGCAAAAGCTGCCACCCTGCAGCTTCTCTCTCTGACTTATATTTTAGTGCCACCTCGTGGTTATATGGTAAACAGCTTTTTTTTTTTTTTAAATGTTCCATTAATGTTTTCCTGTTCCCCCGTTTCCCCTAGTCCTTCCTCATCTTGAACTTATCAGCACAGCTATTCAGCTTATGGAAACTTGGTGCTTGGGTAAAAGGCAAAATATTGATCTGGTGTCAGTATTTGTTGGATCTACATCATTCTATGATGTTTTTAAAAGAAATAGGACGCTTCTGAGTTTCACACAGGTTTATGGGTAGTTTAAAACCCATTTAGCAACTGTTGGTATAATAAACTGCACTAATGATCAGATTATATTTGGATACTACTCCAAAAGGAATTATGTTCTGATATATTATATCAAGTCATATGTGCTCATTATTTCACATAGGATGCTGTTGATATAGTTTTGGCTGATATTGTAATAGAAATATCCTAGGTAAGTGTAAGGTCATGCTGCCTCTCTTCAGAGCTGCAAACCTTTGGAGGGAAATTAAAAAACAACAACGCCTGAGTGACGGTTGCTTCTCTGCCCCCTGGCATTATTTGGAAAACGTTTTCTTTTTCAAATGCTTTCCTCTTCCCTGAGGAAGGGTTTGTCCGTGCCTGTGCACAGTGCTCCCAGAGGTCATCTGATGTGACCAGAGGCTGACAGGGAGAAAAGATCAAACCAGCAGAGCAAAGAAGGGTCATCAGTCCTTATCACCTCTCCCATAAGAGAAAACAATGCTCTTTATTAGCTGTCCATCACCAAAACACTACAGCTATTTGAGGTCACGCTGGAAAAAAATTGAAAGATGATTTTGAAGGCTTGTGTGACATGCACTTGAGCCTAGATGTATCAAACCTGATCATTTTGAGATCACCAAATTATTTCTGCATCTTTCTCTGCCTGTGCAAGTTCTCTTAAATATCTGCTTCTCTAATTAATCTAGTGCTTGTTTATGCAGCCCTTTCTTGACAGTGATTAAATACCTTTTAAATAAAATCATGGCAGATTTAGTCAACGAAGATGAACGGTTTCAGAACAATCATTGCATTAGACCTACACCATATTTTCATAATTAACTTATTAAACCCCCACCTCTCTCTGCTCTCCTTTCTTTGTTAGGGTAATGGACAGGTCTTGGGCTGTGTGTGTGGATTTTTTCTTTTTTCTTTTTTTTGGAAATTAGCCTGATAGTTGCAGGCTAAATGAACTCCTCTGAGGAATGGCTTGGTGGCACGGCTGTGATTAAAACTCATTTATCTGCATTAGCTTTCAACACCGTACACAGCAGTTATTAATATGAGCATAATTCCATTGAAGTGCTGAGAACAAGCTCAGGGAAACGATGACATAGGGTACACCATGCATAAGACGATTAAGCATGTTTTCTCACAATTAATTGCAGATTAAGTGTGTATGTGTGTGTACATGTGTATGTGTGTCTTTCATGGATCAGAAGCTTCTTCTCTGTCAAGCATATGGACCATGTTATTATTTATGAGGGTACAGATAATATTGGACCTCCAATCAAATGTTTCACTCCCTGTCTAGACCCAGGCACATTGTGGTAATTATGACGGACATGGCAGCTGCTACAGCGTCAGTATGTTACTGCGCTTGAGCACCATCGTTAATCAGAGCATTTGTAGCAAATGTATTGCCTTTGCCTGAGAAGCAAATCTCAGCCTCTCACTCACTGAGCAATCAGACAGAGATCGTCTTCTCGCATTTTCTCTTGCCCAACCACATTCTCAAAATAAGCAGAGTTTAATTTCAACTCTAAAAAGGCCTGTTTGTTTTCAGAAAAACAAACTCTAAATCAAAAAGACAAGTTTCCTCTGTAGACATCCATCCAGTGTCCAAAATGAACCTCCAAGCACTGGGCTGTTAATGTGCCTCATGTGGCCTGTTTCAGTGAGAACATCTGCTTTTAAGAGCTGCAGAGCTCTTTACTGTGTGATCCTGGCTTCACAAAGCAGCTCGTAACAGTCAAAACACACTGAGGAGGGAGAGCTTGATTATGTTTCTTTGGCAGGATTTTGTAACTGTTTAGCACACTTGTAGATTTAAATATGATGATGGAACACTTCCAAAGTGTTAAGTACATCAAGACTTTGTCATTGATTTAATAGGATTATCTCCACTGGATGTTTAAATCATTTTTATAGGCTTATTTAATTTATTGCACAGCATGACCACACATTAGCAGGCTGCCATGCACTTCATCCATGTAAGCAGTGAAGCAGAGGTGTACAAATAAGGGATTTGAGACCTTTTTGGAACAATGACTTACTGAGACAGGGTTACCAAAGAGGACTGGATATGAAAGAATTCCGGATTAAGGATATTAAAAATACTGCCACGCTACAGGAGGTGAAATACCTTACATGTAATAAAAGATGGCATTTTTGCACAAACACAGAGAAACAGTAGCTGCTAAAGCTTACAGGTTTGTGTGACCAAAGCTACTACTATATATTAAGTGTAATAAAGGTACATTAATCATATAATTAGAAAGAAATTAGTCAGGCTATGAAAAATACACTGTATTTTATGAATATTGATGCACATCAGAAAGTTGTTCTGAAGCCTGCTTTTAGGCTTAATTTGTCCACCTTCCTCTCTCCAGGCCTACTCCCAGAATTCCACTGCCATGCCGCCTGCCATAGCCCTCACATCCCCACCTGCGGAGCAGTACAACCGGACTCAGTACTGCAAGTGGCCCTGCGAATGTCCCGCGGTCACCCCTAAGTGTCCGCTGGGCGTGAGCCTCCTCATGGACGGTTGTGACTGCTGCAAGACCTGTGCCCGGCAGGTGGGCGAGGTGTGCAATGAGGCAGATACATGTGACTACCATAAGGGACTGTACTGTGATTACAGCTCGGACATGCCTAGGTACGAAAAAGGAGTGTGTGCATGTAAGTGTCACTCACCAAAACCGACCAAACAAACAAGTGTTCTTGCACAGCAGGAAAGTCTTAGTTTATTTTCTAATGTCATATGTTGTTCACTGTCCATACTGCATTACAGGCTGGGAGTGAAGCAGACTGGACTTGAATAGAGCAGGTGTTTGCTACTACTTCAACACTGGTTGTCACAGTAACAACACAGGCAGTCATTGGCAGAGTTTTGTTCATTTTAGTAGTTTGTAGTTGCATGAGACACTTTGACAGCTTTAGCAAAGCGTAGGTTTATGAGCTTCATCATCTGTTGAACCTTAATCATTTTGAATACAGTGACAGCAGTTGAATGTCAACAAATGTGATTGTGAATCATACTGCAAACCCCATAAGGAAGGGCCTTTTTGACATTAAAGGTGCTATATGTAAATTTCTATTATTGCTACACAGCCAATGTTAGCATTAACAGCTGTTTACTTACCAGTTTTAAAGAAACATTGTGAGTTCATCAGCAAACTTCATCCCTTTACTCACCAAGAGCTGTCCCCAGTGGTCAAAAGCAATGCTTACATTAAGTCTTGTTTTGCTATCAATTATTTTCTTCTACTGAAGTTAGCATGCTATCCAGCTTTCCCAGGTCTGCTACATTTTGTAATACCACTTTGCAATAGTGAGTCACTGTAGCATCCAGTCTGGTCATGCTTTAGCAAGTAAACAATTATTAATGCTACATAGGCTATGTAGCGATAGCAAAAATAGCACCTTTAAAAGCCAGAATTGTGCGTGTTCTGGGAAAGTGCACATACTACTGTCAGAAGAGATTTTTGGGTTGTCATTTGAAAAAAAAAAAGCAACATTCATGGTTCAAAACAAAATTAATATAATCATTTCATGTGTATTTTATTTCATTGCTTTTGTTTTCTTCACAGCATCTTTTTAAATTTTTTTGTGGATGCAGTTGAGCCTTTTCTGTCTGTTCTATCACAGTGACCATTGCCACTCATGCTAATTATATTTATGTCACACTGTGGAGAGAAAAGACCTCCCTAACACTGATATTATGCTATTGCTTGTGGAAAAAACTTTCTTTAACTGGTTTGAGTTTTGAATCACTATTGTGTGATACCAGCCATCAACAGAAAGTAGAAAACCAGACTATTATATATATATACTGTTATTTATCCTAAAATGTCACAGATTTCTACTTCTAAGAATGTGTGCATTCATAAGTGTTTGGATTATAAATGCCATGACATTCGTGCATTTTTCCCTGTATGTCTCTACAATACAGTATGTGACTGCTTGTTATTCCTCTCTGTGACAACAGATATGGTGGGAACAGGCTGTGAACATGACGGTGTGATCTACCGTAATGGGCAGAGCTTCAAGCCCAGCTGTAAATACCAGTGTGTGTGTGTGAACGGTGCCATCGGCTGTGTGTCACTGTGCACAGAGTCCCAACCTCCACGGGTGTGGTGCCAAACCCCACGCCGGGTCAAAGTACGGGGACAATGCTGTGAGCAATGGATCTGTGATGAACCCAAGAGAGGGCGCAAGACGGCCCCGCGACACGCAGTAGAGGGTAGGGCGCCTTGGATGTATTTACTAAGGGTGGGGTAGTATATTGTTTTGCTTTGTGAAGTTAGGCTTTATCTTGCAAGCACTCCTTGAATTTTTTATACAGCTCCCAATATCACTGCCAAATTCCCTAATTTCCTTCCAGCTGACTGAAACGCAACACAGGTCTTTGTTGAGTTTGAGCCAAATCAAAAGGAACGCTTGTAAGAGAAAATAAAATCTTGGTAATTGTAGGGAATAAACTTTTTAAAAAATGACTTGTTATTACTCAAACATATTGTAATTGCTTTATAAGTATAGTTATATAAACTAATGATCATGTTAAGTTTTAAGTAACTCGTGTGATCTGGAGGATAGTTCATTTTTACATGAGTAGGTGGAGGTCTGTTGATACCTTCATGAGAACAGTTGAAGGTATTGTACATGTAAAAAAGGTTATAAGAGGCATGGGAATGCAGAAGTATGAAAACCTCTCCTACGACCTAATTTTTGAGTTCATATAGTTTCACATTTCAAAAATAACATTTATAGAAGAATAGTCAATAGAGGTTGTGATTGGACTAGAGAAGTAAAATAGTAGCAGCTGTCTTTGAAATTGGCAGAAGTCTGAAGTCTGTAGTTACTGAGTACAGTTTGTAGTCCAGGTGGATCATGAGGTTTCTGTGTATGTGTGTGTGTGTGTGTGTGTGTACAAATGTGTGTGTGCAGGGACAGGCCAATCCTTTCCTGTGGAAGCCCTCACACTGTTTTTGGGTAACATCCAGTTTCCAGTCGTTTAGTGCAGCGGCACTGTGAGCCACGGAGGGAAGAATGTGAACGAAGATCTCCTTGTGTTGCATAAGGAAACAAATTAGGTCCAGACTACTAGGGAAGCACAAGTTAAGGGTTTAGACTAAAAAACAAATACAGACCCAGGGGATGCAGAGCTCCTTTGCTTCTCCTGATAAAATATTACAAATGTAGGAACAACTAGTTCTTGATGAAAATGATAAACAGGGAACCAAAGAAGTGTGTATAATCATGGCATGACCTATTTACCTCTTTTCTATTTCTACATTAATTCAGCTTTTCCAGCCGAGACCAGGAGCTGGCACAAGAACTGCATTACCCAGACTACCTCATGGAGCCCCTGTTCAAAGACCTGTGGCCGCGGCCTGTCCATGAGGATCTCCAACGCCAACGAGCAATGCGAGCTGGTCAAAGAGTCCCGCCTCTGCAACCTGCGGCCCTGCGAGGTCGACATCACCAAACACATCAAGGTAGCAGCTCCGTCTAGTATCTTTGGCAGTCAAACAGGAATTGCATGAGGAAAACTGACTTAAAGTCTTTTCTCTTCTCTTGCTCCCTCAGCCAGGAAAGAAATGTCTGAACATCTACAGGGAAGATCTGCCTTCCAACCTCACCATCTCTGGCTGCACTAGCAAGAAGCAGTACAGGCCCAAATACTGTGGCGTCTGCACAGACGAGCGCTGCTGCATCCCCTACAAGTCCAAGACCATCGACGTGGAGTTTGAGTGCCCTAATGGGGCAGGGTTCACCTGGAAGATGATGTGGGTCCAGGCCTGTTTCTGCAACCTCAGCTGCAAAAACCCCAACGACATCTTCGCTGATCTGGAGAGTTACTATGGTTACCCAGAGATCATGAACTAGAGAAGTGACACATCAGTCATGCTCTCTGCCTGGAGGAGCCTCTTGACTTATTTCTGACTTCTTTTACTTATGCAATGTTTTGTATTTGTTATGTGATTATGTACAAGGGATTTTCTTATGGTCTTTTTTCCTATTGGAAAAATCTGTAAATATGAAATATATATGTGTCTCCAGAATGGATTCATAAAGCATGATGTGTTTTTTAAGAATATTTGAAAAAGTGCTTCGCAAATGAAAATATTCAGCCAGTGAGTGTGTGAAATATGGAAGGCTTAATTTATTTATGTAGCTTCTGGCATATGTAGTAACATATGTGATGCTCTTGAGCTGCTTTCAATAACTGTCAAACATTGTTTTTAAACTGACAAGCCAACTTTAGGTCATAAGGCTTTACTGTAGATATTTTCCTTTATTTTTCATGAGAAATTCTTCATAATAAGAGATCAACTGATATGCCAAAGACAAAGCCTTACTTTTAAGACTGTTTTTCTTTTATAAATGACCACATTTTCAAATAAAAAAGACACAATCAGGGAAGATCTGTTACAAGGTTTTTATTGTCATTTTTTTTAATAAATACAAACTGTTATGTCATTTTAATGCTTTTCTACAGCATTAGACGGTTGTGCATCGCATCTTTACAAAGCCGTGTGTGTGTTCTACAAAGCAAAAATGTTGCTGTAGTGCAAGTAAAATACGGGAGTAGAAGGTGTCAGGTAAGTTCTATGGCTATCCTCATGTTAACATGTGGACCTATCACTTTCACTCACCCAAAAAAATCCACAACCACATAGGAGCATCACGTCTAAAAAGTGAACAATTCCATGGCACATCTTTGTTCCGTTGTGCTTGATTGCATAGAAATCATCATAAAAAAGAGAGAATAAACCTCTTTGTCTGAGGCCATGATCCATTAATGAAGCATAAGATGTAAAAGCTTTTGAATTTGCGTTTCAGAGAGTGTTTTTGATTAATGGCAAAGCTTACAGTCTCATTGGAATGTACTAAAAATGATAATTTGATTCCTGAAAATATTCGCGACAGACGTGTAACATATAGAAAATTGTTAAAATAACAGATGTTTTGAAAAAATGGACACTGGCAAGGTGAAAGGTATTATTTGCTGTATATACATGATATACTTGAAATCTGTCCCTTAATTTTCAAAGTTACATTTGCAATTTGTGAAGGAAACTCACTTTTTTTTTTTTTCATTTATCCAAGTGCCTCCCCATTCTCCCTCCACATCTACAGATCTGCTCCTACGTACAAACGACAACACTTCAGACATGGAAAATAAAAGAATAAATGATCAAACAATTACAGTGAGAACAGAAAACAGTCATTTACAGTCAGGTATATTTGAGAAAGCTGTGTCAATATGGTAAAAATGGATAAAAACAGGATGAGGGAATGCAGAAATGGAAATTAAAACACTTTTTTTATACGTATGAGAGATTATGAGCGATACATGTACAAGCTGGTGTACTCGCAGCCACAGCTTTCTCCGACATTCTCTGCTTCGGTTGTCCCCAGATGCTGCGTTGCCCCTGACTACACACTCACCTGACCCAGGACCTCAGAGCATTTACTGTTCAGATATGTTTGAGTCTCTCAGAATGACAAAACAGGCAAAACCTCCTACTCAAAAGACATCATATTTTCAAATTAGGCCATCTCAGCTGCACTGAATACTCTGCAGGTGAGCGTCCATTGTGCGTTTTAACAAATCCAGGTATGCTATCTTAGTGTCCCTCTCCACATCAACGTGTATGTGCGTAGGAATGTGTGTGTGTGTGTGTGTGTGTCAGTTAGAGGCAGCGCAGCACGAACCGAAGGGACCTTGAGAGGATTTTTATTTTTATTTTTTTTTCCTGGGGTGTCCAGAGAGCAGAGGCTCGCTTAGCAGGACACTTCGGTGGACTTGGGCACAGCCTGGTCCACATTGCTGTTGGCTGAGCCGTCCATGGAGCCTTCCGTGTGGGAGCGGCCACGCTGGTTCTCGGTCGTCTGGCTGCGGCTGCGACTGCCCTCGTTGGTGTGAGAGCGGGAGCGGTTGCCCTCGCTGGTGTGGGAGCGGGAGCGGTTGCCATCGAAGGAGGTGACGCTGGAGCCGGAGGCCGTGCGGGAGCGGACCAGGCGGGTCATGCTGGCAGAGGGCACTGAGGAGAAGAGGAGGAGGAATTAGTAAATACACTATTTTCACTGCAGCTTGTTCGAGAGCAGTTGTGAGACACTGGTGGAGAGTAACTGAATACATTTACCCAAATTCATGTTACTCTAAACCTCTTCTTGCACACAAATTCTGTTTACACATTAATGCATCGGTAAAAGTTATCAAATGATGTAATAATAATAATAATGTAACTATGTAACTTTGATGAAGCCATTTAACCTGAATAGTGGATAATAACTGCATTCAATATCATCAGTTCAGTACAACTTTAACTCAGTGGTATTGCTACTTTTACTTAAGTACAGAAGCTGAATACTTCTACCACTACTGTTCCGAGCACACACTGTAGTACAGTCAACGTCTGCAGTTGACCTTCGACTGAGTTCAAGTCACACCCCCAGCTGGAACATGAGTCATTTATTAGCCAACACTGAGGAGTGAAGAGGAGGATGCTAAACTTTGTCTCACCACAAGGTGGCAGAAAACTCATCTTTTCTAAAGTGAACTCAACAAGTAGAAAGTGTTTTCTGGTAGTTGTACAATTGAGCAATTTCAGCTTCAACATAAACACTGCATATCTTGAATACTTACTGTATCCCATGCCCTGAATGAAGTATTTGAAAGCCTCTGTCAGTTTTCCAGGCTGAAGAGAAAGAGAACACAAAGGAGGGGGTTCGGGGTGGGGGGTGGATTATTAGTCCTCTTGTCATTACATAACATTGACAGACTCAATCTCTCATCCAACAGCTCAGGGTCTGAGGTATGACAGCTGCTATGAGCAGGTGCTGTGTACGGTGGAGGATTACAACTTGACAAATGTGGCTCTAGTCTGCTACTTGCTAATGCTCTTAGGTGCATCCTTCTTATGCCATCCACCCTTCCACCTGACCCTCTGCGCTGATTATCCAGCCCTGTCCTGCCTGTTCTACAACATTAATGGCCATCTCGCCAAAGCCCTTTCTGTCACACAAACACAGACATACACACCTGGTCAACCTGGGGCATGCCACCACAGTCTGCCATCTGGAGAGAGGAGAGAAAACACAAAAGAGGCCATTAGCGTTTAGCACGTCGGCGCTTGTACATTCGCGGAGCGGCCGACACACGCCATTACCCCCACCCATTACATTTGGCACGTCCCAGTTGAACGAGCTGAACACCTTGCCCCCGCTATCTCCAGTCAGTGTTCCTCTAGACCCTTGAACAGTTTAACCCCAATAAATAGCACCCATTTTAGCTGGAACAGCCATTTGGTTGCGGATCATAAAAAGGCTGCCATAGGCCAACACAAGTAGGTCAGTTGCAGAAGATTGAGGCGACGTGCGTATGCATGAGGACGCATTCAGCTGTCCTAACTCTGGTTAATATGTGACCAGGTAAATGCTGAGCCACTGGAATCTTATCAGCCGATGCATTTCCATCAAGGCTATTATAATCTAAACCGAGGATATAGGACAGAAGGCAGAGGGGGAGGGGAAGCAGGGCTAGATGGAGAAAGAGGAACAGGCTCCTTTACCTTAAGCAGGGTAGTCTTTGTTGGGTCCAGCTTGGTGTTGCACTCAACCTGTAGGTACACATAAAACAAATATATTAAGTAATATATCTGTATATTGCATATTATAAAAAATGCCAAAGCTGGAAAACTACATTATATGCACTGCCAATGGTTAATAAAAGGCAACAAAGCAGCAACAGTGAAACTTAACTTTAATAGATTAAAAACTACTCTGTGTCTCGCCTAAGTCATGTTAGACTTCCGTCCCAGAGCGTTATATCTTGTATATCTCTGGGCTTAAAGAGGTGACCGGAGCGAACGGAAAACACGTCCGGCGCAAGTTAGGGCTGGGTTATAGTGGTAAGAAGTCTAATCATTACCATTAGGGCCTTGTTTTTAATGGCTGTGTGTGATCAGTGATTGTGCCTCAACTCACCACAGCCTCCACAGCAGGAGAGCTGTCACCAACCACCAGCAAAGAAGGGCACCTGGATAAGGGAAACACAAACAATTGCACATTAAACATAGGTCAAATAATATACATTATATAGAAATTTTAATAACATACAGCAAGTGATGTTTTCTTACTTGAGGGTTCTGACGTTGCTTCCAGGGACCGGCCTCTCAACTTCCAGATCCCTCCGGCTGTCAAGACACATATAAGCATGTTATGGAAAAGTCTGACACAAATTCTGCTTTTTGTTAATCAAAAGTAAAGATTCCATACCCTGTTGCAGATTAGGCTCTACTTTATTTAGTGTATTTCTTAGCCTTGAATTCCTACTTAGAAATTACTACCTGCAGAGGCAACAGGTAGACTGACTTTGATGTGTTTACCTTTCGTAGGACTTGACAAAGAGATGCAGGTTAAACTGGTTCATGTCGTTTAAGATGTGGTGACGGTATGTTGCAATCAGGTCCTGGTTGTGGTGGATCTCCTCCTGTGGTGACCAAACACAAAAATCAGTTAAACTCACGGACAAGACCAAGAAAAGCTAGTAAACAACATACTAGCCCTGTACCATTGTAGTGTCATTCAGGCAAAAATCCTTAGAATTTGAATCTGTACCTTTCCAAACAGGTGGGTGATGATCATGTCGGGCATGGCATGGGTCCAGCCACTGATCTGAAATTAGACATTACACTTCATTATAATGCAGTATTTACATTTTTGTTAGCTGTGCAAGTCCAATATTCACAGTTACCAGTCAGTGATGTTTCAGACAGTAATATATGTGTATGTATAAGCTGTTAATGTGGGTTTGTGGGTGTTACCTTGTGTGCAGCCCAGTCCATCCATCCCTCAGCGCACGGGTTGATGTTGATAAGCAGCAGGCCCTCTACCATGTTGGGATAGTCCAGCTGAAACACACATAACATAAAATTAGTGTTTTATTACTGTAACACAAACTGTTGCGTTTAGCGAAAACATATGTGATTGGTCTTAGTTAATTTTTATGGTCTTAGAGTATCTTTGGGTTGTTTTAAGGTGCCATTGAGGTTGTTTTTAGATGAAATCTGTTAAATGATTTTAATACTGATTTTGTGGGATACTTTGTGTTTTGTGGTTAAATAAATGTTAGACAAAAAAATATATAATGCAATAATTCACACTTATTTTAGTTGAAGAGAAGGCTGCAGTAAAGAGTTAAACATTGTATCTCTGTCAGCCTTGTGTCAACAGAGTGGGACCTCCTACTGAGCAGAGTGTTAGTGTTGAGCTGATCTGGAACATTCCTGAGGCTTTTATGGCTCAGCAGGCTCAAGCAATAAGCAGCGCTATATTGCCAGAAATCAGCAAAAAGTAGAAACACATTAGCTGGTTCTGCTAATCCAAGATTGATTAAAACTCATAATTATAAAGCCCGGTCGAGGGGTCCAAGGCAGGGTAGGGGTGGGGTGGGCCAAACTTACAGCGAATCTGGTCAGAATGTAGGCCCCAGCTCCGATGCCCATTCCAATAACACTCTTCAGCCTGGTGTACACATAGATATATGGATACTGTTAGAACAACAGGTTAGAAAATATCTTAAATTTAAGAGTGAGCAGTCAGTGTGAAAATTGCAGCTCAACTTACCCAAAGTGCTTCAGCACCAGGGGGAGTGTCTCAGAGAGTTGGTCCATGGAGGGGTACTCATATCTGGAAAAACAAAACACATATTATTAAAAACCTTTAGTTAGCAATTTTTATAACAACAACAACCGCTATCTAATCACTGCCCTATATTGCTCCTTATTCTTGATATCAGCCCGTAGCATTCATCTGTGTTTCACCATCGGCTTTCATATCATGTTCAGGTAGCGTTAACATGAGGCAAAGTCCCACCATTAAAGCAGAGATTAGGCTGAACGAGATAAACACCTGTCCCTGCAACACACTTGGCAAATTAGGTCGCCCTTAAGTACATCCGCAGTGATCTACCTGACGATGTCAAAGGTCACAGACTGCTTGACATACATGAAGCGCGAGTGAGTGCGTGTTTGTGTGTCTGGCTCACCCAGTGGAAAAGGTGTTAGCTCCCTCATGCTGCCCAGGGGCATCAACGTGACACACGGCAAAGTGCTGCATGATCTCTGACATGTCCTCATGGTTGAAGAGCGTGTCCCAGCAGGTTTTGTCTGGGGGGAAAAAAAGGGAGGTGGAGGTGGATAAATGATACTTGGCTAAGAAGTAGAAATGACCTAAAGTAACCTGAGAAGCACAACACTTGCAGAGTTTGAATAACATGCAGGTGTTGTTCCTCATCATCGCGCAAAATTTGACACAGTCACAAAAATCTGTTCATAACCTTGGAAGAGTTTAGATACTGTAATGCAATAGACTTAACACTATAAAGTTAGCTGGGTGAACCTAATCTGGTCCCACGTGGTACAGTAATTCAAAACACCCCAGGCTTTAGGCACAACAACAGATGTTTCACCTAGATCAAGCTGAATAAGGAGCCAGGCTTACGGTTCAGTCCGATGTCATGGAAGGTTAGGATGACTGGTCTGTCCCCCTTAGGAGCCCCCTTCATCGTACAGTGGATTCTTCCATGAGGAGTCTCCACATCATGCTCCTATAGATGCAAAAACACAATGACCAAGCTTAGCTTAAAATGTGTGGGTAAAAAAATATTTACAATGCTGTGTAAAAATAGTAAGGAATTAAACTCTAAGTTCAAAAAGATAGGAAAAATGCTGCACCTCAACACTGTACTCAGCAGCAGAGTGCTATGTTAGATAAATTTACCATCACTGCAGTTAAATAGCATTCATTACACTGCGTAAAATGACCAAATTACATGACCTTCATTCTTGCATTTTGTAATAATTCATGCACACAATCCTGCATTACTGCCTCATTATAGTTATAGATTTTTTTCCCATGCTTCTTCCCAACCAAACTAGAAAACTGACAAACCATTTCAAAGACAATCCACTGATTAAAATCTGATCCATTCTTTCTTATGAGCCACAAAAGTCAAATCAAACTATTGTCCATCCAGCAATGAACCCAATGCACCAACTCCAACTGCAGAGGCTGCAGCCCAGCAAGCACCATAATCCAACAAATCCACTGGAAGCTACTCAGTGCAAACACTTCAATGCAGCCTTTAGTCTACTTACGCTGACTTCTATCTCAGCGACTATCATTTCCACATCCTCAGAATCCTCCAGAACCATGTTTGCAGGAGGGGACTCCAACACTGCTCGCTAATGGAAAACAAGTATAGTTGCAATGGCTCTCTGAGATATAGATCCAACAGTTGGTTGAGACTCTGAGGTTGCTTAGCTCTGCACTGCTCCGTTTTATACCCCCACTGCTTACCAGTTGGCTTAAGCTCCTGGCCTCCCATGGTGCCTTGCAGGCTGGTCAAAACAAGCTAATTCTAGATGAAGAGATCCCTAAATTGGATCAGCCAATGTCAGACAGAAGGCCATCAGCTACTGTATTGACATGATGAGTAAGTATGGGTGCGGGACCAGTTGGAAAACATGTTGAATGAATGAGTGCGGGGACGTCAGCAGCAATTATTCAGCAAATATTTATCACCAGATTTTAATAATATGATATACATTTTTACAGCACTGACCATGACAGTAAACTAGAAACTAGGCTAGAAACATCCAAACAAAGACATTTGATGACCGTCATAAACATTTCCTTAAAAATACGCCATAAACAGTCAATGGCTGGGTGGATATCTGGTATGATTTAATAGGCCTATATAACCTGAAGCAATACAGACAGAATAAAATACATTTCAGTGTTTCTTCCAAGAGAGATTTCTTTCAAGAAAACATACTGCTGAATATGTCAGAACAGCCATGTGCAGCCATAAATTTTACATTTTTACCAAAATGTGATTTAGAAATCAAATAGTTTCAATTTGAAAACAATGAGAAAAAAATAAAAAGCTGCCCCACAGTGACCTGACCTGTACTATAGGCCTAGTAAACAGTACAAGACGGCCTATTGCGTTGTTTTCAAACCAGTTTTGACTGGATGGATCTGCATGTGATCTCCTCTAGAGGAACATCCAAGGCGGTGTATAACCTAGTTACCGGACGTAATGTACACGCAAACATCAAGGGATTCACCGCTCCTCGCTCCACCCACCCTCTTGCCTCTGCAAAACACACTCGAGCATGTAGGCCATACAGCCAAGATAATCCTGCCAGGCAATACATGTGCGCTCGTGCACGTATATGCACCTATGAAACTCAAAGTGAGAAAGACGCTGGATTAGCGTGTCTGTGTTTGTGCATTTACAATCAATGCTTAGGGGTAAATCCCCAATACTGACAACCTCAAATTACCCTGTGTCAATAATTGTGAAGCTCAGTCACTGCAGAGATACCAAGGATACCCAAGAGTCCTGGATACTTAAGGTCATCAGTGTGACACCAAAGTAAGTCAAAAGAGCTTTAAAGGCACATTAGCTCTGTGTTGGTGCTGAAAAATCTCAGGTAGAGATCTTTGCCCACTAACCTGACTACCTGACCAGAAGACCCAGAACCTAATAGACACTGAAAACACAGATTGGAGCAATCATGTTTGAGGTGAGGCTACATCACTGCAAACTTTACTCTACTACATAGGCTACATTACTATGAACTTTATACCAAGCTTTTGCCTTTAAGGTCAACAACTTCTTTCACATGTAAGTGGGATGGTTTCAGCTTTGCCACCCGATGACTGTGAGGGTCTGTCTCAGGAGCACTGGTGGAGGTGCTGAGAAGCCCCCATGACTCAGCAGCACCCACATACTAACCAAAATATGTGTGTGTGTGTGTGTGTGTGAGAGAGAGAGAGAGGAAAGTGAAAGGGTTGATGCACTGTGCCTGCATTATCTTACAAACCCAGTCCAAAGTGCGTTTCATCACTTTCAGTAGCAGACTAAATTAGCGGAGACCCAATTAGATTTTAGGCCTAATAAAATCACAGCGGATGAAAGGTCATCACTGAGATAGATGAACCACTGCAACCACTGTTGGTCTGTGGCTGAGTATTTCTTTTCATCAGCCACTAGATGGTACTAGATAAGCTAAAACAATAAAACGTAGAGTAAAACCGTCTGTGTATACAACTGTTAATTGGTATCATCTGTCAACACAAGCTTCAAATAAAAGAGCTGGGTTTACAACTGCTGGGAATGATAAATACAGGATCTAATTTCTTGTATGTGCAAACGTACCTTGATAACGAGCTGCTGCACAGCCTCTCTCAGACCCTGCAAGGAAAGAACAGAGTGATGAAAATATATAAGACTAATGCAATTACAGTGTGACATGCTATAATCCAATATCCTGAGGGCGTCATCCTGTCGCTGCATGCATTCTCACATCCATATGACCACACACCATATGAGGCAGTAGGTTCAGTTTCAACTGTACAACACCCTACTGCACTTGTGGACAAATGACTGATAATAGAATTGTATTCCTTGTAGAGACTATGAATGATGGGTAGAACAATAAGGACAATACTGTGATAAAGGTCAGCAGACTTTATTGCAAACTTGTGGTGCACCAAAGAGAATTTCTTGAGCTATGATTCTGACATATATTTACTCTTAGGCTGATATGGGCTTGACTGATATCCCCTTTCTTTGCCACATCTTCTTAGATTATGTGGCTAGTGGGATACTTATTAGTAGTGATGAGTTCAGGTGCAGATTTAGTAAGTTCTTATTGTAAGATAAGCCATTTTTGTACACTTTTTCTAAAATCTACCTATACTTAATTGAATAAGAAACGAAAACTGGCACACATTTCCTCCATAACTGTCACTGTGTGTGTATACACACACACACACACACACATATATATATATATATAGATTAAGATATTTTCTATCGTGGATCAAAACTAATTTAGAGGACTGTGCAGCTTTGGTGATGGTATGTGAGTGCTTTAATGTTTCAAAGATGCTAATATAAGTTTGTTTTGTATTATTTATATTTTTTTCACTCTTTTACTAAAAAAAACATTTTTACATTATAACAATAATTAATTCATTTTTCTTACTTTCTGGACTAAACAGTGTCACAAAGTGATAAAGTTCAGTTAGAGCTATGCTGTGTACTACTTAACCAGGCCAAAACACATTTCTGACAAGTATTTATAACATTATTTGATTTGGCTCTGTTCAGAATACATACCGGCAGCTCCCTGTCAACCAGCAGGGGTTTGGACTCAACAACCTGGATGTCATCCATTTCAAAGAGCTGTAGAGCCTGAGGAGAAATCAGAGAGAATAGTTGGTGAGTGACTGGTTCAGTCTGTGTTTCTGAGATTTCCAGCCTTTCAAATGAAATATGCTTCAGGTTATGAGACAGAAAAGATGCGCTTAGAAAATGTGTGGGATAAATCATGTGGTAAAATATTGGGCTTGAACTGAGGTGTTATCATTTTCTCACTGGGTCTCAAAACTCTTTTTAAAAAGGTGCAGAAAAGGTTGGCGAGCGATAGGTGGCTGACCTGCAGACAGTAAAATGACGGACTGCTTGAACTTTGGGGTGGGTGTGTTTGTTAGCTTTGCGTTTCTTCACAAAGCTGATAAAAGAGACTACTAGAGACCTGAATACACTCACCTACACACAGGTGTACAGACACAGGGACATGCAGAGACTGGCACCTTGGTCTGCACTAACACGCCGACCACATAACAGGCCACACCCGTAAAACGCCCACGACAGATACACACACAGACAGAAAGTCTCATGCACAACCTGACAGGCAGAGTACACAGGCAGGAAGACTGATAGCTGACGGATAAAGGGGATGGTCTAGTGAAGGGAAAAAGAGGAAATGTGATTTATGAGTAATTCTCACCCCCCACCGCCTACAAATGAAAAAGTCGTAGCCAAAAAACTACTGAAAACAGAAGCTGTCCCTTTTGCAGACAATAGTTTCAAGACAGGGAACATGTTTCAAAAAAAGAACACTGAGGCCCTGTTTGAGAAAGATTCAGGAGAAAGAATGAAGAAAAGAGGGACAGACAGAGAGAAAGAGACTGAGAAAGGCAGGCAGAAAAGGACAGAGAAAGGAAAAGGGGGGACGTGTAAAGAGAAGTCAGGCTGTGTGTATCATGGAGCTGTGTTGGAGGAGAGCGGTCAGGCCGCGGCTCTGCATGCAAATCGAATTAGCCAGTTAAGAGAGCTCTTTGTCCACTGGCCCCGGTGGCTCCTGAGAGCCAGGGGCCTGCCCTCTTCTTCTCTCCCCCTTCGCTGCACTGCCCCCCCCCCCCCCCCCCCACACACACACACAGGAAGCAACAGACACCCCCGGTTCCCATCGATACCATCCCGGCCTCTTTTCAGCTCTCCACTGGCTTCCTAGCTCTCTGCATTCTGCCACTTCTCTCTGTTTGTCTTGGTTTCTGCTTGGTTGCAGTCACTATGTTTGCTCTTTCCAGGCTCCATCCATCCGTTTTGTGCTCTCTGTCTCTCTGTTTGTCTTCGTATTAAAGGCACAGCAGAAAAATTAATTAACATCAACCTACTGGGCTGCAACGAGGCCATAAGAGCGAGATGCTCTTTTAGAGGAAGTGATTCATTGCATTTCAAATGTGGAGATGACGGTTGTCCGGTAGAATACGCCCTGGACACACACAAACTCACACATACACACATGCTCCCCTGACTTGGAGACCGGAGCCAGCCGGACCTCACAATAGCACAGAGGAAGAGAAGTATCAAACAACAGGTTCATTTTTCTGCTGAGGCCTTCAAAAACATGGCCGCCATCGCACTGCAGGAGCTTTGTTGAGGGAGGACAAGAGATCAGCCCCCGCCAAGATTCCACAGCCATGTGAGAGAGGGCATGTTTGTGTGATCATCAAGACTTTGAGAAATGAAGCAACTCGGGCCGTTTCAGCGTAGAAAACATGAAAAATCAGTTTAAGAGTCAACGAATGTGGGGAATCCCCTAAGCTTATTTTCAAGCTTATTTGCAAACACAGCGGCGTAAAACCAGACTCAGTGAGCTCATTAACAACAAACAAAAATCTGAGTGCAGGCTCCCTCTGAGCTTGGCCGCCATCACCACCTGTTAGTGAGGCTGGCAGCAGAGCAAGGGAGAGAGAGAAAACGAGAGTCTGGCTGGACAGCAGGCCGAAAACAAGTAGGTCACCTGCTGTTTACACCAGCGGTGCGCCTCTGACTGTTCACCGTGCTGAGCTAATGTTTCACCTGGCTGAGAGAAGCGCACTGAGGGAGCTGTTTCAGTTTAACCCCACAGCACCCTGACCCCAAGCAACAAGATAGGAGAGCTGCTGCCTTGACATTTCTTATGCGATGGATTGTCAAAGTTAAATCTGACTTTTTCAGATGACTCTAAACTAAACTAGATTTTCAGTAAGCAGCCAAATGCCTGAAACAGTATTTTAAAAAGAGAAGTGATGTTTCTGCGGTGTATCTTTTTCTCACAGGGATTTTATGTTGCTGCTACAGCAGGGGGTGGGTTTCTTTAAACTGGCATCACTCCAAAATGGTGTTATTGGCAACAGTCGCACATTGTCTCTAACCAAGTAAAACCAGTTCCTATGTGTTCCTACGTGCATATTCCCTATGGAAACTTGTGGGTTGTTTTTTTCCCCTCTTTCTTTCTTTCTTTCTTTCTTTTTTTTGACGATGACAGGCTGTAGGGAAGAAAACAAACTATTCACTAAAACAGCTTTTGGCCTGGCAGAAGTGAGACTGTATTATGCAATCATGAACAGGAAACTGTGGGAGGATATATGCTTGTGATGATCAAAAATGTGTAGCTCAGAATCAGCTGCGAAACAAAGAACACAAACACTATGGTTTTCGGTGGAACACTGGATGGTACACTTTCAAAAAAAAGATTTGGAAATGTTAACTGATAGTCAGATGACAACATACACTGCAATAAAACCTCTAGGTGACTGTATCATTCTGCTCTTATGCAACTGATAATCCATTACTTTTGAGTTTTGACAGTAAACATGATTTGAATGATTAGGTTTTAAGTGTCAGTTCTTGAAAAGCAGGCTTTTTGAAAATCCAATGTTTTCACTTGACAGTGAAATAATGTGGTTAGAGCTTCAGAGGAAAACAACAACAGCACCGATGCAGGCCTACATAGCACATCAGTGCTTGCTTTCCACAGTAAATCCACTGATGCGACACACTACTTTAAGCCAGAACATCCAAGTTACAAAACAGCGCGAGCTCAAAGTCTCTCTCTGTTCGCTGAGGGAGAGAGAGAGAAACATATGTACTGATTAGATTTGGACGGCCAGTCTCGATTTTTAGGGGGCCGGAATCAAGGCCAGGCCATCCTCCCCTCCCATTGCCTCCATATAGTTTTAAATCCACGAGTCCGCAGCATCCATCTGCAGAAACAATGATTGCTTCCCTAATCTTTGGGAACTCGCTTAATCTGTCAAATCCCTGGTTCTGAAATATCAGCACAGCAGCAGCAGCAGGCCTACTGAACTAAGCTGTCACAGACCTACATTTTCAGATTGTAAAACATATCAAAATGTGGGTGTCTCCACAGCAGTACAGTAAGTTGGTGATTGGGGGAGGCGGTGTTGGCTTGAGGGGATCAGCAGCAAGGAGAAAAAAAACCAACACTTTAACACACACACACACACACAGCTGCTGTGACATGTACTCCTGAGACCAGGTTCATAATCTTTTAGACTGGGTTGGTGAATGGATATGTCAACATAAGAATGAACTGGAAAACACTGCCTACAAAACAGGTCTGTTGGCAGACTGTCATTAATGCCTTAAGTAAACAGACAACACTTTTAATATTTTCTGATTTAGCCAGTTTAGTCCTCTCCACCTCCACCTCCACCCATGTTTTTGTTTGTTTTCGTAATATTAAGGCTAGAAAGCAAAGAGGATGTGTTACGCAACTATTGCCCTGGTAATATTTGCAGCATTTGACATAAAAGCCTCCTGCTCCGCGCGCGTGTGCGTGCTCCCAGAGGTCACGTGTGAAAAGCATGTTGACCTGCGAAAAAGTTCCTCCACCTGTCTCCAAGCCATACGCGCTGGCAGGAGCGCCCTCCTTCCTCCACCCTTTAATATCGGAATGCATTGTGGAAATTGTGGACATGTTGTAAATACTATCTACAATGCATTTATATTAGAACAACACATTCTGCATGTTAATATGTGCGAAAACAGAAAAGGCAGAACAAACAAATAACGCAGAAAAGTGTCCGAAATGCCTCATTCTGTGTCGAATAACACTGGCGCACGTCTTTAAGACTGCAGCTTTCTTTGCTCCTCTGCTGAAAAAGAGTCCGTTTGTCTTATCAGAATTGTATCTGAACGCAGTTGCACCGTGTAACAGGAATAACAACGTGTTCAGACATGCTGGGGGGGGGGGGGGGGGGACTAGCAAGTAAGCGCTCAATTCCTCATAAAACAATCAAAAGGTTAAAATAGCTGTCTTCTCTGGAGCAGAAACCTACCTTAGGATCTCACTTGTGATTGTCCTGAGATGAACACTCCCAAAAAATGTCCACAAAACTTTTCTTTTCTTTTTTCAAATAGCGCAAAAAAAACAAAACAAAACACAGCAGTGACAGAAGCGTCGCTTTGTTTATTACGTGTAAGCACCAAGGCGGGTGTATGAGGGAATTTTTATAAAGCCTTGGAGGACGTGCGGCCCGGCCCACTTTCCCCCCGGCCGCTCTCTCTATTGGGCAACAGCAGCTGTGGGACTGATAACGCAGTTTGACTCTTTCCAGCGGTTGCATGATGAAGGAGCTGGTGACGGTGAGTCATTAGTTGAGTTGCAGTCGAAAAGATTTACTCCCTAGTCGAGTTTTACACCCCCCCCCCCCAGTGATATATCATTTATGCTCTGACAGGATTACCAAACCGTCTGTGATAATGCAATTGCTGATTTACAGTAACTTCCATTTTTAAAAAAAACCCCAAAAAAAACCTTCCTTTAAGGACTCACTTTAGCTTTTCTCTTTTTTAATAATATTTCTGTGGGGTTTGGTAGTTGTTTTTTTTTTCCATGTTGATGCTGACAAAACAGTTAAGCTGGTTGTGAGATGTATCACATTTCATGCTACTCTGCCACCTCTTCCATCAATATGCCCACCCATGTGACACATTTGATAGTTTACTTTGATAGTCAGGTGGTAATTATTTTGAAATTGACAGAGCTCCCATTCCCCACCATGTGCTGACAGGGTGTGCACAGGAATCTAGTCTTCTGTAAACCATAACTCTTCTCACTTTAAGAGGGGTGGGATTCATGAAGGTTTTTTTTTTTTTTTTAAACACACATGCAAGCCCATCAGCTGACATATTCTAATAGATGTGTTTGGGCCATTGTCTGTATGAGGCTGAAGGGCTAGGAATGCAGCCAGGCCTGCAACCTTGATTTGAGGCCAAAAGGAGATATGTCTGTACAAAGGGAAGCCCTTCCCTCGCCTTGGATCATACCGCCTTTCCTTGATAGCATGCTGCTATTGTCTAATCAGAGTTAGCTTGTCCTACAGAAGCAACTATCAATACTACAAAAGAGAGACACTTTGCTCCTGTGCTAGCTGCTGTGCAGATGTTACTGTGATGAGAAAGCATGAAACGAATCTTATCTGGCAGCAATCCCCTCTACAAGTGTCTTCACACCAATATCTAATCAGGAATAATGCCCGTGTTGATTGTCCTCCTTGTGGTGTGACACCTTCTAAGAGCGCACACTACACATGTAATCTGAGTGCCGACGTTTGCGTGTGTAAACACATGCCTCAGCATCTTACAAGCATGTTGTTTGTGATTCCAGATCAGCTCGTTTCGCTTGCAAAGCATGTGGTACAGTGCAGGGGTCCTCATGGAAATTTCCACACCTGCAAGAGCCCTAACTGTCACACTGTGAATCTGCCAATAAGTGCTAGTATTGGCAATGAGTGTGTGAAAGGTCCTTGTCAAGATACAATAGCTGCACTGTGGGCTTGTAATGTGAGGCCCTCAATAGGAACACATCGAACAATGGCCGCATTGGAGGGGGAAAAATATAACCACTATGCTAATTTCAGGTCACTCACTTAGCACACTGCAAACTGGATGCAAAAAATATACCCTTACATATCTGGCCATTAATAAAAACACCACATAGCAGTAGCATGCGCGTGTGTGATTACACGTGTCTGACTCTACAACTCCTGTCCAATTATCATTGTGAAATAAAGATAGCATTCGCGAGCCTGCCATCGGCGAGAGATTTAGTGCAGCATATGTGGGACGCGGAGTGTCTCAATACTTGATAAAACCAGTGGACTTTCACCTGACTGATTACAGTGTTTGTGGGAGCAGGTGGCAGCCTCTACGAAGTCATATAAAACAAGGCCAGAGCTCTTCAGGTAATGGGCTCCACCCCTTCACTCATCTCAGGACTGTTAACACACTTTTGGCTTTTAAGTGTGTGTGTGTTTGGAGCTCTTTTATTATTCTATTTTCCTCCCTTTCCTTCCCTTTGCCATTTTAATCATGCTTTATTTCCATATTGATTTTATGCCTTTGGTTATGTGCTGTATGTTGCAACTTCTTATTGTTTCATTTTAAACTCGTCAACCACTTTTCTGACTTATTTAATGATTAAATGCCATACAAACAAAGTTATTATTATTCTTAGTAATGATATGTACTGGGAGTTCTGGGAGCTTGGTGTTATGTCATTAGATGAGGTGGTGTAAGGACACAGCATGTAAAGTCTGTCATACACAGAAAGACTAAAAGAGGAATATACTGTTTTGAATGTTGAATTCTGAATGTTGAACATGATAACAAATTAGATCCTGATTTTTGTTTTGTTCATGCTTCTTGTTCCACTCTCCTTCTGGCTATTCCACCACAACACAATGAAACAGTAGGCCTATGCTGTCTATACTCTCTCCTACCCTATCTTCTGTTGTATGCCAGCCAAGGGTGTCCCAGGTGAAGTGTGTCCAATCTTTAAGTTCATGACCGCAATGCACTGCAAACAGAGCAGATTATAAAAGAGAGAGTATGTAGAGCTGAAGGTCAAAGGTCATCCACCTCACTGACTTCTTCTGAATCCTGCACAGCATAAGTATGCACGTTAAATACGATATGATCATGGGGTGTTTCCTGATATCTTGTTAGCTCATCACCTCAGGTTTCTTTCACTACACACACCCATCCCAGAGCCTTTGTGAGACTCTCTAAGCTGGATTCAACCAGTCATGACTACTGTGATGCAACAGGCTTCAAAAGAATGAGTGATTCAGACGCATGTGACACGAAATATGTCTGTAAGTCACGTAGTAAAAGGTTTGTAAAGTGAAATTTGTGACCAGTGTAGAAAAGTATGTCCACATTGTGTTTTTGGTGAGAAGGAAGTTTTGATGCTGATAGTCTGTTGACCTCAGTGGTAAATCTTTACTTTATGTAAAACTATTAGAGAAGTTGAAAAGTTACTCTTCAAAGTTTCCTACAGTGTTCCAGATAAATCATTGCATGCAGTCTGTGGCCCAGTTTGGTTTCCTGTTGGTCAGGAAGAGCATTAAAGGAATAGTTCAATTTTTTTGGGAAACATATTTGTTGTAGTTGTAGTTAGATGACAAGATTGACTCTACACAGTAATTTTTTTTTTTTTACTGTAGCATGTTGTAGCCTGTTTTTAACTAATCAAGACAGCTATATCCAGCAGTCAATTAGCGTAGCTTAGCATAATAACTGGGGACTGAGGAAACAGCAAGCCTGGCTCTGTCCTGGCATAACAAAAATCTACCTACTAGCACCTTTGAATGAGTAACATGTTAAATATAATGTGTTTTTCCCTGTGCAAAGAAATGTCTTTCCCAAAACATCAAACTATTCTAATAAAAACAGAGAACATTTGTCTAATATACATAGTTTTTAAAAAATCAATGAATGAATATGAATGCTTAGTTTAACAAAATATTTCTTGTTCCCATCACTAATATTAATTATGGTATCAAATTAGTATAGAGTACTTTGTTTTGTATCCTAGAAAGAGATTTTTACTAGCAAGCACCCAGGCGTTTTATGAACATATGCTGCCTGTCGTTATCACAGCTTATGATAGGTCAACAGACAAACAAACCTTGTGGCTTTTTATTTGGCTGTAAAGTGAGTTTACCAGCCTTGTTCTGATGTGATGTTTTCCTTAACCTGACCTGTATTCAATACTGATTATCTCAATATGGGCCAGTTACTGCTATGATAAGACTGTCCTCTTTTCTCTTGATGTTGATAAGGTTGTTACTGAGTGACTAACCAGGCTGGGTAGACGTTACTGATAGTTTTCATTAAACTGTAAAGCCTTAATAATGTTGTTTGTTTGGTCTATGAGCTCTTGGGGGGGGCAAAGGTTAAACTTCCTGGACACCTACAAAATGTGAACACACTCCTGAGGTATTTACTGTCGGCTGAATCTTAGTGCAGGTGGCACCGTTGACGCTTTGTAAGTTGCTTTGGATAAAAGTCACCTGCCAAATGAGTAAATGTAATATGAATTTAAAAGCTGTATGTGAATGATGATAAAGAAATGAAATCTGTCTCTTCTTAATTGTTATCAGCTATTTATTGGAGTTGTTGTTTTAATGAAAGCAGTTTAGAGGAACATAACCACTAAAAGCCATAGCCACACTGACAGTCAGCTGACTCATTCTCAAAGGAGACAAACAAGTCTGTGTAATAATTAAAGAGCATATCTTAAAAAGGCATGAATAACCTTTTGCCCTTTCTGAGAAAAACAAAGGCACAAGACCAGTAACAAATGAAAGTGTGTTTATTCATGTATTCACACTGTCTAACCCATTAAGTCCAATTTGTTATGTACAATGCAGTCATGTGACAATCTGATATGCATAGTTGTCCATTAATGCCAATCCAGAATTCAGCCAATTACTTGGAGAAAAGGAAATAGCCACTGTCCAGCAATGCAACTGAATACAAAGGTTGTGGCAGTTGTATGAATCATGAACATGTATCTGACTGAGTGTGTTCTGTGTTGCATAAGAAAACAAGATAAACACAGTGAGCTCACCTAATCCTCTCAGAGCCACAGTCACTGTTCATCGAGTTCTCAACCATAGCGCTAATATCTTTATCACCAGCACCAAGTTTAGACACAGTAAACATGCCGAGGCACAGTGGGTACTGATGACACAGCTGAACAAAGCTGTGGTAGCACTCTCAGTGGGTTTTTTAGCGCCGTGCCATTTGCAAGTCGCTGATGTACAAGCTGAGGTCTGGTATTCACCAGGAATCCCTTTGCTACACAATGTGCAAAGCTACAAACTGATATTCTGTTGCTTCATCCACATTCATCACCCTCTCATGCATGTAGAAATCCCACCTAATTACAAAGTTAATTTTCTGCATTTAGGCCTGGCAGGAGCAATACATTCCAGCAGCAGCAGGTCAGCCTCTGCAGATAAAGGTGGACTACTTACCATAGTGGAAATTGCATCCAACAAGCCACTGTTTTGATTCCTGAGGAAAGTATGTGAGGTCAGGATGACAGGATGTTAGCTGCTGGGTGAGATTGCACTTTAGATTCAGACATCATGGAATCACCAGGGCCTAATAGTAAAATTGAAAATCTAATCCCGTCTATGTCCTGTGACATACAGAGGAAAGACTGTGATAATAGCTCCTGCTGTGTTGCAGGTGGGATTGAGTTGTACTGCAGAACTACAGGGTTTATACATAAACAGTGGACACAGCTGTTTGGATTATTGGGTTGTGAGTGAGGGGGTGTCCAATGAAACAGACATAAGGGATGGGTGTATATAGTGGATGAGAGTAGAGGGGTCATTGAGCATGTATGAACTGGGGGTAAGAAGAGCTCACTGCCTCTGAAAAACCCAGGGACAATTAAACACTGGCAGATTTCCTTACCTCCTGACAGAGACAGGTTAGCTTTTCCCCCCTGTTTTCACTCTTTATGCTAAAATAAGCTAACCGGCTGCTGGCTGTGGCCATGTATTTAATGCACAGATATGAGAGTGGCATTGATGTTCTCGTCCATGTTTACATTTCTCATCTGACTTTCTGCATTAAAGCAAACTGAGTTATTTCCCAAAATGTTGAACTACTGCTTTAACAGATATCTGAGGGGTGATACAGAGGACAGACAGGCCTCTTCGAAGGAAGCTGAAGGATGTTTTGACTGGCCACGTGTCCTCAAAGTCACATATTCATTCATGACCAAGGAAAATTTACAGCTGATTAACTCGGAGCAGTGCTCAAAGGAACGAATACTGTGCCATATTTTCAAATCAATGATTGACGGCTTGTTTTGGGAAAAGCTGACCACAAAATTGGGGCACTGTGATGCTGTGTTACATACTTCACGGTCTGTGTTGTTGTTAATAGTTAGTGACTCATTAGTTGGTGGCCCAGATTGCTCAGCTGTTAATGATTTTTTATTAACTTTATACACTCCTCAAAAGCACGTAATATAATCCCACAATGTCACTGTTGTAAATCAAAGGTCATTCTGATGATAAAACATTCTCACTATTGGTACTAAAAGTTATATTTAGAAAAAGTGCTATAAAGTGAAGTAGTACCTATACAAATATTGAAAATGTGTATTAGCATATGTAAAGGGCTCATCAGTGTCTGACTGAGATGTCCCTATCGGAACAGAAAATAACTGCAAAGGAACTTTTTGGTCAACTCACACACACTTTTCAAAGCACTTTCAAAGTAAAAACTACAAGGCTCTTATTCATTATATGTAATGTTGCTTTCAGGTGCTGTTGTAAATATTGCTCCTGTAATTAGACACAAACATTTAATGAGGTAGGTAAAGGGCAGTGATGGAGGAGTTTAGGTGTTTTGCTTGTAACAGTATCACACTGTTAAAATATGCCATTACACTGATTTCAAAAGGTCCCTTGAATAAAAGTACACAATGATTACTAACAAAATGTACTTAGTGTTTCAAAAGTAGAAGTGCTCAACACAGAAAGATGGCTGATGATGATATTATATCTAACATTAAGAGTACAGAGACTGATATGTAAGTAGCATTTTGCTGTTGTAGTTTGTCAAGGTGAAGCTAATTTAAATTTGTATACTTTTGTGTATTCAGATTTATGACAATGACAAAAATTATACAAGAATCCTTACAATCATAACATGATTTTTTTATTTACTGAATAAAGATTATTTTGACTTTGTTTAACTTCCTGGTAGATTTACAACATTCCTATATCGTTTCTTTTGAGTTACCGGATCACAAAGTACCTTTCAAAATAAAACAAACGGACACAAGAAAAACAGGGTCATCAACAGTAGACCCAAATATTGCACGTGTTGTGGTTTTTTATATTTATATATATATATATACGGGGCGCTTGAAGGCAGCACAGGCTGTAATGATGATATAGTAGTTTCGGGATGACAGCAGCTGCTGTGGGAGGTGCAGGGCGGGATCGGGACGAGGAAGACGAGCGAGACGTGACTGTCGCGATTGTTGTTTGTTGTGAACGGAAGTCGACGCAGCGAATGTTTATCCTCTTACGTCCGCGTGCCACGCCTTTTGGACACCTCCAGTACGTACAGGGAGTTCAATGAGTTAATGAGCTTGGTTTCAGGCAAAGATTTTTAGAGCCTACCTAACAGGTCACACCTGTAGTAGATAACTCGTGTAAACACATAGCCTACTGTATAATTTCTGGTTTATAGCCTACTTTTTCATGGTATTTGCATTTATCATGGTGTTACCAGTGATGTTACGTCACTAAGTGCGTCAATTTAAAGTTCAAATTTGCGGCAGCCTACCTGTTTTCGTATTGTATGACTATACTATTCTGCGTTCTACTCCAGTACACTTATATGTTATTATAGTGACCTTGCAGATTGAGACTTTACACATATACACTATACACTATTTTTTATGATATGGTGCACTGTTATAGGTTAAACTACCCAACCGTATATAAAGTAGTTAAATCGGCCTTACCATGACTCAACTCAGACATATATGAGAATGTAACTGAGTATATGTATGCTGTTTTGAAAGAGAAAGAATGAGACATAGATGACAGAAATGTGTCATTACTCCAGAGACTTAACAGTCAAATGAGAGGAAATGGAAGTTTGAGAGCTAAAATTAGTGCATTTGTCCTCAGTGCAGCAGGCTCCCATGGTGTCACCCAGCCTACGCGTAAACAAGCTGCAGAACAACACTGTCTCTGAAACACACATGCTTATACAGTAGATCATGCTGAAAGGCAAAGGCCAATGACAATCAGGCAAACTCCTCTGCAACAGTGACTTTATTACTCTAACAAATCGCCAAAATAACAGGATCAGAACATTTAAATGTGACTGTGCACATGCTTGTGTTATTGACTGAGGGTCTAATTTGATGAATTGTTATTTGAAAATGTGGGAACTTTTTCATTCAGTGGCAAGGTAGAACCCTGTGATAGTCTGTCCCCCATCCCCATCCTTCCCGCTCCCATGACCATCCAAGGATAAGTGGTATAGCTAATTGATGGATGAATGGGAAAACATATAGAACATAGACACACTTGCACAGGGTTAGGTCAGGAGATCTGTGATATCCAGAGTAGTACACTGCCCTGTACAGCAAATCGTACATTGAGGATCGTCTGTACAATATATCATTCAGGGGGGATTAATGCTTGAACCAGTTTACACAATCAGTAAATACAAACCAGTAACTGAAGTTAATCCTTAACAGTAGACGGGCAAGCTCCAGTTTCCTCTGACTGTGCAACTAAAAGGAAATCTCATCAGTTTGACCTCCTGGAATCATTTTATCATTGTTCCAATGAAAGTTTGCCTCTCACTGTAAAATGTTGGGGTTGTCAACATTCAAAACAAAGCGGTTTGTGTGCCCATTCTATCCCGAGAGAGGGGCCTTTGAAAAGTAACCCTGTTCTGTTCTGGAGGCTGAAAGGCAATTTGTAAATGACACAAAATAAGGAATAAATGAGAGGAAAAAAATAGAAACAGTGAAGAAAAGGAAAGAAAGTGTCTTTTTTTGTCTCCCATCCCTCAGTGTGTCACTCAGTCAGTCACATGCTGAGCCATTTTGTCTGACTGCCAGGCTCTGCTCTCTGAGTGTAATCTCTGTTGACCAGTCAGCGGAGTGAAGGAAGGAGGGAGGGAGGCAGGGGGAAAAAAAAGATGGAGGGCAGGAGGGCTGCATTCGCAATCTAGGTCGTCCACCAGTAATCCCACAGGGTGGAAGTATGTCGTGGGCATGCAATGGCAAATGCTGAGCTCACCCAACTCCTCTTCCATGCCCTCTGTCCGGCCGAGCCTTTGTCTCATGACAGACTTCCCTCAGAGCGACTGTAAGACTCACATGCTCTGATGTTATCTGCAAGAAATTCTTGACCCTGATAAAGGATGTCAAGTAGGGGGGTAAAATGAATTGGAATTGACATCTAAACTTCAGATCACTGTTAAGATATCACTATTTATTAAGGTATTTGCCTAATAACTCAAGAGTGCTGCCTAGCAACGGAAGTGAAATCTCCTCCTAACCGACACACTTTTCAGGTAATTTAAGTGCAAAATACCCAAGATCAAAATGGTGAAGAGTTTGCACTGGTGTGCAAGGACAGTATCATCTTTATGTTAAATGTTACATATGACTGCATATGTTCAGTCCAGTCAAACTGGATTTAGTGAGTTCTTCGCAATAAATATTTCAGGTAATCCCTGGTACCTGCACACTCTTGACCGTCTTTAGCTTTACATGTCTTGTGTTGACTGACTGGGCCATAAATTGCTGCCTGTCCTGTCTGTTCTCAGTGAACAGAATGTGATGAGTTTACCTCCCAGTGCCAGTTCTTTAACATATGAACTGTGTTTGCACTGTGTGAAGGTGTGTCAGAACACTATGTAAGACTGTGCTGTACAAGCAAAAGTTAATGCACTTTATGATTTTTCCATCACGTGTGACTCTTGGCCTTTGTATTCTACACACTAAATCCTATATGGCTGAACGATACAGTAATGTGACTCAGCCTTCATCCACCAGCCATCACATTTATTGAACATTTGACTCTCTGCTATTTTCTTGCTAATGAAAGCAAACCTTTGCATACCCTCCCAAATTTATATTTAACTATGATAGTACTACTTCCAAGTGGTAGAGTACTGAGCACTAACTTTCAATGTGACCCGTAACTATGGATGTTCAAAAGGACTAAGTGGGTTATGGGTCAGACCGGACAATGTACCCTGTGCCTCTGATGTGCTGCAAATAGAAAAGCAAACAGATTTCATCTGCTACATATTTGTTCAGCTCAACCTCGCCACTGTGGTCAGTCAACTCAGCATTATGTCACCCACTTATAGGGTGACTGCTGCTTCAGGTAACAAGGTTCAAATGTTCAAATTAAACAAATAACCTGCAGCCACTTTGAGTGATTAAATGTGTGGTTTGTAGTTTCTGGTGTAAGTCTTCACTGGTCTGTTGTTGTCTCTTTACAGCTTTAAAATGGCATGACCCATATTTTCAGGTGAGTCTCTGTCTCCCAAATACCAAGTATGAGAAATGAAACTGCTCATTAACAGAATGTGTCAGACAAAGAACCAGGATGGAGATAAACATTTAATCATTTTTGAGTCTGGTGACAATTTCAAACTCAGCTTTGATGTACTGTTGTGCCCTCTTGTGGTCATATTACACAGACCTCAAAAACAAGAAATCTTGCCCGTTGATCAGACTAATTCAAATCTTTAATCTGGGAACTTCAGGAGATAACATCTATTTTCAACCATCAAAATACAGCCACAAATAAGTGAAATACTTCCTGACACACAATGTAACACACGTGAGACCATTCAGGGGCTAAGTGTGCTTTGAAAGTGTGTCTGACCTAAAAGAAAAACCACTCTTAAGTGTATGTTCCACTGAAAAACATAAAAAACATAAAAGTGCAGTTTGGAAGATGGAAAAACTTTTTCACAAACGAAAACGGAGGGCATCATGGGTAAATGCTGGCACAGAGTAAGTGATGTAACTGCTGTGTGAGCTGGTGAAATGAGGAGCAGCTCTAGTGTAGACAGGGAATGAAGGCTCTATGCTCACATGCATCCTCTTGATGGGTTTAGCAGCTCCATCAACAGTAAATCCATAGTGGCCTGCCCCTGTTGACAGTGGGGAACTTCGGCTGAAACGAAAGTGAACAAACTCCTCAGAGTCCCTTCAAAAACTCCTGCTGTGTCACGATGTCTATGTGGGCCGAGGCTGCTGCTCCGCTCTGACCTGCACACTGGACAGAGGAGAAGGTCTGGGGGGCCGAGGCGAGGGGCAGTCTCTCTTCAGGAGGGATTCGATGGAGAAAGGACTGCTGAACTTCACCTCACATCTGATCTGAACAGCTTTGCAGGCAGCAGCTTCAGGAGAGTGGGGAGCTGACGGCCTGATCTCGTTCTCTGTTTCCAGTTTGGAGGCCAACTCAGGGAAGAGATGCAGGATTCCTTTAAAGTGACATGCCATACTTGCTGTAATCAACTTCAAATCAATTCCAGTAGTTCCTCTTATATAAAGTGTAGACCCACTGGAATCTCCTAACACTAGAGTTAAGAGTTTTTACAGACAGAGACGTGTTCCTTAAAATCTGTACTGATATTCCTGGAAGCATCAAACTTTGCTTTTTTATCAATACTTACTTTGGCTTTAATGGCATTAGGTTGATAAACAGACTCTGATATTGTTCTCAATAATTTTCTCTCCTCTGAATAAATGTTATCGCCTATCCATCAACAAAACTTATCAATTGACTACATTTCAATAACAGACATGTCTTTTAAACTGGTTTGGCGGTTCCTTGCGCGATGACTTATCTTGTCTATTGTCTGAAAACGACAGCAATCTTAGCCAAGTGGTGCGTTACTCTTCCTGAACAGACCTCGCTGATGTAGCTGAGTCCCAAACTTCTCAGTCCTGTTCTGCATCTTGTTTGTTGGAGAGTCTCACACAGAGTAGTGCTATCACAGCTTCACTACAGGTGCAGATGTGGCCTGGGGTGTGGGGTCTGGATATAAAACCTGAGACAATAGGCATTGGAGGGTGTGCTGCGGGTTAGCGAGACCTTTTCGCGGGCGGATGAGCTGTTAATGCTGGAGGTGGAGCCAGTGATCACAGTAATAATCATTTCCGAAAGGCAATCAGCATATCTGAGTGTTTTAGAGTCTGATCTGCCTCTGTGTTGCTTCACCACATACTTTGATCTCTATTTTCCAATAAAGCCACTAAACTAACATTATCCCTCAAACAATGAAACATTTGCCAGAACTTTATGATGAAATAAAATGTTTAGTTTCGATAATGTGTGACTCTTAGCCTTTGTGCTCTACACACTGAATACTGTGGCTGAATAGTACAGTGATGTGACTCCACCCTCCACAGCTCACAAACATATTGTTACTTTTCACTTTTGTGCCATCACGGTCTTCACATTTGGTTGAGACGTTTGGCTCTCTGGATTTCTCTTGCTAATGACAGCAGGCAGCACAGCACCTCTAAATTTCCATTGCTCTATGATGCCAGTGAGTAAATCCATAAATTTAAACAGTGTATATACCAGTGATTCAGCAGTAAGTCTGGTTTGGTTTTGGGGCCTCCGCAGCAATGCTTTCTAGAAACAGAGTCTAACAAACGCTGTGTTCGTGTGGAAAATTGCTCCAACTCACGTCAATTGTGACGCAACAGGCGTAATTACAAACGCTGTGGACGCCTTATTTCTTAAGTTGCTGTGAGACGGTTAAACATGGGTTCCTCGCAAGACCAGCATAATACACCTACTCATTCAATAAACGATAATCACATTCAACACTTGCACGCCATCATCAACCTTTAAATCAAACTATATCTATATCATGACGTGATTTTGTCGTGAGTCTCAATTGGGTGCTGACGACACCTGTGCTGAATGCTTCATGCTCCGCTTTCTCTGAAAGTGGCTCAGATGATTGGATGTCTTGCGGTTCCATTTGACTAAACTACTACACCAATGACTTCGCCTTCGCTGATTGAAGGCGTGTTACTCAACTGCTCTGGGGTCTGTTCAAAGTGCCGGGTTTGGTTATGTTGAACCTGGGGAAGGTCAAATTACAGGTTTGCTCAGGAACTTAATTGGATAACCAGAAGATGTTTGGCCTTTAGTTGAAATGAAAATGTCAATTTATGCATTAGAATTGATCATGATTGACATACACTGTCAGTCCGTAGATGCATTCAAGAAGGTTTTGGTGTATAGTGATAAAGAAAGGACCTAATTTAAACTAAAGTTAGCGGCAATGAGACAATTGGTTCTATTAGAATAAAATAGGATCCCCACAGAGAGCTAATCATCTCTCAGTTTTGATTCTGATCCTTCAATTAACATTTTTAACAGTCAGTTATTCATTTAATAATGAAAGAATGCAATCATTAAGTTTTCAGTGACATTTTATTTTCTAGAACAACCATTAGATGCAATACACGGATGCTGACTTTGATTAAAAAGAAAAGTTGCTAGCAGGCTCAGTGGTTCTGGATTCGATTTTATTTATTGGAACAATTCATATCTCATGTCATGTAAATGGTGACTGTCTGACATGTGGTATGTTATGAATGCGGTATTGCATTGTCATATTGCTTTTCAACCACACTCACTGAGTGTAGTTAAAATGAAATGTTGGCCTAAATAATGGTTGTCGTATCTTAAGCTGCCCGAAAACTAAAAAGACTATGCTAATGTTAATGCAATACTTAAGCTGGAACTCCGAATCCTAGATGTAATCTTTCTCTCTTCATTCCTCTTCTTATATTTGTTGCATGTATAGAATCTACGTTTACAAAGGCTGATATTCTTTTAAACTGCTCACCCTGCACTTCACTACTGAATGTCGCCCAGTGAAGCTCAGATGAAATTGAAAATCTTAGAATGTGACTGAACTTTCCTGGTGAAAAGAACTTGGCGTTTTGTTGTAGCTTTGTCACATTCCGGTGTTTGTCATCTCATTTATTACAATAACTTGTCTGTGTGAGGTGACTTGTTGTGAGGTTCACTTCTAAATATTCATCATTTGTTTCTTAAATCAGCTCTGTACAAGGAAATGTTACCAATAAGACAAAAATATTGTGCCTTATAAATCCAGAGCTGTCTATAAATAATCGAGGAGTTATATTAGACTCTGTAAGTAGTCATTGTTTGATAAGGAATATTCAACAAGCTTGGTTAATCAATTCCGCTGTTGAAACCCTGATGCAGCACTAGTTGAATATCAGTAAACACATTTTATACTTATCACATATTTCACATCTATGAAGGATCTGCTAGCTGTATGCCAGGAAACTCTGTGTAGGAAAATGCAAAGTGTCCATTAAGACCTGAGACCTGTAATACAATATCTTCAAATTACAATTTTGGTGGATATTTATTTGATGTTATCTTCAGATTTTGGCTCCGTTTTGTCCCAAATATAAAACAGACATGGGCAATTCTGAAACAGATGCCGCCTGATTGATACTGGCTTATCTGGACATGAAACCTGACTATCAACATATGATAAATATTACAAATGTTTCTGCAATGATTTTGTTTCTTTTGGCAAGTTGCTGCGGTCAGCACTGGCTATCTCGGTGTGAGCCTAAAGTGGGTAACTTAAATTCCTTTACCATAGCCCAAATGTTCTTGAGCAGTACTGGGACACTTTTGGCACTAATCTGGATGTAGATCTGAAAAACCTATATGACACACCAATTGTGGATTGGCTGATAACAATAATAAAAAGTAAAAGTTAATTATACTTCATAACAGATTGGACTAAATGCCAAACAGCAAACACATGAAAAATGAAATCAATTCAAAAGCATAGCTTTACAGTAATTGTTCCATGAAAAGAAAAAAAAACAACACATGCACAGCCGCTTTTAGTCTTGACTTGTTTTGTGTTTGGGAGTAAGTAGAGACATGTGTCTCCTCTGATGAACAAAGTGCCGGATGAAAACTCTCAGAGCATCCTGATAGAACTTTGTAAAATGATTATTACTGTGATCACTGGCTCCTGCCTTCGGCATTAACGGCTCATCTGCTCTAGAAAAGGTCCTCATTAACCTACAGTACACACCCCTCTAATGTCCTGTGTCCCACAGGACATGTCAGGACTGACCTCAGGTCTGTCTGCCTCAGGTAGGCTGTGATGGCACTGCTCTGTGTGAGACTCTCCAAACAGATGCAGAACGGGACTGAGAGTTTGGGACTCCAGCTACATCACTTGAGTCTGTTCAGGAAAAACACCCACCTGCAGGCCGGGAGATCGCTGCATTCTCAAAACGCTCCAGACAAGATGCTCACTTTCTCAAATAAAGAACACACTAAACCAGTTTCAGTGATTATGTCTAAAGTGTTTTTGATGTGAAACACCGACTGTTGTCTTAAACTAAAATTTCAACAGTGTTTTCTAGATTGATGGACAGGCTAGCAACACCTCATCTATGAGAAAGCATCTATAAAACTGCTATATTCCTCTATTTTAAAGGAACAATGTCCTCTTGTCTGTAAAACTCTTAGCTCGGTTGTGTTGTGTTTTCGAATTCCAGTGACCCCACACTCACTGGTTTGGTAGAGGAACTACTGAAACTGGACTCAAATGAATCACAACAAAGATAATTAAATGATACTTTAAAGGAATCCCTGCATCTCTTCCTGAGTTGACGCAAACTGGAAACAGAAGCGAGGGCAGGCTGTCAGCTCCCACTCTCCTGGGCTGCAGCCTACAAAGCCATTCCAGATCAGATGTGAGGTGAAGTTCAGCAGTCTTTTCTCCATGATCCCTCCTGAAGAGGCGGCCTCACCTCGGCCCCAGACAGCCTCCTCTGTCAGTGTGCAGGTCAGGCGGGCAACCTCGGCCACAGACGTAGTCAGGACAAGAAGGAGCCTCAGCGTTAGAGTCTGAGGGGAGCCTGTTCACCTTCCAGGTTTCAACTGAAGCCCCATCTGCTCCAGCTTGAGGGGGCAGCACCTGGTTACTGCTGATGGAGCTATAAACCCATCAGAGACTATGCACAGAGCCTTCATTCCCTGTCTACACTAGAGCTGCTCCTCATTTCACCAGCTCACACAGCAGTTACATCACTTACTCTGTGCCAGCATTTACCCATGATGCTCTCTGTTTATGGCTGTAATGTGTTTTATACCTGACATGACATGGCACTTTATGTTTTCAATAAAACATCAAAAGAAGTTATTCTTGTGGTTTACGTCTTCGGTAGGTCCAAGGAAGTAGGTTACGCCACAATCACACACCACAATAAAAACCTGCTAAGGGTGATGTCGGTGATTCATTGCCAGACTAATATCAAATCAATTCCTCAACAAATGTTTATTTGACCTGAAAAATATGAACAAGAACTTTTAGCAATATTATTATGTACCAACATAATAAAACAATTTTCAACGCCTCTAATATTCTCTTCTTATCAAGTGGCTGAAGCAAGCATTTCAGACTAATCCCAGAGTTGATTCAAGTTGAATTGATTCCTTATTTTTCTCAGGTATATAAAAAAAATGCACATTTTCCGCAGTAAGCCTGCAGGTCTAAGTGAAAATGACAATGACTATCTAACAAAAGAGGTGACAAACACTGGAATGTGGGTGATTAAACAAGAACAATACAGGTAATTGAAGTTTTTAACTCGGAAGCTTTTGGCAGCGACCCAGTCATTTTCACCTCCTCTGGCCTTCAGACAGATTTGGAGAAGTAAGCAGACAGGAGAAGCATTTCATTGAGTCACAGTAAACATGCATGATTTAACAGTATTGTCTTATCTCAGTCTGTGCTGTGTTGTTGGGATGACAATATGTAGACAGGAGCACTGAACTGTATTACACCGATTTAGAATCAATATAAGCATAAATACATATAATGCATATTTGCACAGGTAAAGGAGCAACAGTGGTGGAAAGTAACATACAAAAGTTCATTTACTCAATTGTTAATTATAGTAATACTAGAGTATTTCTATTTTATACTATTCTGCTGTACACTGTACTCTTTACTCCATTAGACTAACTATATAATAAGACTTTTGTACTTCAGTGAAACTTTGGGTGCAAGACTTATGCTTTTAATAGTATGTTTTTACAGTTTGTCATTACTAGTAATGAATCTAGCATAAACGATGATGTTTTTATCGAATTATTATTGTGGATTGTGGTGCAATTTCATTTTGGACTCTTACTGAGACAATACAGAATAACTTCTTTTGATATTTTAACCCAGAAACACTGGAGTGCCATGTCATTGTGGGATGCTGATGTCGTTGTGCTGGGTGATTAACTGCTGTGAGCTGGTGAAATGAGGGCGGCTCTGGTGTGAGACAGGAATAAAGGCTGTGCATAGTCTCTTGATGGGTTTGGCTCCCTCAGCAGTAAATCCATAGTGTGTGCTGCCCTATTTGAGCAGATAGAACTTCCAGCTGAAACCTGTGGTGAGCAAACCTCAGTCCCAGCTGGGCTCCTCTTTGTCCCGACTACGTGTCTGTGTGACAGGGCTGCTGCTCGCTGGCCTGCACTGGGCTGAGGAAAGGTCTGGGGGCCAGGTGAGGCCGTCTCTTCAGGAGGATTCGATGGAGAAAGGACTGCTGAACTTCACCTCATCTGATCTGAACAGCAAGGAGAGTGATGGGAGCTGACGGCCTGCTCCCGTTCTCTGTTTCCAGTTTGGAGGCCAACTCAGGGAAGAGATGCAGGATTCCTTTAAAGTGACGACGCACCATCTTTGCTGTGATCTGACTGGAGTCCAGTTTCCAGTAGTTCCTCTTCCTCCAGTGAGTGTGGGGCCACTGGAATCTGAAAACCTAACACAACTAGGTTAAGGTTTTTTTACAGACAGAGGACACGTGTTCCTTTAAAAACATATGAATATGTTCACTGGAAATATTAAAACTTTTTAATACTTTTTAAATCAATGCTACTTTGACAAAGCATGCATTTCTTGATAAACAGACTCTGATGCTGTTCTCAATAGATTTTCTGTCTTCACTGATGGTGGCTCAACCAATCCATCAACTAGAAAACTCAAATAAATTTAAGACAACAGTTTGTGTTTCACATTGCAGCATTGTTAAACATATTAACAAAACTGTTTGGCAGTTTCGCGCCTGAGTAGTGGGCATCGTCTGGAGCATCAGCAGAGAACGACGGCAATGTAGCACTTTGCTGGTACCCCTCAGACCCGTACTGATGCAGCTGAGTCAAAACTTCTAGTCTGTTCTGCATCTTGCTTGTTTACATTGGAGGTCTCACACAAGTGAGTGCTATCACAGCTTCACTGAGTGCAGATGTGGACCACAAGGTGTGTCCTGGATATAAGTCTGTGAGGACAATATTAGGACATTAGAGGTGTACTGCAGGTTAGTGAGGACCTTTTCGCGGGCGGATGAGCTGTGTTAATGCTGGAGGTGGGGCCAGTAGTCACAATAATAAATCATTTCCTGGTTGTCAGGATGCTCTGGGAGTTTATCTGCATCTTTGTTCATCCAGAGGAGACGTCTCTGTTGCTCCTGACATTAAATGAAAACGGATTAAGGTGTGCTCATGTTCTTTTCTTATATGAAGTAATTAAATTACTGTAAAATCAACATTGAAATTATTCTATTTCTTTCACGTGTGTTTGCTGCTCCATTTCTCAGTCAATTTGGTTATGAGGGCGTTGTCTGTATTAACTTCTCTTTTTCATTGTGCTATCAGTTGAGGCGGAAGTCGGTAAGGCTTCACAGAAAAATGATAGTTGAATGCAGGGTCTCCAGGTCTGAAGGGACATATCAACATATTCACGTTACGGTCAAAAGTCATTTTGCAGATCCTTCACGAAAACATCTGATAATACAAAAGCTGCTCACAATCTGATATAGCTCCTGTTGTTTATAGACAGCTCTGAATTTGTAAACGTTTTTTGCCAATGTAATATTTTGTGCAGGAAGTTGTTTAAAGGTAAATGATGAATGTTGGTAGTTTAACTAGTGTGCTACTTCACCAATAGTCAATCACTCCCATAGAAAGAGCTGTAATAAATGAGGTGACAAACACTGGGATGTAAGAGTTGGCTTGAATTTCGGTCTTACGGATGAATTGGTGTCAGCCTGTCCATCAACTAGAAAACATCGGAGGTTAAAATAAGTTTAAAGGCGACAAAATTATGTTTCATATTGCAACATTCTTAAAAACAGTCAGAGAGAATTGGTTTGGCTATTCCCTTACCTGAATAAAGTGAGCATCCGTAGGGCGTTCTTTTTCTTTTTTAGTCATTTGTAGATATAAAGAGCTGAACATGTGACAGTTCCACTCCACTACTGATGTTAACACAAATGTTCATTACTTTGATGCATTGCAATGTGCCGGTGTTCTTCAGCATAAGTTTCTAATTATTTTTGTATAACATTTAATAGATACCCAATAACAGAGCTCTAACCTCAAGGCGGGTTTGACGTGAGTGACACCGGTGGGAATGCGAGGATGTATAGAAATAATACTTTATGTAAATATTTGCAGATAGAAAATACAGACTTTGAATTTTATTCCTTCCAATTCCAGACACTGACTAACCTGAATCTTTTGCAAAAGTCAGAATTCAGTTTATGAAATTCGGATGAGTCCCATACTATGAAGCAAAAACAAACAGAACAAACAAACAAAAAAAAAAAGCAATTAAAGTGCTCCTGATGTTTCAGGTCCAGTTCATGTAGTTAAGGCTGTTACATAAATTGTTGAATCCTGTATCAATTAATCCATAAGATGTGGACGTAATATACAAGCTAAACGGAGAAGTTACTGTTGCAAAGCCATTGAACATCCAGGGTGAGCCACTGGACTGGATCTATTATTGTGTACTGGCCACCAATGATTCAGACCTTACTCACTTTGAAAGGTCCTCATTAACATGAAATACACTCTGATCCTAATGTCCTACTAGACTAAAGGTCTGTCTGAACGGCCTGTAACAATAGATCATTCAAAGCAGCTGTGAGTCTACATATTAACAACAACAATGACTCTTTTCAAATTTTTTTTTTACCATTTTTCTCTTATATAAATGTATTATTTGAAGCTCTGTGAACATAAAATTTGCTTGAAACTAGTGTTTGGGATGATTCAGATGATTTAGATTATTATAATTTTCTGCTTTCCTCACCTCGTCTTAAGTTATCTGCAAGGTGTCAGCTGGTGTCAACAGGCATGCCCTTTAATAGTTTGTTAAGTGCTTGTTTGTCAAGACATAAAACCTTCCATCATGAACAAATACCACAAGGCAACATGTCATTCATGCGCTACTTAAATTTTCTGAAATACAAAACAGGAGAAAAAACTGCAGAATATGACCATGACTTACCGCCTTTAAAACTCTTCTCTGACTTACAACAAAGCTGCTGTCCACACTTCTGACCAGAACAGCCTGTGTGGTGTGGCACAGACGTGCGTGACTGTACACGTGTTCCTTTAAAAACATATGAATATGTTCACTGGAAATATTAAAACTTTTTAATACTTTTTTTTAAATCAATACTTACTTTGACAAAGCATGCATTTCTTGATAAACAGACTCTGATGCTGTTCTCAGCAGATTTTCTGTCTTCACTGATGAGTGGCTCCAGCCAATCCATCAACTAGAAAACATCAAATAGAAATTTAAGACAACAGTTTGTGTTTCATATTGCAACATTGTTAAACATAATCACTGAAACTGGTTTAGCAGTTCCTTGCCTGAGTAAAAGTGAGCATCTTGTCTGGAGCATCTTGGAGAACGACAGCAATCTTGGCCACTTTGCTGGTGCCCCTCAGACCATGCTGATGCAGCTGAGTCCCAAACTTCTCAGTCCTGTTCTGCATCTTGTTTGTTGGAGAGTCTCAGAGTGATAGTGCTATCAGAGCTTCACTGAGTGCAGATGTGGACCTGAGGTGGCCAGTCCTGGATATAAGTCCTGTGGGGACAATAGGACATTAGAGGGTGTGCACTGCAGGTTAATGAGGACCTTTTCATGAGCAGATGAGCTGTTAATGCTGGAGGTGGAGCCAGTGATCACAGTAATAATCATTTCATAAAGTTCATCAGGATGCTCTGAGAGTTTTATCTGCATCTTTGTTCATCAGAGGAGACGTCTCTATTTACTCCCTAAACATTAAATAAAACAAGATTAAAAGTTATTGTGTATGTGTTGTTTTTTTCTTTTCTTATATGGAAATTAATTAAATTTACTGTAAAATCAACATTGAAATTATTCTATTTCTCTGCATGTGTTTGCTGCTCAGGGCACTCAGTCCAGTTTGGTTATGAGGCATTGTGCAACTAATTAACTTTATCTTTTTTTTGTTATTTATTTTTTACTATAATTAAAACATGGGGGAAAAAAATCTAATAAACTTCCACTGAAAAATGATAGTTGAATGCACAGGGTCTCAGGTCTGAAGGGACATATCAGCATATTCACACGTTACAGTCAAAAATCATTTTGCAGATCCTTCACAGAAAACATCTGATAAGTACAAAAATACTGCTCACAATCTGATATAGCTCCTGTTATTTATAGACAGCTCTGAATTTATCAAGCAATTTTTTTTTTACTTAATGTAATATTTTGTACAGAGATTATTTAAAGAACAAATGATGAATATTTAGTAGTTTAAACTAGTGTGCTGCTTCACCAATAAGTCAATCACTCCCATAGAAAGGCTGTAATAAATGAGGTGACAAACACTGGGATGTAAGAGTTGGCAGATTTTCGGTCTTACAGATGAGTGGTGTCAGCCTGTCCATCAACTAGAAAACATCAGGTTAAAATATAAGTTTAAAGACGACAAATTATGTTTCATATTGCAACATTCTTAAAAACAGTCAGAGAAATTGGTTTGGCTGTTCCTTACCTGAGTAAAAGTGAGCATCTGGCCAGGAGCATTCTTTTTTTCTTTTTTTTAGTCATTTGTAGATATAAAGAGCTGAACATGTGACAGTTCCACTCCCACTACTGATGTTAACACAAATATTCATTACATTTTTTGTGATACATGCAATATGCCAAGTGTTCTTCAGCATAAGGTTTCTAAATTATTTTTGTATAACATTTAATGAATGCAATAACAGAAGCTCTAACCTCAAGGCAGAGTTTAACCTTAAATAGCTTACCAGTGAGAATGCAGATATACATATTTACTGAAAATAATACTTTATGTAAATATTTGCAGATAGAAAATACAGACTTTGAATTTTGTTCCTTCCAATTCCAGACACTGACTAACCCTGAATCTTGCAAAAAGTCAGAATTCAGTTTGTGAAATTTGAGATGAGTCCCATACTATGAAGCAAAAAACAAACAAACAAACAAAAAAAAAAAAACAGTCAGTGCTCCTGATGTTTCAGGTCAGTTCATGTAGTTAAGGCTGTTATAAATTGTTGAATCCTGTATCAGTTAATCCTGTAGATGTGGACGTAATATACAAACTAAACAGAGAGATTACTGTTACAAAGCCATTGAACATCCAGGTGAGCCACTGGACTGGATCTATTATTATGTACACAGCCCCACCCAATGATTCAGACCTTACTCACTTTGAAAAGGTCCTCATTAACATGAAATACACACTCTGATCCTAATGTCCTACTGAGCCTAAAGGTCTGTCTGAACGGCCTGTAACAATAGATCATTTCCAAAGCAGCTGTGAGTCTACATATTAACAACAGCAACAACAGCTCTTTTTTCAAGTTTTTTTTTTTTTTTTTTTTACACCATTTTCTCTTATATAAGTATTCAAATATTGTTGAAGCTCTGTGAACATGAAATTTGCTTGAAACTGGTGTTTGGGGATGATTAGATGATTTAGATTATTATAATTTTCTTAGCTTTTCCACCTCCTCACATCTTAAGTTATACAAGAGTGTCAGCTAAATGTCAAAAAACGAGCATGCCCTTTAAATGAATTTGTTAAGTGCTTGTTATAAGACATGAAAAACCTTCCATCACTTGAACAAATACCACAAGGCTGCTTGTGTCATTCATGCGCTGCTTAAATTTTTCTGAAATACAAAACAGGAGGAAAAACTGCAGGAACCATGACCATGACACCGCAGCACTGAGCTCTTCTCCTGACTTACAACAAAGCTGCTGTCCACACTTCACAACCAGAACAGCCTGTGTGATATGCTGTGTCTATGAGAGCTGCAGTGATGGATTCGATCAAATGTGTTGGTATTTAGTATGTGAAGGCTGTGACTCTTTGAGCTCAATAAACTGTGGCCCAACATTTTTTGGGGGTATGTAATGTTGGTGAGATCCAATGAAAAGCTCTTCAGTTGTATTTATTGGATGCTCCCGACATCAACTGTAAACGCAGGAACAGGTTTTAGAAGTATTTTTTATGACTATAACTGATAACAAAGAAGCAAATAAGTCATTCACAACTGACATGAAGGAAGCACAATCTTTACAACAGCTTTCAACAGTTACCCTTGATCTTCCTACAAGAAAGCAAAATTATGATCACTTCATATACTTCCTTAAAAAAAATCCATTAACATTTTCTTTTGTCCAGGTCATATCCAGTGACATCCCTGGCACAGGTTTTTGATTCACTATGCTTAAACTTGTATTATAGGTTGTTTTTTTTTTTTTTATTTCATCTGATTATTTAACTGACCTCACCATTTAAGTGTGGAGGACACAGACTTTGAATTGAGTGTAAACCATGGACAAAAACCATGAACCATAACCATATCCTCTTCATACTGTAAAAGCCTGTCAAGAGCTAAACATTAACTTCATCACATGGAGGAACAGAAGACGCAGGACAGAGACTAAATGAAATAAAATGCCATTTTATTGTTCAGCCGTGTCATAACCTCGTCTCCAAAATAAGCACAGCAGGACTACAACTGTTTCGTCAACCTAGCTACCCTTGATAGCACATAAAACTGGGTTTTATTAGACCACCAATGATAGCGTTAAAGACTTTTCTATCAGACATCCAATGATAGCATACAAAATAGTTGTTAACCTACCAGTGATACTGTATATAAAACACTTGTCTCTAGATTTATCCCCAACCCACCCTCAATTTCACCCATATCCCTCTTTAGAACATTTGTGACACTGACATATTTTATGCTTAAACAAGCACATATTAAGAATGCATAATTCTCCATTTCTGAGATTATAAAAAAAACTACACAATGTTACACTTTAAGTCAGAGTACAATTCAACTGATTATTAGTGTTCTACACATTCGGCCATAAACCAAAGGAACATTGTATAATATCACTATAACTTAACACTACATGTAATATACGTTTAAAAAAAATTACAAATGATTAGCATTGAAGAGAAAATGAAGATGGCTAGTGCGAAGGCAAGCTGGGTCAGTACCATAACAGAGAATGAGTAATACAAAAAGAAATAAAAAAATAGAATAAGAAAAATAGAAACAAAAAACTGATAAGAATACAGGCAAGGCTAAAACATATGTGTTTCAAACTTTTAAGATCCACCTCATGTGCACTCATCCATATAGGTAACCTGCTCCAAGACCTCCATTGTGTGATTCCACATCTGATACTTTAACCCTTTCTTTTCCCCCATTACAACTTGCTTTAACATTCCCGTGGCAACCATCTTTGTTTTCTTGTGTCAGGCACTTTCCAAGACCCCTTATTCCTCTCTTTACCTTCAACAACTCTACAGGCCAATCATAATGCTGCTTCAGACAATACAGGCCGATCACAATGCAGGTTCTATCAGAATACAACTGCAAAAGAGCACAGGACAAAAACATGGATCAATGTGTTGCCGTTTATATCAGTATTGCTTTTACAATTAACTTGTCAGTTAGTTGTTTTGTGGAAGTCTGTCTCACCAATCCTACAGGTCGGTGTCAAACCAGGCCAGCTGGTTGCTGTCCATCAGGTCCTGGGTGTGACCAAGGTCTGGCAGCGGGTCAGTATGGTGGCCCAGGTCGGGCAGAGTGTCAGCATGGTAGTCAGCACCTTCCATCATGGGGTCCAAGAGACTGTCCTGGCCATAAGCTGCTGGGTAGGCCCGGTAGGCTCCATCTGAAAGGCAAAGACCTTTATGACTGGTGCAAAACAATCTGTCACAGAGACACACATTATATATTCTGTGTGTATTTCTTTGAAGCTCTTGAAAGGGGGAAAAAAAAAAGGCTGCTATGGAAAAAAATGCTGGTGTACAGTAACAGATACGGTAATACTGTGCTTATCACATTAAAATGAAACCAGTAAAACCGATCAGGTGCCTTTAAAGATCAAGTTACATAAATAAGAGGTGAGAGACAGAGTAAGGATTTCATTAGAGATAAAGCAGTTACTCACCATCCTGCCTGTAAGCCAGAGGGTCTCCCTGAGCACCCATATCCAGTCCCAGGTCTCCAGTCTATAAAAAGGCAGAAGAATGATGAGTATAGTCTGTTATAAACCAGCCTATGTGGAGGAGTTATTGTCTTTCTTCCAGTTCTATATCACATACTAACTGTATACCATATATACTATATAAGATGATGACAGTGGTGAGTATACTTATTCAGTGTGAAGACATTGCATGCTCAAAACCTGCCAAAAAGGGTATGTTGTACCTGGTTATAGCTTATTTGCTTAGTTACTAATTTGTGTGTACCTCATTCCAGGCCATAGGCTCAGTTCTGAACAAAGAGCTGGTCAGCTCCACTGACAGACGCTTCTTGTAGTCCTGGGGCTTGTCCTCAGACATGCGGAACAGGACAGCTGCAGCATAAGTTGCTACAGGAGAGAATGCACAGCAGCACAAGTCAAGTAACTCACTGACAATGACCATCAGAAGTGTGGGCAGTCTGTTTCTGTGCATGTTTACTCACCAACGCCCTCATTGCGGGAGTGCAGCAGCTCAGTGAGCGGTGCAGTGGCTCCCTCAGCTTCAATTGCCTCAGCAGCCTCCTTGTCCTGTGCCAGTTCACACAGCACACCTGCTGCCACACGCTGGATATTCTCCACTGGAGAATACAGTAACTGCAAACACCAGAATGAGATAAAGAGAAAATGTAGTCAATAATATATGTATTGTTGTAAAGAACACCGTCTAAAACTGTTAAGCTGATAAAATAAAAGTTATACATTTAAGGGTTTAGTTTTACCTGGACAAAGAGTGGAATGGTGTTGAGCCCTCTGATGACAATTCTGTTGTGGACATCCCGGGCCAGGATGTGCAGAGCTCCTGTGCAGCCTTCTACTATTTCCTCCATACGCACACCCTCCTGTATGAGTTTGAGTGAGAAAAAAGAGGAGATTAAACACACAAATTCAGACTGTTCAAATAATGCAAGTTTGAGGGGTGTTGGCTTGGTTACTCACCACAAACTGCTGCTGGTTGCCTCCCATACTGGTGCGCCTCTGGGTGTCCTGGTGAGCCCTGACGAGCAGTTGAACCAGGCGGGGGATGGCTCCCTGCTCCCGCAGAGCGCTGTGGTTGGCTGGGCAAAGAGCCAGGTTCCGGATCAGACCAACTGTGGCCTAGATGGGGGGAAAATTAAATATAGTTTGGTTGGCTGGAAGTAAATTCTGGTGAACAATAATATCTGTATATGCAAGCTTGTTAGCTAAATTCCGTTGTTAAGTCTGGGAAATGTGCAGGTGTGGAGAAACGGAGATGTGTAATTACCTTGATTAGTGGCCAGTGGGACGGAGGGTGCAGGAGTTTGACCACCACAGGCAGGCCGTAATGAAGGCGCACAGCATTCTGGGCCATCTCAGCATCCTGGTGGCGGGAGGTCAGGTGACGAAGAGCACAGACTGCTGGCTCTGTGATGTCCTCCCTGTCTCCGGCCCGAAGCACTGTTCGCACCAGAGCTTCAATGCCTCCAACCTAACATGATGAAATTTATCAGTGGACTAAATTATTACAGCCAAAGACATAAGACATCAGGCAAAGAACTTAAATCACAATACACTACCAACATTCAACAGATATTAATAACAACAACAATAATAATAATAATAATAATAAGTACCTGGCAGACCATGAGTTTGTTACTATAGTTGTTGCAAGTCAGGTTGGAGAGGATGCCAGCAGCACATGTCACTACATTGATGTCATCACTGCCAAGCAGCTGGACCAGGGTCCCCAGGAGACCCTCCATACCCTCCTGCAGAGAGAGAGAGAGGAAAAAAAAGAACACATTCTCAGTAATTCTGCATACTGATTTATAGCACACTGTGGACATTTCACCCAATAAATGAGAAATAGTTGTTAACATTGATGCTGCTAACATTGTTAGCATTTGTGACCAATGAGAGTGTATCGTACCTGTTTAGTGGCAGCATCTGAAAGATTCCTCAGAGTCCAGAGGCAGTTCTGAACCAGACGCTGGCTGGGGTCTGTCAGGTGAAGTCCCAAGGCCTGCATGCCACCTACACACACACAGGCCAAAACAAAAACAAAAAATCATTAGATCAGAGCACTTGCATCTTGGTAGCAAACCACAACTACAAAACATATCCAAGACCTGTAATGATACACTCAGTTGTACTGCAATGAGTTACATACCAGCCTCTACGATGGCAGGCTTGTTGCTTGAGCAAACAGAGAGCACCTTGAGCACTCTGCTTGTGGTCCACAGCAGTTTCTCGTATGTGAATGTCCTCATGATGTTGACCAGGGCTTGGGGGCCACCGCTGGCCAGAATGATCAGCTAAAACCAAGACAGGTTTATGTTAATACATGCAGCAAACTGCTGCCAGCCAAGTGGTGTGCACAGGCATATGAGGGACATTTAAACCTGGATGACATGGATGAATGAATGTGAATGCCTGCATCAATAAGTAGCAGTCTCAATACCTTGCTTTCCTGGTTACCATATGCCAGGATCTGCAAGCAGTCAGTAGTGATTGCCAGGAACTTGACATTGGTGTTAGACAACAGGGCCACCATCTTCTGCAGTCCTCCGGCCAGGCGCACCGCCATCTTGGCCCCTTCCTGATGCAGCAACAGGTTGTGGAGTGTGGTGATGGCATAGAACAACACACTGTCCACTGGTGAGCTAGAAAAACATACAAAACCCCCCCCAAATAATCAGACAACTTCTGTAAAAACCTCCATCACAAACACCTTTTACAACTACTGTGTCTGTTAAAAAAGACAAAAATATGCTCAGTTAACACAAATTTACACACAAAGTGGAAGGTTTTCTGGAATTGGGCATAATGACAAGACACAATCAGTTTCTGTCCAGACTCAGTTTAGCAGATGACAGTTTTCAATCAGGCTTACACAGCATACATTTGCTTGATGGTTAATAATCAGTGCAGCAGGGTGCAATGTTGTGACAAAACAAAAAACTGATTGATTGATGTCAATAATTCAGAAGTGTTACAGACAACGGGCTGTTGGAGTCAGAATGAACTCAGATTTTATATGAAGTACTGGAGTCAGACCTTTAGTCTCTGGAAGAACACTGAGTCTGGGGTACTCTATCTGGCAAGAAACCATTCCAGTTCGGCATTCTTTAATTTTTAATTTAAAATGCTGAGCTGCTGTTACAGCATGTAGTATAGTAAAAAAGGGAAAAAAAAAAAAAAAAAAAAGATGACCACAGACACAGCAGTTCCACAGCAAAAAGTTAACACTACCTTTTTTGTTACACATCACCATGTAAAAAAAATGCTGTCCTTAAGGAATTACATGCTGATCCGACCTGCTAACCACAACCACTGTACATAAATCTGCAAATTACTACTGGTACTTCATAGCACTGTACCAGTATGGCAGTTTGCTTCACATCTGCACTAACAATCCAACATTCAAGGGGCAATTAACATTGAAAAAATATATAAGAGGACTCAAAGCACAACAAAGACACTCAATGGAAACTTGAGTGTCTGTATGATGTAAACCACTACTACAGTTAAAAAGACCATCTTCACTCAGGATGAGAAAACAATCCAAATTGCTACCTGTATCCAAATATATTCAGTGATTATGGTCTAATAAAATCAGGCAGTTCATCGCCTTTCATGCTATTGTTCCATCCTGCATTTAAAGAGCGGTAATCTGATCCCAGGTGCAAATTCAAACACACACGTCACATCCAGCAGGTTGCAACTTGCCAGCCAGCTAACTGTTTTGGCTATGTGCTTTGGCTTTTCATGGCAAATACAAAGAATACAATAAGGAAAGCAGACATTTCAGACACAGTTTCAAAGTAAGCTGTGGGGTATTCTGTTCTTTGGAAAGTAAGCTGCTTCGCGAAGATTTAGAGTTGGTTATCTGAGCATGCTGCCGTCAAAGCAAAGTGACAAATCAAGTTTTGATTTACCACTGATAGTCTGATATTTGCTGGTTTGTTATGATCATTTTAAGATGAGGTTTTCCGTGCATGTGATAGTTGTAATGCTAACGCTTGGTGAGAGCTGTACCATTGCTGTTGTTTGTTGTTATTTGCAGTTGATTCATTATTTACTTAATCATGATTGACAGACTCATAGTGTAGCAGCAGAGCACACTATTGCATTTCTACACTGTGTACAGTCTTTACCCACAAAGAAGGAGAGAGCAAACGAGCGCCTCAGAAAGTGTTGACGCTAAAACAGTGACTTTTGGTTTTGGGTCAGAGAGGTGTTGAGGCTCTAGCTGTTGAGTCTATGTCAGCATTACAACACATTTTAGTTAATTCATGCCATTACCACATATCCCCAGTGGGATTAATAGAGCACTGCTGCCTACTGGCCATATCTGAGACTAAAACAAACATGTCTTGCTAGTTTGTGGCCAGAGCTGGAGTCAAACTCTGAAAATAGTATTAGGAACTGCCTTATGAGTTATCATTCACTGACATAGGGTAGTATTGTATACAACATAAAGATGAGCTACAAGGAAATCCAACAATGAACTCTCCCATCAAACCACTCTCTGCAACCAACACAAACCACTCAGCGTTTTCTCCAGTTTCTTACCCTAGCATCTTGACCAGGGCAGGGATACCTCCAGATTTGAAGATTGCAAGGAGCCCCTCACGGTGGTGAGACAGGTTGTGCAAGGTGCCAGCAGAGCAGCGAGCTGTCTCCACATCACCAGTGTTCTGCATGGCACGAACAACTGCTGAAACCATTTGAGGTGAACGCATCAGGGCGTGGCGCGATGCCTCCTTCTTTGACAACTGATGCACCATTACAGCTGCTTTATTCACAACAACCTAGGACAGAGATCATTTTTGTTAGGGCTGAATGATCCAGGGAGGGATTTAAAGTCCATTTCTGATAACTTACATGATAAGTTAATCAACAAGCACAATTTTGACATTTTGGATGTTTGAATGTGTTCATGAGATAATGCACTCATTTGAATTTGTACCTGGTCCTCATCGTTGAGCAGCTTGGTAAGCTCTGGGATGGCACGAGTGGCCAGCTCAGCATCATCTTGATAGTTAATGAGGTTGACAACAGCATGCTTCAGCATCTGAGAGGGCTCTGCCAGGCGCTGCACTGCTGTTGGGTGGGCAGCATCCAGCTGGGTGGGTGGGATCTGGATGCCCTCCTCCAAGGTCTCGGGAAACATGGCAGCACGTACACGCTGGGCCCGAGTCATGGCATAACCCTCAATGTCTGAGAATAATGGGTTATAATGATAAATACCACGGGATCATAGAAATTTGTCAATCATCAAAGATTTTGCCATGCCATTCATACCACAGTAGCTATTCTGATGCTACAAATATCTTGCATACCTGTTGCCTCAGGGGTAAAGGGCTGGTTGAACTCCCAGTCGTAGAGAGTTGGATCATCCTCTTCAGCATCAGGGTTTCCCTTGCCACTCAGAGATGGTGCAGTGGTGGTGACTCCAGACTGGATGCCTGAATCCAGGTAGGACTGCTGCTGCCACTGGCTCACAGCAGCCTTACTATCTCCCATTGCCATGTCCAACTCCATCAAATCAGCTACACAATAAAAGGGTGAAACAAAAGGAATGACAAAAGGAAAAGAGTGGCCTTTTAATTTCTCACTTTAAGCCAAGCATATGGAAAATCTCAGGTTACTAAAGATAGGAGATGTAGAAATTATAGTGGTAGTTAGTTGTCTGGGGAAAAAAAGGGACACATTAAACAAGAGTGTGCCTAAAAAATGTAATCCTGTTTAAGCATATTAAAATGAACGGAACGCAAAGCAAACACTTGCTTTTCTCTGTGTCTGATACCTTTGGGCACTGATCGTAAATTGAAGTGGGTGCCGATGATTTTTCTCTCATAATCCTCAGATACATTTTTTTCCTCCTTAAGGATAAACTCCGATGTAACAGGAAACGAATTATAATTAGTAGGGATACTGTGACATGTGCTCACCTAGCTCCCGTTTTTTTTTTTTTCAATTTCCACATTGCCTCAAGAATAACAGTATTTCGTTAATTTATGTACAGAGAGACTCTTAGGTATTGACATAAAAGATAAATTATGAATGACCGTGTCCGTATTAACATAAAACGCATTTAGGTGAAAATAAATAGTGTGTGATGAAGTTTTTTGTACTTACACTGGGTAGCCATTGTTCTTGCCTGCCCTCAGCCCGCACAGCAGATAAGTCTGTGTAAAAATGAAATAAGTACACAGGGGGAAATAAGACAACTCGCACTCAACCTTGACTTCTTGTTTGCCAAAGCCAAACCTAATCGTAATGTTTATGCGTTTCTCCTACGTGGTCTAAATAATAAAACCGCTGTCTTCTGCGCTACCTGTGCCAGCTCCCCCTGATTCAGACGCTTGTTTGGCTTACTAACGTAGCTATGAGGGGAAATGCCGAGCCTCCACCTCCAGCCGAGAGAGCAAAGCGGTGGGTATTTCCAGGCCAGCACGAACACAATTCACCATTCAGCGGCAAAGAACATCAAAGGCATATTTCTCCCCCTCCCCCTACCACGGCCAAGTTCCGACCTCGCAGCTTGGGTTTCCAATGAGAGAAACTACCCCCTCCGCCCCGCAATCACTTCCATGACTCCTCCTCTCATGGTGGGTCTAACTATGAGCGTAACAAGCTGCCTAATAAAAACTGAACGAAAACCGCAGCTAACTGCAAAGGTTACATCACAATCACCACACAAAATTTACTGACATACAATTCAAGACCGACGCGCTAGCCTGAATTAGCCATCGCTGCTGGCTAACAGGTTGGCTAGCTTACCTTGAAAGCTCGCTATGCTAACCTAACGTGCGTAGCTAACCCCTCCGCTAGTTAGCTAACATAAACAAACACTGTTTTGAGCTTCACTCACCAAGTAAAAATGCCTACGACCTATCCTGAGACGCAACCAGTATTAGAAGCAGTCGATGTCCCAAATCAGTTCATTATTGGAATCCTGACTTTCAAGTGAACCCCCCAAATGTTTAATTCTGGTTTGATTAGCCTAGCTAGCCCGGACGTATGAAAAGTAGATCCAAGCGCCACCGTACAAAACCTGCTGTGCTGCCAGCCAAATCAGAAAACCCCACCGGAGCCCCCTCCCTAGGCAAAGATGATTTTCTTTCGTGAAACACAAACTGCCGTGCGTAAATACGTTGTATAATAGCTGTAGCAAACATAATTTCTTTACCAGAGTCGAGCGGCTCCTCCGTGGTTCTTGTCAGGAAAATTTTCTCCTTTCTCTTGGCCGAAAATAGGGAAAGGGCTGCTAGGTGAACCACCCGTAAGAGTCCGAACCACACCCGCCGTTGCTCCGCCGAAGATGTTGCTTCCGCCTGTGCGATCGAACATCAAGATGGCGAGAGGAGAAAATACAGTATTCTGCCGCACTAGGAAAAATAGGGCGCCATTTTAAACAAAGTTTTAGCGTTGAAACTATTATTTTACAATTATTGCGAAAGGCCGTAGTGTTGTTATCTTAAGAGCAGTCGACCATTTCAGTTTTTAGATTTTTCACCGACGTTAATGACAGATGTGTCATACTTGCTGTAGTAGTGGTGGGGAGGGCGAGGTGCATTCATTAGAAAGGAATGTGATTCACGAGCTGCTGTGATATGAGGGCTTCAATTAACATGCAGTTAGCTCAGATACACAAACATTTGCCCTAACAGAGCTACATTATCCATTCGTTTTTCATAATCAGTTAAGTCATCATTTCATTAATCATTTAGCAAGCACGAGAATCAACCATCTCTCTCGTATTCTTTTCACAAACTGGCACATACAGTTAAAATTATTTTGCAAATGATAAGCTGCAGTGTTGAGAAGAAAAAATATAGAGAGAGACTTTAGACAGATTAAACCACGTAGTATAAAATGTCCTGGTTTTCTATAGATACCCATAATTAGATTCCATGACAGATAAAGTGCCCATCTTAAAAACACTAACTGTAATAAAAACATACTATGGTCCCAATAACATGATGCTGTGATATGGTTTAAATGGCATTTGATAATTTGTCTCCATAATTGTTTTTGTTGTGACATAATTTGTGGCGACTGAGATGAATCCTTCACTAACTAATGGAAAACTCAAACATATTTGGCTATACATTTTTTTTTTTTTTTTTTGTATGATAAAAGGATTTTAAAAACTTTAATACATCAAATTTGTTTATGCATGGAATTATATGAAATTATATTTGCTATATTTGCATTTCCGCTGTGGGCAATTTATTCATTGGTTAGCTGTAATCTTATTGCAGTGCATATACTAGTATAACCGCAGTCTGATATCCAACACTCACTCACTATGTGTGTACTTGAGCATCCTCTACAGTTTCTCAGCATTACAGACACATAAGCATTGCAGTGATTACAGTTAACTGATAGGAAAGCTCAATTTGACATATTACTACAGCTATTTGACAAGAAAATTTATTTATAAGAATTTAAGTGAGAACAATCAAAACAGAGAAAGTGTCACACATGGTATAGTGCTTGTTCATGTGTCTGACACGTGCATAGACGAGAGAGGGTCAAAGTCTAAAGTGTCACTGGGGAGCATATGTTACTGCAGGAAATGGAAACTTCTGATCATTTATTATACCACAATGATCCAATGAAACATTTTATATCCATATCATATATCAAAGAGTGACAAAAATGGCTATTAAAAAGATATTCAGCCACATGTTTGCAGAGGCCTGCGATGGACTGGTGATCAGTCCCCGCCTCTTGCCCAGTGTCCCTAACAACCCTAAACGGATAAGCGGTATAGATAATGAATGAATGAATGAATGTTTGCAGAGGGTGTGAATAATATCAGACTAAGGACAGTGTAAGTGTAGCAATATATCTTTCATCCACTGCTTCAAATGAATCTCTCATAAGGTGGTGACATTTATTTCAGCAACTGCTTTTTTTGTCAGTATTTGGGACTAACATCAAAGACTCGGAATAAAACCATATGAGGCTCATCCTGTCTCCCACTGTGGTGAAGAAAGGAGCAAGTATATTTCATTTACCTGAGTAATGACAGAAACAGCATGGGAAATAGGAAAGACAATATAAAAGACCACTATGTCTAGATATAGATGTATCTATCTACCCTCTCTCATACTTAGTTTATTCATTTATTTGGCCACATTTGTCTTTCTCATTCCTAGTAATCAGTAATGCAAGTGCACATAGGTTTGAGATTATATCATTCTAGTCTTCTTAGCTGCTTAGAGCTCATGCAAATAAATGCTTTAAAGTTGCCAGTAAATATTATTCCTCTGAAGATATGAGGAAGACTTATTATATATATATATATATATATATATATATATATATATATTTTATTTTATTTTTTTCATAAAACAGAGAATTGTATAAATATACTACACACAAATAATCTATATCAGCCTGTATTTTGCATTTCCTGATAATTTCTTAATCAGGAGCAAATGACAACCTCTGATTCACATTTATCATATTTTATGATGTGATACATTGATCTTTATGTTGTATGTAGGGTGTTCTCTTCACTTGCCTCCCCTTAGGGCAGTTAGATGAGAATCGGATATGACAGACAGTGTAATAGCCCTACGGTAATTACCTTAGTGATGAGGCTCGTAGACAGTTAATTTTGAGGCTAGAAAAGGGACAAACATTACGTTTATTTTGTTACTTTACACCCCCACTGATATTTAGTGTCTCATCCTCCATTAACCTTGTGTTGTGCCTAAGGAAGAGCACACTGCCTACCAGCACCATCTGCTTGCTTTATTACAACCACTTTTGTCCATCATCTGCTGTTTGCTCTTTGGCTAAATTGTGCGGATCAGGTGCTCCCAACACATTTTAATCCCAGCAAGTAACTTTCAATGGTCCCTAAGTTCATTCAGTCTTGCACAAGGGCACTTCAGCCTTTTACACTGGATGCTCACCAACAAGGGCTCAGCCCCAAATCACCTGGTTGAAGGATTCTCAGCTGCAACCTGTTTTTATCCTTCATAACATTTCAAAATATCACTCCTTATTTAGAGCAAGAAGAGGAGGAATGACCACAGTAAAGAAACCAAGAGAAGCCAGGTGGATGAATCCGAATAAATACACCTTTTATTTGACTGATTAACAGATCTGATTATACAAACGCCAACACAGAGCTCTGAAATAACAGGACCAATCAGCGAGACAATGACTGTACATTCTTGATGTGACCCTCCCATGTTCTGACCCCCCCCTCCCTTGCCCACCCACCACCCTGCCCGCACCAACTATGGAACTTAGTACTATGGAACTGAAAACTAGTGCTTCTTTCTGTACAAGTAAAGCTCAGCTACCCACCAACCCACCCTCCACCACCCTCCCTATTCAGTGCACTGTCTGTTATCTACAGGTTTGAGCAGTTTTTACCACAAGGGAAAGTTTGGCCAATTGTAGAACCGGGTGCCATGATGGACAATAGGTGCCTTCTACACAGGACTAGTGCTCAAGTGTGTACTTTGTTTTTTATAGCATATTTTTTGTTAGGTTTGGTTTGTGTAGTCCAGCAGACAGGGCTGCTGCGATAATAGTGTATGCACTGTTTTAAGAGCTTGTAGTGTAAGAGCATAGTAATGTTTTTTGCCTGTTGGTTGAAAAGCAAACAGCCAAAAATCCTTCAATGTACAGGTCTACGTTGAAGTAACTTACTTAATTTTCTGCCTCATTCTCTCTCTCTCTCTCTCTCTCACACACACACACTCACACAAATACTGGTATGTTTGTCCCTTCATCTTAAAAAAAAAAAAACTGTTTGCAATTGTGTTTCAGGCATATTTTTTGTTTTATGTTCTCAATCTCTTCCTCTGGCCAAGCATGACTTGCCCCACATACATTAAACACACAATCACACAAGCATCCCTATAGTACCTAAGTGCAGGTTCTTCAACATGCGCCCTTCAGCAGTTCCTACAGTAAAAACACTAACTGTACCATCACAATAAATGGATGGATAAAACACTTTCATTCTTGCAATCAGTCTCTTTCAACCCATCCCCCACCTCTTCCCATCCCAACCTTCACACACCCCCCATTGGTCTCCCTGTACCCCATTTCCTCTCATGTAACAGACAGTCATGTAACAGTGACAAATACTCGCCCTCAGCGTAACAGCCAGAAAAAGAAGAGAAAGGGGAAGGAGAATGAGGTGTGAGAGAAGGCGTAGTGGGAAGAGAGGGTGAGTTCTTCACCTTGAGGAGAAAGTGGAAGAGGATGGCGGAGGAACAACTGTGTGTCCACCCCTCCTCCTTCTCCCCTACTTCCCCTCTTCTCACATCTTTGTGACAGAAGGTGCTGAGTGGAGGAGGGAGGAGAAGGGAGGTGACTGAATGGGTGGAGGGAAGGGGGGTGGGAGGGTGGGAGGAGAGGAGAGAAGGGTGACATGTGTTGGTCTTCATGTGTCCTGGCCGTCGGTGGCAGGGGTCTCGTTGGCATTGGACAAGTCCGAGTCAGTCTCCCGGCTTGATATGCGGTCCAGTTCCGCCTGTACATCGCTCAGGCCCAGCTTGGAACCTGCGTCAAGTGTGGGTAGGTAAATAAAAATGTGTAAATTAGGTCAACATCACAGAGAATATTACCACAGAGGCCAACAAGCATTTACCCAGTGAATCATTAAGAGCATAAGGCACAATGCAATAAGCATAAATACACATTGTTATAATAAGAGCTGGGTGAAAATGTGAATATTAGCCGGGATGGTAGGGATTTGTTTTTCAGAGTTTACATATTGTATTGCATTAATACAAATTTTATCATCTCATACCTTTCTGCCTCACTCAATACTGTGTTTTTATTTATTTGCATATTACTTCTTATTGCACTAAAAATATTTCAAGCATAACCTTATTTACCTAATTCCTCTGATTGCAATGAGTGAAAAATGTTGATTGTCAACATTTTTATGTCTTTCTACAGACATTGTATTACATCCTGTGTAGTTATCAAGTTCAGAACAGAACTCAGTGGAAAACAGACATTATTTGTTGCAATTCTGATTTGAGATGTATTTTCATCTTGATACATATCTTTATTATCCTGTGTATATCTGATGCAGCGTATTTATAGGCTTCTGGGTAAAATATAGTTCTATCAATAAAATATCTACCTTAAGCCATGTCAGAATGCATACACTGGGGTATATGCTGTGCACTGTATAGCCAATATGTTTGAGTGTATTTTTCCAATATTGCTTTAGCCTTATTAACAATCATGTGCTGCAATGCTTGAGCAGATGTTAGTTACAAAGAAATGCAATGCAACATGCTGAAAAATGAAAATAAACCAAAAGTGAGAACAAAGTAGAGACCAGGGCATTGCGGAGGGAGATATGTGGGATGAAACTGTCATTAAAGGAATCATCCTGGTTATGACTGGCATCAAAAAGAAAAAGATATGCAGCTCTGATTTGCCAGGTTAACTTTTACATGGTTCTAGATAAAGTCACCAACAGGAGATCAGTACATCTATTGTGATTCATGTAAGCTGGATTCAATCAACTTGTGAATATGTCTGAGCTTTCCTGTTTTACCACGACCATTGAAAACTAATGTCATTTGTAAATACTTATATACTATATTTATAGTATACTATAAATACTACTGCAGTTAAGAAATGTTAATGTAAAAACTAAAACTGACTGCTTTCCTGAAAAGCAAAATGAAGGCATGTGTCACAAAGTAGTAAAACCAGGATCATCTGGACCACTACCTCAGTTCTCAGCCTGGGTAGTTTGTGACTTAAAAAGCAACAGTGCCTTTTACATTACCTATATTACAGACAATATACAAATTAACGTCATTGATTGTTCTCCAGCCAGTTCGTATGCTAGTAATGGGTGATACAGAGCAGTCAACATTGTTCTCCTTGGATGCTGGAGGAGAAAGTCGGAGCTCAGAAAAGGGGGTGTGGGTGGGAGGGTGGGGTTTGGAGGGGAAGGAACAGCAATCAGAGGGATGCTTCTGAGAATGAACAATGACATACACAAGCAATAATAAATGAGGAGTATCTACTCTCACACACACCTTAACGTGGCCAGCATCCTCTGACTAGTGCACGCACATACACACATTATGAATGATGTTAATAGTGAAAATCCACAGCAAAGACTATGAGTGTAGTTAAGAGTGAAATACAGTCACAGAGCTACAAACAGGCACAGAGGTGGTGATGATGGGTGTGGTGCGGTAGATGCACTCAGACCATTTCATGAGTCTCTTTACCATGTGTTATGTTCAGTGTCTGGAGTAGAGGACAGAGATGAGAAGATAACAGATGGCAGATGATAGGTGAAAACCAAAAAGAAGCTGGGAGATGAGGAATAACTGAAAATGGTAATAAATCCTAAATCACAGCTGAATAATAATAAATAACGCTTTTTCCTCTATGTTACAGAACCAGAGCACTATAACAATACCTAATACTTAGTGTGTGTGTGTTTGCGTGTGTGCCTTCTCACCTGACTTGCGTACGGTTCCTGGAGTGTTGTTACCACCACCTGGCGTCCCGGGCCCCCCTGTCCCCGCCTTCTTTGTCAGTAGACTGTTAAAGAAGTTTGCCAACACACCCTCACTGGTCTGACCTGCAGCATAGAGGGACTAGAGTTAAAAAACACACACACACACACACACAGAGCAGTACAATGACTGAACAATGGTCATGTGTGATCAAATGCACTGCATACCTGACTGTGGCATGGTGTTTGCTACATTGGCCGCTGCGGAGCGATTACTCGTCCTGGGGGAGCCAGTGGGTGCTCTGCTAGTGGTATCCTATAAAACAACAGTTTATTTCACACATACAGACACTGGAGGGAGGTTCGCTCTATCTTATGAGCCAAAGTAGGGAAGAAAAAAAAAGAAGCACTCACCACGGGTCGCCCTGCTGTCACAGCGGGCTGTTTGGCGAGCAGCGACTGCAAATTAGAGCACAATATGCACACTCGCTCCAATTAGTATTTAATTAACATATCAAGACCCTCGAGTCAGATTTAATTGGACTTTCCACAAGCAGCAAAGCAACTGGCATTAACGCAACTGAAATGTTTTCTGACCTGCAGTTTTACCAGAAACACTTGGTCATCTTCTGCCTGGATCTCCTTTTCATGTACAATCTGGTGAGAGGCAAGGGAAAATAAATGCATTTTAAAAAGTTTTTTTTCACTTCCAGCTTTTCTTTAAAGTTCTTCAACAGCTAATAAATTAGATCGGATAAAACTCTCATGATCCCTGCAGGGATACTGGGTTAAGCTTAGTGCACCGGCTGTGAACTGCAAAAATGATGTAGAAGGTATTGATGCATGATATTATAGCAGTAAAGAATCTGTAGCACAGCTAAGCTTCGCCTAAGAGAATCTTTTAAAGTTAAGCCCATACCTTTCTGACTGGTGGTTTGACTATTACGTCTTCAAAGCTGTCGTCTGCTTTTACTGTCTGGAACTTCTCGTGAAGTATGGCAATCTTTTTCTCATTGTCCCAACCTGATGGACTGGTGGAGGAGACAGAGAGAGGGTTACAAACCAAACACACACACTCGCTAGCTGTCAAACCATCCTCATCCCAGGCTTACATGAAGACAGCGTCTCTTTCCACCACTTGTGCGGGGCAGTGGAAGGGAAAGCCATAGAGTCTGTGGACCAGATATTTGTAGAGGATGTCCAGGTTCTTCATCTCCTTCACTGACGTGTAAACCAGAGAGGCGCCGTCTGACAGGGCTGTTAAGGACATTTTCAACACTACAATTTCTAAACACCATAGTGACCAAATTCTTAATAACAGTAGCACAAGAGAAAAACAAATTGTAGCTTAGGCTAATTGCTATCATTACACAAAAGAATTAAGGCAATGTGCAATCTTGGCTCATTTTAAAGACAAAAACAATTGAAAAAGTAATGACTGCTTCCACTCAGTATTGACTGGTGAAATGATTCTAAAAAACAAACAATTTCGAGCAGTACTGGGTGCTCTGCGACCTTTACCAAACTCTCTTTGCAACAAAGCAATATCAACAATGATAGTGCAGACACCTCTGCAATTATACTGCTGCTGGGGACACCGCCTTTGGCCTGAGAACAAAAAACCCTTTAATGGACCTGATCCAAAATTACAGAGTCAATTGTATGGATCAGCAGCCCCATTAAAAATCTGCATAGATACAGTAATTTCAATTTGTTCTCACTGACAGTAAAATTTTTGGTTTAGGCAACTTTTAGCTCATGCCAGCTAAAGAAAACATTGATGAGAGAATGTTCATTTGGTGAAGGATACACTGCAGACAGAGACGCCTGATGTGGGACTGGATGAAGTCCAGGTGTTCATCTCTGTAGTCGTGCTCCTTCTCCAAAGTGCTGATGGCGTCACACTGAGGACAGGTAAGTAGGTGTAAGACAGAGGGAGGAAGTATGTTAAAGCAATGTTTACAGCCCAGTGGTTAGTGTGTGTGCCTTGGTGCAGACCACAACCACTGGTATGCCCAAGTTGTGTGTGAGTGTGTTGTCTCCTAATGGTAGCAGTACGCTCTCCTCCTCTTCACTCCTCCTCTGTGGGGTGCCATCCTCCCCACTGCCGGGCTCTGTATACTCCTGGAACTGTTTTACAACTACACACCCACACACACACGCACTCACAAACATTAATGGACACAAATGATGATAAGCAAATATTAAGACCTGGCAGGGGTTACCATTTCAAACATGTAGTGTCATCATAACTGGGCCTCTTCAGACCTGTGGCCCAATGTAAGACTTTGATAAAGAGACTCCTTAACTGAGATTTTTTTCATACCTCTGGGAACATTTTCGTAAAAAAACCCACTGCTGTAAATATGCTTTGTTTTCTATTTTATCTACCATTAGCCCAACTGCTGTCAGTGTGACTCACGTCAATGCTCCAACTCCCATGATGTTTCCCGGGCGACCGGAGTTTGTCGATGATGTGTTCCTAGCGGCGGCTTACTTCTGGAGGGAGTCCAGGGCGTTCCGTAGCCACGACATGTCAACCGTTATCAGCAACAACGATGTTGCCAATTGAGTCCACTGGCTGCTTCGCCTGCAGACCTTTGTGGTAAAGGTCTCCATCAACACCCAGGCATTACACCTAGTGTGGTCTAAACACACCAGAATAGATTAAAATAAATACACACTTCCATACATGTACTATTTACTGATTATTTTGATACTCTGTTATTCTAAGTGACAAAAGTGACAAAAAGAGGGGTGTGATGTGGACATGATAATTCATTCATTAAGCAAGCAGTTGCTGGTTACCATCAATATCATCGTCATGGACACTGGTAAGTATTCAGGCCACGCCCTTTCATGTACTCGACACCCTGTAGTTTTGCAACCAAGGTGTGGTCTTCCCGAGCCACCTCACCTTAACACTATACATATGTAAAATCAGTAAATAACGCTGGCCGTATGGTTTGAGTAAACTAAAACATACCCTTTCCAACTGTCAGCATTTACTGTTTTAAATCAGAGTGAAACAACAAGAAAATTTGGAAAAAGCATGTTAAATGGCAAACTAACTTCGAAACTGACACATCACAACACTGCTAAAGATCTACTATTTTCTATTCATCCTGCTGTCCTCTCTAAATGCTATGAGCTGTATTGCACCACTTACTATCAAATTAGGACTGCACAAATATGCACAAAATATAAGACTGCAATTTAATTCTTTTCATTATTGATCAATCTGCACATTACTTTCTTAGTCATTTTATGTGCTGTAAAATGCCACCATAATTATAAAGCCCTAACGTGACACCCTTATAATTGCTTGTTTGTCTGACCAACTGTTCAAGACCCAAAGACATTTAGTTTTTGTCACATAAAACAAAGAGGCATCACATCCTTACAACTGAAAGCTGGAACTAAAAACGTTTGACATTTTGGCTTGAAAAATAACTTAAATGATTAATTGATAAGCAAATTAGTTTGCATGTATATTTTCTGTCAATCAACTAAATTATTAATCAACCAATCATTGCAGTTCTACATAAACATGTGCATACAAACACTGTAAACAATCCAATCTAGACTAGGACAAAAGCCATGTAGATTCATTATGCAGCCCTAATATATCATATACCTCCTGTTAGGGTATTTTATCTGTATTTGTCCTGGCATTATTGCTAACCTCAAGAATTCCATTGTTATTGTGCCTATGTTAAGGTCAAGGCTGCATCCATTCCTGAGCTATGCTATACATAACTTAAACCGACAGGGGGACTGTGTGCATCATAAAGCACGAGCTTACTGATGTTGTCATGAATAGCATAACAGACAAATGGCTTTATACATCGGTAACCAACTCGCTGATTAGCTGGAATGGGTAGCAGTCTGCGGATTATCCCAGGCGGATGTGTGTAGACAGTGTGTATGCGTGTGTGAGTGTGCGCGCGCGCGAGTGTGGACAGCACGAGGACCGAGCGAGACAGGGAGGCACCGTCTCTGCTTCAATGGCCCCGTGCCCCCGTTCAAACAACAGACCGATGGTTTGTCTTGTCCCCTCAGCATCATCTCCACCTATCCGCTACTAGCATGACTGGATGCTAGAATGACTTGCAGTGTTTCAAAGCGGCCCGATAAGATGATGATGGTGTGTGTGTGTGTGTGTGTGTGTGTGTGTGTGTGTGTGGATGTGTACGTGTGTGTGTGTGTGCAGGCGCTCAGTAAGTACACCTGTCTCTCTCTGCTAACCGACGCCCCAGCTACCAGGTTTGAACACAAAAGCACCACCATCAGTCCAGAGCAGGCTAGCTCAGCTATAAAGCGATATTAAAGGATAGAGATGAGCACAAGCTAACAGTGCCTTTACCGGGCTGTGAGGAGACACCAGACATACAGATACCCACCCATAACAGGACATTTTCCCAGACGGTAGCTTTGATCTTGAATGGGTTGACACTTCCTCCAGGATGGTAGACCTACGAATGAGAGCAGTCCGTTACAAACACGGTCAAACGCTCGTTCATTTCATTAACAAACAAACGACTGACGGCGAGCTACGGTGAGCTAGTGCTGCTGTGTCGCAGTGCCAAGTCGGTCTGGTGCTGATGCTAACTAGCCTCGTTAGCCAGACTGTGTCAAACCATCTCATCCAACACAAGGACCCATAATAGCCTATAGAGTCCCCACAAGCTCACAATAAAACCAGCTTCAAATTCATCACCACCACATAAATTCTGCCCATCATCCTCCTCCAGGTTGGAGTTCTCCAGTGTCTGGGGTCAGTTAAGGTGGGATAATAATGCACTCCTCCCTGACGTCGCCATCTTCCTTAGGGCATAAACTGAGCAGAGCCGGATGTAACGGCTGTGTGCTAACTTCAGCCTGGTGCACCGCACGCCAGGGAACCGAGAATGGTCCGTCCCACGCAAAGCTGGGCTCAACTCCAGGCGTGAAATAGTCTCATCCGCAGTAACTGAATCGGGACTGAACATCCACGACAGTACTTTAACAAAGTCTACAACATCTGTCCATGTCATAAATAAATCTGTGATAAATGGGTAGAGTATAGAGAATTAATTTATTAGGCTATTAGGCCAATTTATGTAAATTTTGACTAATACATAGATAATGGGCAAAATAGTTTCTAATCCTAAACTATTATAACATTTATGGGCTATTAGATATGACATATAATATTTTACGGGTGATTTAAACTATCAGAATAAACTATCAGGATAAACTATCCCAGGATAAATGGGTTTCAAAAGAAACCACACAAATCGTTTCTGACTAAATATCCCCTTTAATACGTTGCCTCCTAAATCAATGCCTTTATTTGTGAATAAAATGGCACCGTGCCTAAGCCTACAGGATAGAGATAAAGCCAATGACATCGTGTAAATTGGATGCTTCAAGTTAATCATTAAATGCATATATGGCTGCATTAGAAGCTGAGATAAAGAGCACCAGTGATTTTAGAACAAATTGAACAAGATAATAAAATCTGAGTTGCTGTAACCTGAAGCAATGAGTCCTGTTTAAGATTTGCTTAGGCCTATGCATTAATTTGGTTTCGAGTATATTAGAAGTCAGTGAACGTGCAGCACAGTTACAAAAAACCAAAACCAAAAACAATCACTCCAGCAGCCTTTTATTTGTAATGAGCATTTTCTTGCAGATGGTTCAATTCCAAGTACTTCTGGGGGCTGATACCTTATAATAAGATTCAGAACAAATATAAACTCAAAACTGGTGGAATCTAATGTGGGTTGCATAAAGGCAACAATGGTAAAAGTGGAAAAATGTTTCCTGCTGTTGGAAATCGCTTTAAATTCATCTAAGGCGGTGAATCAGGCAGCAGTGAACTTTAAATTAACTGCCAAAGTGGTCTCAGGTGTGCGGTCATCACTTATTATAAAACCACTGAAGCGCATCGCAACCAATCAAACTGAGAACGGGTTATCAGTTTTATAAGCGACTACTTCACCACAATAACCGCGAGATGGCGCTGACACACCGCTCGCGCTCAGAGGTCCGCTGGGTCCCCTAGGTACGGTGCGCTCTGCGGCTGATGGAACCAGCGGATTACAAACTCCATTGATGGCGCACCGTCCTCCTCCTTCTACCCCTCCTCCTCCTCCTCCTCCTCCCTATCTTTCACCAGAGTAAACCCAGGCACACGGAGCGCATCCTCCACCGTGCTCAGCCTGTGGGAATTAGAAATCAGCTCTGCGAGGCTGTCCAGCAGCAAAAACCGGCCCGAGCTCCACCAGTGTAAGGGGCTGAGGAGGGCTTATATAGACAAAGAGGTGAGGGAGAGATGGCTACAGGCAGGTGTTATCCGTAATTATCAAGTAAACGGCGAGAAGTTCTTCGGCTCGCTCGGATCTTTTCTTCAAGGTCGTTGAGGTGAGTTTTCTCTCCACGGGAGACAGGTGCAGCTCGGATGGTGCATGTCTTACCCGGTGCATGAGAGATGTAAACTATTTCAAATATTTGCCCCTTTTCCTATAGTGTCTTGTAAATTTTAGATACATGATGGAATCAAGATGTTTTATAGTCTGATCTGTGGGAAAGCAGCACTTCATATTGTTAACAGCTTGTTTTTTACTTTGTGGGTGTATTAGTATTCTGTAGAAAGAAAGAAAGAAGACTACTAAAAAGACTACATTTTATCCAGCGGGCAACAAATTGTTATCCCACAGTAATCCTGAGGGACTTGAGAGATTCTTTATGTGTAGAGAGAATAGTGGAAAACTTACCCTAGCAGGCTGCTCTTAGAAAGCCTCTGCTTTAATTTTATTCTGCTGGAGTGCTATAAGACAAGATAAGCCCAATGAGGAGGAGGATCAACATTCTCTCCCTCTCTACTTCCCTCACCTCACTTCATTCTCCTTGCCTGCCTCTCCATTCTCTCTCAAACCCCACCCCAACCTCTGTCCCCCTCATACTCTCTGGTTTTCCCTCTCTGTCAGCTCTAATAACACTGAGTTCGCAACACCAGGCTGCTTCACTTCTGACACTCTTATCTTTCTCAGACCCAGCCTTTTTATGTGTCCCTCTTTCCAGCTGAGCATACCGCTGCCATGCCCAACCTGTCATGATTAATATTCCATGGGTTTGTTGCATAATATTGCCACATAGTTCTTCCCAGCTCACGGTGCTGCTGTGGCCGGATATTAATGTTGCTCCTCCTTGTCCTGATAATCAATATGTGACCAAGCAATTACAGTGTATAGCAGGTGTCCAGGACTCTTCCTATTGGCTGAATCATGATGTACATCTGTTACAGTGACCCCTGCACACGTGCACATGTGACAGGGAATGGACACACACACACACACACACACAGAGTCAGGATGTAGCAATTGAGCTCGAGATGTAATTGATTGTCACAGTGTGGAGAATAAAGTGACAGGAGCGGAATGATTTTAAGGCGTCTTACACCGCCAGGCGTCAATCATTGCTATTTTTAGGTTTGGTGGGCATTATGTTGATTTACACACCAATCTGAGAGCATGCAGACACTTTATTACAGAGCATTCATCCACCATTCTAATTTGCACTCTTCTGTTTGTGATGGGTGCTCTGTCAACATTAAGATTGTGAAATGCTGCAGCTTTCATAATCTCTTGTCAGGTGTTTGTATATATTTAGCACAGATCAGAGAAAATAAAACACTAAAATTTATTTGGTGGGAACCCAACTCTTAAACCCTCATCACAATGCATTTGAGTGGGATTACAGTAGATACGATTAAAAAAACAATGATGTCAGCTTTGGCAAACCCACAGTTTGGACTTTTAACCCCAAGAAGCTGTTGCGAGATCCTGTGACAGAAGTGCGACATGAAGATTCATTGTCACCTCTGGCAATGTGCAACACATGTGACAACTGATGCTTCCTGTGCTGTAAGGCAGACTCTGCACTACAGTAGCTCTGGCTGTAAAATCTTCCACATCCACCATCACTATCCAGTGTCATCTGCTGTCAACTTGAACAGACAGGCATCTGCTGCTTCCCTGCGCTCACATATATACACACACACACAAATGCACATCTGGGATACATAGCTGACGACTTGCCACCTACCTTGGGTCTGTTGTATGTCACACACACCTGCCCCTGTGGCTCTGTCCGCGTCCGTTTGTCTGTATACAGGCCATTCAGTGTGTAGCCAAAAATAATCACCACCAACCAACACACACATGGTGCATGAATTATGGGAAGACAGAGAGAGAGAGAGAGAGAGAGAGAGAGAAAGAGAGAATTCAGGTCGAGACCCACTTCAAGAGCTATTGCTCCCAGGATATTGCTATAGACCATGCATTAATTCAGTTTGTACCATCTAGCACATCAGACCACAGTTGTATCCTTTAGTTTGGACTAACTGGACCTGGACCTGTACATTATTGGCTGGAAAAATTAATTATACATGCAATGCAGTGTTCTGGATGTGATAGTAATAAATTTACAATAATTTAACTTGAGTGAGTGTCAGTTTGATCCAACAAGCCTTTGATTAAAGGCACATGTGAGTTATTCTTGGTGTAGCTAACTGTGCAGTTATTATTTTACGTTATAGGAATAATTTGACATTTGGGGGAAAAACATGTTCGTATTTCTTTCTGAAACAGTGCCATTAGAGGTTATCATATCTGTCCATTAACTATGAAGCTACAGCCGGGAGTAGGTTAGCTTAGCTACAGCTAGCCTGGCTATGTCCAAAGTTTAAAAAAAAAATCTACCCGTCAACACCTCTAAAGCTCGCTGACAAACACCTACATTTCATTTAAGACATGAGCATGTTAATTTGTGGGCTTTAGAGGTGCTTGTATGGCTGATTTTGTTACCTTAATTTGGACAGAACAATGCTAGCTGTCTCCCCACGATTCAAGTCCTAATGGCTAAGCTAAGCTAACGGTCTGTCCTCCATTAATTATTCCTCAGCAAGAAAGCAAATGGGCATATTTCCCAAAATGTCAAACTGTTCCCTTAAATTCCTTGCACACCATGGAGGTGTTTTATTATGAATGATTATCTTGTTTGTTGTTTTAGCTTGGAGGTGGGTTGTTATAACGATCTCACACATGGGGTGACGGAACTATATAAGGTGTGGGTCCACTCCTCAATGGTGCAAGCTAAAGGAGAGCAAGGAAGATGCCACTTGATTCTGCACATGCCCACACAATCTAGAGGTCTAATTAAGCAGGAGATATTTGAAAACGCCTATGTGGGTGTTTAATGGATGTATGGGACCTGTGAGATCGAGAGCTGTCAACACTGTTAAATGATATTGCCATCTATGTAATATGGACATATGCAAAGCTCCCATGAGATGCAACCCATTTATCCGCTTTAAACACTATGCATGTAGTTTAATACTTGGAGGAATATAAACTTCAGGTGGAGTCAGAATACACACACCTTGAACAAAATAAAAGCTGAGATATTTTAGCATTGATTGAGTTGATAGGTCATTTACATGCAAACTTTACTTCAAATAATAGTATCATGGGAAGCATGTGTCTGATGATTAGATGTGACAGTATTCTATTTAGAGACTATGAACACTATACAGTGAAACCTGAGGGAGAAACCTGGCGATTTGTTGGTTACTCATGAGCTCTACACTGTGTGTGTCTGTGTGTGTGTGTGTGTGTGTGTGTGTGTGTGTGGCTGTGTGTGGTATGTGCATTTTGTGTTAATCTGGATACAGTCTGTGTACATAGATCCAAAGGCATTAACATGCGTAAGTGCATACTTGTGGTGCTGCAGCTGATGTGTGTTTGTGTGTGTATTTGGGACCTTGCCTGATATTCAGTGGCTTCAGGGTCCTGACCTTGAACAGTTTGAGTGCTGTCTGCTTAGTCAGGGCCATTGCATCCTGCTCCTGTCCGACAAACAACAGTTCAAGTGAACAGTGCATGGGATATTTGCAACATCTATCTATCTGCTTCACAATCTCCAAACTAACTTCATCTTTCTTCTGTCTCCCTCTCCTTTCAGTGTGTGATTGTGTATTCAGCATGAGTAACATCTGGTCTGCGAAGGCCACACTGGGCTTCATCAGCTCTCCATGCCTGACCAAAGTGGAGCTAGTGTGCAGGGGATCTCAGACATGGCATACCTGCATTGACACTGCGTGGTGCTGAAGATGCAGTCTTTTTGCAGGCAGTGGTTTGAGGTACAGTGTGGGGTGGAGGATGAGAGCGGGGAAGGTGAGAGGAGGTCAGTGTAAATGTGTCTCCAGTTCAGAAATGTTTTGTCAGCGGGGATGAAAGTGTGGTGCAGGAGTTGGTGAGGTGATCATTGTTCTAAAAGCATCCTTGGCACTCAACACTCATTTAACCACTGAAGGCATTTGAATGAAAGCTCAAGTACTTGTGTGTGCACTGATATATTTATTTTTTGTTTGTTTGAATTCCATCAGGGTCTTGAATCAAGACAAGTCCAGCAAGCGTATCAGCAGATAAAATTCAACACCTTTGTGTCATGTTGTCAAAAGCACATTTTTCTACTAAAGACTTCAAAGGTGACTTTATTGTAGCTATTCACTTTGTTCCACTCTACACCACATCCTTGTCATGATGTACCAGTCAGAAAGAAGACATCACTTTCTTCACCTGCTTTTAAGGCTCTGTTGCAGATGAAACCTACAGATTCCTCCACAGACAACACTTTTCCGAAACTGTTGACCCATCACTGAGTTCACGTTTGACTTAATGATTGGTAATCAAGGACGAGCTATCATCGGAGCTGTGTTGTGATTATTCTTCTCGCAGTAAATTGCACATGTTCATTTGGTTCTTATGGGTGCTGGTGCTGATGAACCAACAGAAATCATAACTTTTGCAGACGGTTGTGTTTATCTATCCGTCTTTTGTCACCTTGAAATGGAAAAGCATTGGTATCGTTTTCTCTGCTCATTTTCAACTTTGTTGTCTGCCCCAATCTGTTTTAATATTAAAAAATAATGAGCACCAAGCTATTTTCCCCTGGGATCAATGACATTTTTATTGTACACAATAAAGGTTTCAAATAGATGGAACAATATCTTCCAAGAAAAAGTATTTGCTTACTTGAAATGGACAATAAAGGAAAATATATATTTGGTGCTCCATACTCTCTTTTACCTCAGAGACCCAGCTGCTTTTCAGGGACTGGGTGGAATCTCCCTATTTACAAAACAGCTTATTCCCACTGAAGCCTCACCGAGGTGGCAGCAGCACATGTTTTGCTGAGACTTTGTCCAGAACTGGTGTAAGGAAAATCTAAAATTACATTTGGAAAATGTATCTTAAAGTCTGCCTCTCATTTCTCTGTTCCTATCTGTGGGAAAGACAGATGTACGCTGAGTGTGCTGCCTTCATCCTTTTAAATATGTAGATACACACCCACGCCTGCATGCACATCCTCACACATCCAGTGCTACAGTGGCCTGCTGTTACAGACGTACAGACACTTATGTGGATTCACACACGTCACCCATTTACACACTGTCATGGGCATAGGCTGCATTGCACAACACACACACACACACACACACACACACATTCTGTTTCCACAGGGGCTCAAGATCAAGTGCTCAGAAAGTAGTGCAGCATTATTCTGTCTTTGGAGACTTCACAAAAAGCTACATCATGTGTTTGTGTGTATATTAATGTGAAGAGAGAGAGAGAAGAGAATTTGTGTGTATGTTACTATAACCCCCTTTATTGAATATGAATGGACAAATGTTATCTCTGCCCATCAGATTCAGAGTCTGTTAATTGGATAATTGTTTGAGAGAAAGTGTTCAAGCCATTGGGCGTATGTGTGTGTGTGTGTGTGTGTGTGTTTGTGCTCTTGTTTGTGTATTTATGTGTTCACAATTCTCTCTGCTTTAATGAGATGCCAGCCCTAATGAGGTAAGTGTCAGAAAAAGGTAAATCTGTGAGTATTGTATATTACATCAGTCTGTGTTTGATCCTGTGTGTGTCTGTGTGTGTTGTGTGTGTGTGTGCGTGCGCCAAGGGTTATCAGCAATAAAGGGACCCAGTCGTTGCTATGGTGTTGGATAGGTTTTGTTGGCAGTGCTTTGTTTGGCTCTGTTATACTGTGTCAGGCGGTTAGAGAAAATAACGGATCAATGCTACAACTATAGTTGCTTCTCTGTGTGGTCAAACAGCATGATTTTTATGCATCAAGAAAATCCATAATCCCAGTTCTCAAATTGATAAGTGTAAACAGTGTAGTAATGACTATTTGTGGTAATTGCTGCATCACTGAAAAGTCCTCTGAACTTCAATCAATGCTTGGCAGCAATATGTGTGTTGCTACATTCTTCAGTGCAATTTTGAAAAGTAATAAAAATCAATTTCAAGTGAAACTGCCAAAATTAAAGTAGCACAGTTTATGAAACACCAGTTTCTCATATGCCAGACTCTTTGAAAAACATAATATGTAAAACTATTATAAGTCTGTATAATACAAAGTAATAATAGGTTTAGTTGTTTGTTATTGTCCCAACCAGCATATATAGAAAAACCTCAGTGGTCTTGCAAATCTTTATAAAGTAGGCCATTGGTTGGTAGCTTGGCAATAAAAACAGTGATAAAATATAGAAACAATAAATTGATGTCCTAAAATATTCATTAATTTATTTTTCAATTGAACTATGAAAGGAATAAACTGACAGATTGATATAAAATAAATGATGGTGCCATTATAAACAGGGTTTTGTTTTCACTTTTGTTCCATCTAATAGTGGTTTATATTTTTCAACTCTATTATAATTTAGCCTCTGGGTTCTTTCTGTGAAAAGCTTTGGCAAACAACCCCCTAAGATATATATGTAACAAATGATCCACTGTGGTCAATCCAGTCCAAACAGCTCACTTAACATTGATTGTTTTAGGCATACCAATGTATTTGGATATAACGTTATAACTGGTGCTGTTTGTGCGTGTCCATGCACTCCTGCCCTTTGCGGAATTATTACTGTGTTGCAGAATTGGACCATTACAGAGGTGATCCGCAGTAGTGGCCAGTCTTCTCCAAGATCTTCCTGGTGGATTACTACTTTGAGGAGGTCCAGAGGCTACTTTGAACTGCGATATCAGCTCTGGCAACAATGGCCTCCGTGCTGACTTCCTGGGAGCTATGGAGTGCACCTTGAACAGGTCGGTGCTTTTCTTACTGGTCATTGGGTCTTTTGTGTAACCATTTACTAAATCAGTTTGAACCAGATTTTTTATAACATGCTACACTGTTTGCTATTGCTGTTTACTCCCTCCACTGTGTACTATTCAATAAAACAGAAACCTCTAGAAGTCAGTCAGGTCACTGCACAAGCTAGAAATTAGTGCGTGTGTGAGTGGGGAGTGTTCAGTTCATACATGGCACACATGTGAACACGTTTGATGGACTTTCATAAGGATCAAGTGCGTGTGGCGTGAGCATACTTCTGCAGGTGAATGCATGACAGGAGTGCATTTACATGCATCGATGAGTGCACCAGCAAACGGCAAAATGCATTGAGCCAGTATATATCACATGGTAGATGTTGTGTTTGCAATTAACATGCTAATCGGTGCAAACCTATGCATGAATGAATGCAGCCCTGCAGCGAGAGCTGGAAACAGATTGATATATAAATCTTTTAAAGTTACGTTTAAAGTTTGTGAGATTGTTGAGATATTAAATGTATATATCAGATGATTTGTACTTGAATAGGTGAAAGCAACGTGGGTTAGTGAGGCCAACACAGCCTACTCTCACTAACTGCATTTTACTATGTGTTTCTGTGTCCTTAGTTACATAAAGCCCGAGGTGTGTTCCACTATGTTTTCAAAGTATTTATATGTGCATGCTAATACATATAGCCTTGTTGCTCCTTTAATGGTGTTGCTGCCCTCTTAATGATATAGTTGTAATCAATATTTAAAGATTTGCTTTTATTTACATGCTTTGCCAATATCCACCAGCCTTTAAAATAGAAATTGGGTTGCAATAGTACTCATTAAGAAGTCAAGTAAGTTGATTCAGGAGTACCATCTAATGTCATATTGAATGGAAGAAATAGGGTCCTGCAGCTTTAGGATTTCCACTCTGCCATGGTAGGAAATGAAAATGTTGGTTTTCCACATAGAATCCACTTCTCATTGTCAGAGGCGCTATCAGCAACATGAAGCTGGTAGTTTACAACAGTGTCGGAAGAACTGGATAATTGACACATGGAGGATTTTGAATCACGAGAGCCAGAGGTTTACTGAAGTGGGATAACGTGCTGCCAACATTCCGGTGGGGTGTGAACAACACTTATTCCTGGGCCTTTTATCAATCCAGGGGGCTTTGTTAAGAAAAGACAGTATTATGTCAGTGCAATAGGAAGCGCCAGAGGGTGTGGGGATCTCAGAAAGTGATAGTAACAGATCTGTTAATAGAAATCTGTTTAGTGAAATATAAATGAACAGAGAACATTTTATTGCAAAGATAATTGGTAAGTGTTACATACTACATTTGTTGCATTACTAATATTAAATTCCGGTCCTTTGTACACATTGTGAGCTCCCCATAGATACTAGTGTCATCACTTGGGAGGTATAGCCAGAAAGAGTGCTGGTCACAGAGACGCATTGTGTTGGTAACATCATCACAGCCAGCATGTATATACATGCATATACTAGAAAGAAACAACTGAACACATGACTATTATGAAAAGTGACGCAGCAGCCATTAACCCACAGAAGGTATCACCCGACTCTGCCCGCTCCCCTTGAAACTAGGTAGCGTTTAGAGTCTTTTGAGCTCATTCTTTTTGATTTTCCTTCCTGCAAGTTTACTGTTTTGGTGCACTGCTCTTATCAACATTGCTTTGGCTAGCGGCAAGCCTTGATGATTTTCAACAAAAAAGTACATACATTTGTGTTCTGACTTGCTTCTACCTTCCCCCCAAGTGGCCAAAAGCGAAAACAGTTATTGCAGGTCTAAATAGAACAGGATTAGGTTAGTATCATTTCCTGTGTTCACCGTGCAATTCTAATTTGTTTAAACATGAATTTTAGTTCATCTATATTTAATATTCATTTTTAATATTTATCTTCCAGAAGCAATTTTCATGTATCAATACTGAACAAAAACACTTGTATCCCTGCGCATATATAGTGACAAGGTTTCGATCACAGATATTTTTACAGTGAAATAACACACACTAGCGTTTGCAAAATTATCCCAATACAATACATACATAGTTTTGCTCTTTGGATGTTAACAATATAAATCAAATGTCTCCAAATAATTTGAGCGATGCTTTCATGCTACTGAATCCACTGAGAACTTATCTGCAGCTTCAGTGTGCTTTTAGCTTATTTTTTTTGGTTTGTCTGTGTGGTTGACCAATGGATCCTACAATATAAATGTGAGCAGTTACACTTATCACATGCCTTTTAGCACCTGGCCTGCAAATTGTAAAGAGAGATCTGCCAACTCCCTTGAGCGGCAGATCAAATGAGATATAACACCAGAGGTACATTTGACGGGTAGTGAGAAAGGTGACTCCACCATGCTGCTTTATGTCCACTGGATGTGTAAGTAGGCAGTTGTATGCTAACATTAACAAGAAGTGCAAGGCCCAACACCAGAATTTGACACTAACAGGGCAGAAGACTGTCCCTCTGAGGGAAAAGCTGGAATATGTAGACTGATTTTGTGGGTTTCTGTTTGTTCTAGATCGTCTCACAGAGGAAACTGACCAAAGCTCTCCAAACAGGAAACACTGCTGGAAAGTCTTCCATAGCAGTCACGATACAACAATGTGTCAAAGTCACACACACAAACATTGATACACATATGCACTAGGCAGCACACACCACCTCTTGCACTCAGACACTCCGAGAGATAATTAATTTGATGATGTTGCCTGTTCAATCTGTTCTGTTCCTCATTCCATCTCATTTCTCTCACCTCCTCTTCTGTCTGTCCCTCTCTCCCCCCCTTCCTTGTTTATTTCTATCCCCCCTCTGTAAAGGTGACAGCAGAGGAGTTGTCCACATTAACGGCGATTACGTTGAACTCTCCTTCAGCGGCACAAGTAAGCTAGACGACAAGGTTTTGTGGGCTTCAATAAACAAGCTGTCTAAAACATTTTTTAGAATAATTTGTCTGTTTGTCTGTGGGTGGGTGGGATTTGGCAATGGCGTAGCTCACACACACACAATACACAAGAAATTACAATCTAGTTTCAAGGAAGCCTGCTGAGATAGGTGTGCCCCCCATCCCTGCCCCCCCACCACCCCACCCCCAATAGCCTCCTACTCACCACCCCACCACACACACAGATAACTATATTAATTTTCAGCTTCCCATGCACGCACACTTGTACGGATAATGTATAATCCAAACAAGTTAGCGCCTTGGGGAAAGATGGAAGAAAACGGAAGGAGGCGGATAAATTGGAAGAGACGGAAAGGATGGGTGAAAGAAACAGGGAAGAAAGGGAGAAAAAAGGGTTGAAATAATGATTCTGTTAGTGTATGAATGATTTATGGTGATCAAAGGTAGCTCTGAGGCAGCATGCCCCACATGTGTGTTTCCCTCTGAGGATTTCTTCAGCAAGTCCAGATCACTGGAATTTTAGAACAAGCGATGATGGGGACAGGGTGGCTCGTTACACAGAACCGAGGTAATTACAAGCACTGCGCAGACATATGTTTAAATGCTTCGGATCTGTGATTAACAATCAGTGTGATGCTTGTGTGTGTGTGTGTGTGCAGGCGGTCATGAACAACCTGAGCCCAGTTTGGAAATCCTTAAGTTTCACTTGAACACGCTGTGCAGTGGAGACCACGACAGGGAGCTAAGGTGGAGGCAGAGACTGTGTGACTATTTTGGCAGGTCGTGATAATAGCAGCATCATTTTTATTTAACCTTAATCAGAATCTGCAACAAATCTCAATTAGCCTCCCTCCCTAGTGAGGCACAATGCACATTTAGAGGCCAGGCCAAACAGCACCTAAGGCCTGCAGGTGTTTCTTCGCAGTGTTGTGCTTTTTGTGCAGCATACAAATGATGATTTATGAAACATAAGCATTGCCTTAGTGCCCACATGCCCACAGGTGTATACATGGCAAAGAAGCCAAACAATGTGGGCAAATCACCGGCAACCTCAGTCATCTCCTGCCATTTTTATCTCTGAGTTAGGAGTTGAGGTCAGGTCATGTGCTGCCTTTCCTGATGTCAGTGTGTTATTTAAAGAGCCTCATGGGTGTGAAAGAGCTCAGTGGTCGCCCTAAACTCTCACCTTTTCTTGCCAGAATAGACCTCTGTGTGTGCGCGTGCGTGTGTGTGTGCATTTGTGCAAAAGTGGTGGCCGAACATCAGCTGCGAACAGTTATTCTTTCCATGAATAAACATGAGCTTGTTCATTAAATATTCAGAGGCGTCTTAACTCTGCATGGCTCCTGACAGCAGGAGAAAGGGATCACACACGCACACACATACACACACACACACACGCACGCCATCGGCTATGGTTTCCAGGGCTACCTGTTTGAAGCATCAGAGCTATAAACGAAAATATGGCAGGGCAGAATTTCTATTCAGACCAGTGCTTCCTTTTCACGGGCTCTTAACTTGTGTCATAAATGCATAAACCCTCTTCTACCCAGTGTCTGGCTGTCTCTCCCTTTGTGTTTCTCCTCACACGTTTCTCCACCTCTCTTTACTTTTCTCTCAGCCCCTCAGTCAGCCTCTCTCTCCCACCTCTCCATCCAACAGTTAGCATTCAGTGAATGGAACAGGGCTTCTTCATTTTTTCATTACTCTCCCGCACAGCTCTCAGGAGCTTGAAGTGGGAAGCGAGGCTGCCAAAGCGAGCGCTCGCTCCCCCTCACCCACCATACTGTCAAAAACACAGACCTGGCGTAACTCAAATGATCACACACACACACAGGGACAAAAAGGCATGTACACTTGAGGTGCAGGCACTTGGAGGCTTAAGTAGGAGACAGGAAATAAGGGGATTACTGCCGGCTGTAGTTTCTAATCAAGCGTTGCTAGATTGTTTCTGATCACTGGTTGTTGAGGTGACTTCAGGCAAGAAGGTCACAAAGCTCTACAGCAGAATGACTCGTTCGGAGCTATTAAACCTGTGTTAAAGATAGAAGCATTTTTCTCTGCGCGCTGTGTCTGTGTGCATGTACCTCTATTGATCAACTTTATTGAATATTATTGACTGTACAAACTCTGCAGGACAGCCCAGAAACTGGTGCCTTCTGTCGCCTTTGGAAATAATAGGATTGTTTCTTTGTGATGCGCGAAGTCTTAGCCCACTGACCCTCGCATTTCACCACTGATTGAGGCCATTTATCTTGTCTAGTAGCTCCTTTGAGAGAGACAAACTATTACGCCTTAACGCACACACGTACACACACATAAAGCTGTCTCTTAAGCCGCGTCCCTCACAGCATCCTCAGATTAATATTTCACCGCTCCATTGCCCCCCCACCAACACCGCCTTATCAATCATTCAGCATGGCATTTCCCTGCATGCCTGCGAGTCCATGTGAGTGTGTACGTTTAGGTGACAGTGTCGCAGCTGCGCTCTAACTGAATGAATGTGTGCGCTTGTGTATGTGTGTGTGTGTGTGTGTCTCTTTGTGTCCGTTCCAGTGCACAGTTTGGGACTGGGACTCTAATGGGAAACATGACTTCATTGGGGAGTTTCAGACCACTTTTAAGGAGATGAGGGCAGAGCAGGAGGGAAAACAGGTAAGCACGTAAACACACAAACTTCTGTACATGCTGAAGCCACGCGGATGAAAAGCACGCTGCACACTGAGTCCTTATCACAGATTTATTTTAGATGGACAGTTGGAGCCTCGTCAGGTAATGTTTAAACATAGTTACAGTATATACCACAAGGCTGATGTGACATCTGTGGTTCTTCATCTACTGTGTGTTTAATTACGCTCCTCTCAGACTCACACCACACCCACAGCTACACCACCAACATTAACATAATTTGCATATGTGTTTGCCTAGATTCAGTGGGAGTGCATCAACCCTAAATACCAGATGAAGAAGAAGAATTACAGAAACTCTGGTGTTGTCATGCTCAACCACTGTAAGGTGATGATGTCATATTTTCATATCCTTCTACTTTCTATAGTCTATCCCTGTCTACAGTATTTTTGGTACTTATTTATATATATGTAAATTGTTATAGTATAATAGTTTATTATTGTTTAATCATGAAATGTCAGATAACATTTCCCATATGTAACTAGAGTGAGATCTTCAGATTGCTGTTTTATCTGACCAACGGTCCAAAATCTAAAGATATTAAATTAACAATGATAATAAGAAAAAAAACCTCAAATGTGAGAGACTGAAATATTTGTCAGTTTTGCCTGATAAGTGCTTTGATTAATCAATTATACAAATAGTTTTTGATTAATTTTCTCATGATCAACTCAGAATTAATAATGTAAATATTGGTAATTTCAAGGATCGCTGGAGAAAAGGCTTCTTTGGAAGGTTTTGTCCCTCTGCTGTAACAGCACACTAATGTGGCACTGATTGCAGAAACGCATATCTCCTTAAGGCAAAACAATCCTACACGTCTGTCCCCAAGCTCTTATCTTGCAATTTTAAGAAGTGATAAAAAAAAACAACAAAAAAACAGGCCCTGTATGAATTGTGTGTTTCTGTAATGCTTTCATGTGAGAAACCAGACTGGCAACACATTCCTCCCTAGGACAATAAGACTGTCTATCTTTTCCTTGTATCCATGATGTGGCCTAAATTCCATTTCCCCAGATCAAAATGTGTATTCCTTCTGGATTACATCATGGAGCTACCAAATTCAGTTCACAATGGTTTTATTCCCATATAATCCTTAATATTTACAGCAGTATGTCATTGTCTGTCATCCACTCTCATATAGTAGTGCCGTAATATTTCTGTTCCAGGTGGCAATAGACTTCACAGCATCCAATGGGGATCCCAGAAACAGCTGCTCCCTCCACTACATCCACCCCTACCAGCCTAATGAGTACCTCAAAGCACTGGTGGCTGTAGGGGAGATTAGCCAAGACCATGACAGGTGACTACCAGTCATCAATCATCATTTGGCCTATTCTGACACGCACACACACATGCATTCAAATGCGTACTCACACTACACACATTTTCCCTCTGGGAGACCAAAGCCTTTGATAAAAGTCTGCATAAAGGGATTTGTTCATGCTTATCACGTAAAGCGTTTCACAGATCTCAAAGCTTTTGTCCGTTATTTGTCATTCCCTCAGTATCTTGGCTCCATCTTTTTCAATGAATCATGTGTCTCTCACTTTCTCCAGTGATAAAATGTTCCCAGCGTTTGGCTTTGGAGCACTGATACCACCTGACTTCAAGGTAGGATGTTTGGGATGCTTGTATGCGTGTTTAAAGTTATATTTTAGATCTCTTTTGGAGGCACAGTTTGCTTTTGATCAACATGAAAGGAGGATGCATTTGTCAACCTGCAAATTGGACTGAACGTGTTGTGCTGAGTGTTTGGTTTGCCGTGGCAGTGAAAGGCCCTCTGTTCTCTCTGCTCCACATGAAGGTTTCACACGATTTCGCTGTGAACTTTGATGAGGACAATCCTGAATGCGCTGGTGAGCTCTACACACACACACACACACACACACACACAGACTTCTCAACTCACAGAAACCTTCACATGCACATTCGTATCACCGCTGCACACTTCTCATCTCTCCCTCACTGTCAGTCCCATATTTTTCCCTCTATATCTGCCCCCACCTTCTGTTTCCTTCCTCTCGCACATACAAATACACTCGGGGCATGCACACAAACTTGCATGCACACGCACGCACAAATGCAGCTGGGAGATTTGTCACTATGCTGCAGGAAGTATTTCAGGCTCTAAGATACAGAGAAAAACAACACTAATCTGTATGTGGTGGGCTGCATAGCTGGAATCCCGCAGTGGTGCGGTAATGCTGCCGACTCACGTTTGTGTGGAATGCTTTTTGAAAAATGCCCAGTCACCTTGGCGAGCAATCACACACGCGGAAACCTGATTTATTTTAGCAGATACTTTTGCAAGTACAAGAACTATGACTCGGTGAGGTCAGGCGTAGTGTAATATACAGGGGCAGACAGGAGACAAATAAACAAGCAGCAAGTCTGGAGTGTGTGTGTGTGTGTTGCAGGGATCAGGTGTGGTGGAGGCCTAGAAATTGCCTCCCTAAGAGATCCCAGCTATGCAGGAGGCACAACATCGTCAATCATCCAGAAAGTGGCCTCGTCGCCTCCGAGATGCACAAAGAGGCCATGGTGAGAGAGGGTAGAAAGATAACAAAAGTCTGCCATATTATTGTTCCTGTTGTGACTGTTTGTGTTTGCACCAATACAGGGAACAAAGGAAGACAAATAGCAATGAACAAAAAAGAACATCAGAGGTAGTAGGAAATTGGACAAAGAAAAGCAAAGAGATGACTTGAAAAGGGAGGGTGGGGCGGAGGGTGATTGATAAATAATTTAATTCTAGTCCTGGTTGACACAATTCTTCTCTGCTATGCGCCTCCCGCTTCTCTTGACTCTCTTGTGGATTAGAATAAGTTATTCAAATTAGCCTCTGACAAGCCGCTTTTAAAATTCAGGAACATCTATTAGATCCCTCCTCGTAATCTCCCCCCACTAACCATCCACCAGGAATACTTCATCCTGCAGTCCTGAGCCAGGCAGGCGTCATCACCGACAAGCGGACCTGCAGGAGAGGCCATCGTGCACGCCTCCCACCTGCCCATGTCCGTCATCATCGTTGGCGTGGGCAACGCCGACTTCACAGACATGCAGATACTGGACGGGGACGACGGGATCCTGCGCCGTCCAAGGGAGAACCTGTCCTCCGCGACATCGTCCAGTTTGTCCCCTTCAAGGACTTCAAACACGTGGGTGGCAGTAGGGGAAAAAGGGGTGGAGGGTGAGGGGGTAGATGTCTTAAATTTTGTGGAAAAAATCATAGAGCTTGGATAAATGCAGACCGGTTAGAAAATGTGACTTAATTCTTCAGGGAAGTCAGGAAACGTCAAGACATGAACAAATGAGGCACAATATAAGAATGCAGCACAATGGGTTTTCTAATATATTTCTGCACTATATGCAATTTTTCAGCTATTTTTGCACTTTGTGCGGCTACCTCCTCACAGCCAGCATAACTGCAGTGGATACCAGACTGTTTACCTTAAAACTTTAGAGCTTTCTCAAGCCTAACTCAAGAATAACAACATTAAAGAGCATAAAAAATATTCGGTTGTATCTACAGAGGCGTATCTAGTCATGAAACATTAAGAAATTTCACACTGGGACGACAACGTGAAAACAAAAAAACAACAACAACAAAAACGCTGACATCAAACATTGTTATTTTCTGTGGGAAAATAGTGGCCTGTGAGTCAAATCTGGCCCTCCAGTAAAAATATTTGGTCAAGTGACAAAAGCTGAAGTTTTCCAGTTCACAGTTTGCATTGAAGCCTTTACACAATTTACTAGATACAAATCTACTGCAAACATCACTGTAAACACAAGGTTCATGTAAATCCCGATAAATATGACCTTATAATCTCTGATAATAATCCATGCTCCCACACGAAGACAAGCAAACAAACTGCAGCTACTGTGTCTTAGTCTGCATCAAGGTGAACAGCACTGAGTGCTGGAATTAAAAAGTGAGACTACGTAACTGTTGAAAGATGAAATAACACAGTGTTCCTCTTACAAATGAAGAGAGGAATTCAGAAGTATTAAAATGTACTCTTGTTCAATCAAATACACTCAGGAGTTTTGCGTCAACAGCCTCACTTGGTCTGGTATGACCAGCTTAAAGTGGCTAATGTTAGCAAACTTTTGATAGATACTACTCTGTAAATGACATTATTGGGTTAGTTTGCGTACTTTATTACTCTTCTCTACTTGTGCTTTTGTTACATTAAGTGTTAGCATGTCTAGATGTTTTTCTGTAATCCTGTAATGGCCACTTGAGGCTGCAATTGCTGCTGTTGAGCAAAAGTTACATAGGTTACCTTTAAATGGAAAACATACTCCTTGAATTCAAGCACAGTTGTGATGAACTAACTAACTAACTAACTAATATATCACATAAATTAGTAAATTGATGCCAAATGAATATTACCATAAGCTGCTGTAACTCTGTCTCTTAGGGCAGACCAGCAGTGGCATTTAAAAAGTTCCACTTCAACAGGGGCTCTGTAGATGTGTGTTTGTGTGTGTGTATATGTATGTGTTGGGTGGGTGTTAAGAAGTGCTATATTCAGGGGGTAATGAGTGTGAGTGTGTGGGCGTAATATGCTTGGTGTGCTCGTCAAAACACATCAGCTATCTACACACACTGCGCGTGTGTGTCTGTGTGTGTGTCTCTGGTGTCATTAATTTTTGCCTGGCTCTGACAGGGTCTGTTTGCCTAGTCTGTTATGGTGAGTTTGGTCTCTGACAGGTTGAGAAATCATCCCAGCTAAACAGAAAGAGAGAGGGGGGGAAGACCTCAGCAAATGTACTGTAGGAAGCAGCAGAAAAATATATTATACCCAAAGGTACATAGATAAAGAGACAGGTGGAGAGGAGAAGTGGTGAATAAATCTGGAGGGGCAGAGGGAGAAGAAGCAGAGGGAGAGAGACAGCCCCGGTGGTGGTGGTGGTGTTGGAGGGAGGTCAGCAGGAGACCGGAGCTAAAGACAAAAGAGAGCGAGGGAGTATGTGACAGAGGTGGAGAGGTGATTTTCTGCTCTGTCGTTTCTTTTCAGAAGGGATTAGCAGGACAGAGCTGCTGTGTGACAGGCAGAGCGGGGGATAACAGGTAGATAGGAGCGGAGGAGAGAGAGCAGGAGGGGGGGTGGAAATGAGAGGAGGAGGAGGAGGGGGTTGGGTGGGTGCACTTTGATGATGCATTGTCTCGGGGAATTATGTGAGACGGAGTATGACAGACTCTCAGACTTCAAGGATTCGGAAGTGTGTGTGTGTGTGCCGTGCGGTTAGCATATGTGTGCATAGCAGACAAGTAGTTGACCCATGAGTGTGTGTGTGTAACTGTGTGTGCATTCCTGTATGCATTGGAATAAGGTTTTTCTTTTCTTTTCTTAGTTCTTAAAGTAACTAGAAGTTTGGGCTTTTAGCTTAATTAATTCCCATTTCTCATAACTCAAAATCTAAGCTTTCAGTAAAATCTGATGGACATAATCTGAATACAATAACACAATATGCCAAAAATTTAACTTTAACTAGAATAAACTGTGTCCAGAATGGTCTCGGTTTTCCAACATGCATCCTGGTGATAAATGGCTCTGATTAATAATGTCAAGAAAAGTGTAAATCCACTGGGTTTTTGTAATTTATTATGGGGGTAATTTTTCTGGCTTCTCTCTCCTTCTTCTTGGTAAGAAAATACACATTTTCCATTAACATTTTGAAAGGGTTTTGTGAGTCTTAAGTTATTACAGGCCTTTATCAGAACACCAAAACTGGAGTTGCAGTTTTTCAATTAATTTAAAAAAAAAACCCATAAAGCAAATAGGAACAAATTCAACTGAACATTTTAGATGAACTCATACAGCATAAACTGTACAGCTGTACACTCTTGCCTAGTGTAAAGTGTGTGCCTTCATGCGTTGTTCTTCTGAACAGACAGGATGTAATGCATTTTCCTTCTGTGACATTTTCTTGCACATGTATCTAGAAACCAAGCTATGGAACTAGAGGACAAAAAGGTGAAAGCAGGGATGTTTGGAGGTTGTCAAATGAGCTTGTCTGATCTCATCAGTCTCACTGGTCTAGACCTTTGACAGCATCGGGCTCAGCGGTAAATTCTGGCATCCTAGAATCACGCATGACCGGCGATGTGTGTGTATTTGTGACCTCTTTCCTCCTCCTTCTCTGTCTGTATCTGTATTTCCAGGCATCCCCGGCCGCCCTGGCGAAGAGTGTTTTGGCAGAAGTCCCTAACCAGGTGGTGGATTACTACAACGCTAAAGGCATCAAACCTAAGTGTATGTCGGACTATGAGTCGACAAGAACCTTCAGCCCCTGACAATGGACTACATGCACACATACTCTCAAATACACATATATATCATATATATATATACATTTATGTACTGTATAATACATCTACACATGCAAAAGCACAAGCACACATTCACACACAAACATGTACACACAACTGTACTACATACTACATACTGTAGTCTAGCTCAGAGAATTAGCTTGTTCTGGTGAAACAATTTGAACTACTCCATTGATGACTATTGCATGTTTGGCCACAGTGGCTTCACCTGGGAAATTATTACTATCTACTGTATATCTGAAAGATGTTTATAGAAATAAGAGCAGTCCTCTGAACCAGCATGCAGACTCAAACCATAGCCCACCCAAATAAATGACACTCCTACCTTATTTAGATAACTAGCAAGTACATAGACCAAAAGATCTGTGAGTAGAAAACCCCAAATATGTGATTGCATAGCCCGAAATATTTAGAATTAGCATTGCAAATGTTATTTATGGGAATGGTAGCGTCCCTGTTAGTGTACTGCATAAATGCATGCATAATTCAGCTCCTGCTAATATCCAATCTCCAGTACCCGCTTGCTAGTTATGAAATAAAGTATCTCTGTCATTTGAGTGACATTCAAGGTTGTCTTGGGTGTTTTGGGTTCTTTTCTACAGATTTGTTTGAGATTTTGCTAAATGGAAATGAACAACTGAATAATTGTAATAATTTCTTAATAACCTTCTTACATTGTAAAGAGTTTTGGGAGGGTAGATAAGCTTGTGTGGTAGACACTCATCTGTGAGCTGAAAACTGTTTTTTTCTGTATTCTGCATGTTGATTATAATAAAGACACTTTGGTTTTCTCACTTGGGTGCAATCTGATGCTTGTGTGTAGGTTTGTGTGTATTCACATTAGTCATGTTTTAGGGACATAAATATGTTCACTCTGACTCAAAAAGTGTGTGCACTTGCGCAGGTGTACAGTGTGGAGGTATAATTAAAAATCAATAAGAGTAACAAAAAAGAGCAGGTGGCAGCATGTTAGCTGAATTATTTTTCTCTGCCCAGTGTTTGCCACTGAATATGCAGTCTGTTTGCATATGCAGACCTCCATAGAGGTAGATAGATATCACACATCTCTCTGTCTCTCTAACGGACAGCCCTGTCCTGTCTTGTTATTGAATGAACCAGCACTGCATGCTTTTTGAAACTGCTGCACACACTTCCTTTACACGCACAAATAACACTGTCAGCTCAAAGACACTTTTCATCCACAACATCTCTTTTTCACTGTCCCTCAGACACACATTAAAATGCAAGAATAAATTATTTCACTAATCTCCATATAGTTAATTAGGGCGAACCAAAGTTGGGCTGTCCTGAGAGTTCACTCTATACGTGCCTCAGCCTCTGACAGTCAGATCAGTATTCAACGCATGAGCCTCCTGATGTCTGTTTCCCAATTAGACTCCACCCACATCAGAAGAGTTACACTTAAAAAGACTGAGAGGATCAGTTTCATAAAGACTGGGGAAAGCCACTTAGATTTAGCAAAAATGATCTCTTCTCTTCTAAAACCTTATATCATTCTCCAATAAAACATTTAAATGAGATAATGATGATTGTGGTCGGCATAGTGGTGCAGTGGTTAGCACTGTTGCCTCACAGCAAGAAGGTTCTGGGTTCGAGCTGTAGTTTGCCCTCTCTGTTTGCATGTTCTCCCTGTGCCTGTTTGGGCTCCACCCACAGTACAAAGGCATGCAATTTAGGTCAACTGGTGACTCTAAATTGCCCATAGGTGTGAATGTGAGTCTATATGTGTTAGCCCTGCGATGGACTGGTGATCTGTTCAGGTTGTACCCTGCCTCTCAGCCAACGTCAGCTGAGAGCATCTGGCATCTCAGCATCTGGGAGCCCTCCATGACCCTTAACGGATAAGTGGTATAGATAAGGAATGAATAATAACAGTAAAAATTTTATATTAAAAGTATTGGAATAATTCAGGAGATCATCCTGCCAAATAAAAATGTGTTTCTTGTGCTTTAAAAAAAATTAAAATTATTGTTTGTATATGATTTTTAATATGTAGTGCTCAGACATAGAAATTTAAATATCAACATTTCCATGGCAAATGGACAAACCATATCTGTTGATGAAGATCGTGTCATATGATTGACAACTTCAGAGCAACTACTAAATGTACCTTAAGTTATGATGACTCTCTTTTTTTTGGTGGGGGGGTCATTTGTGTCAAGTCATCATCATCAAACTCTGTACAAACAAGTTTTATTAAATTTAAAAGGCAAGTTATTGGTGTACTTATTGGTGGGGATTGTGCGGAACCTTTGACATGTGTCTCAGTGCCGCGGAACTGTTTTGGTCACGAACCGGAAGCAGCCAGGGTGACATTTAGCACAGGACGAAAACGAAGGCATGGGTGTACAGATGTTGTGAAACCCCATGTCCTCTTACTCTGTATGTAGCTCTTATATTTATGTGTATAAGTGTGTAGACTAAAGAACACAATGGCGGCGTGGAGCTGTCGGTTTCTTCTTCAGCGGGGAACTCGTCTCGTTTCTCTCCGAGCAGCAGCTGAAAGGTGGATAATGCTAACCGGCTAGTTGTGTAGCTGAAGTTAGCTTGAGCATGCAGCTTAGCTAGACTGATTGCTGTGGTCAAGTTCTAGGGTTCACTTCAGTACTGTCCTTGCTGTTTTTTTTCCCCGAGACTCGTAGTAGCTAAGATATTAACTGGTGGTATCATTTTGTTATTAAATGTAACGTTACAGCTAGCGTTAGTTCAGTATTATCTGCGTTAAATGGATGTAATGGATTAATAAATAACATATCTTACCATTTAGTTGATGTTGTTACATGGTTCTAGATTTGTGTTTTTTATTGTATGGCATTGCTTGAAGGTTTGTGTAGTTTTTTCTCCACTAAACGCTAAGATTTTCTGTGTCTATCATGAGATTAAAGTACAGACTGATAAAGCTGATGAACCACTCCACAGTCCCAGTGAGCACAGTAACAGATGAGTAATGTGTTGATGTCCATCTGCAAGCAGACGTGGGCAGACTTTAATATGACAAAAGGCCACAAGGGTTTGTTCTTTCCTGTGGACTTCTTTTTCATTTCTGTCTTTGATTCGTCATTTAGCCTCGACATTTATGCACCTAAAATGCTCTGAACTGCTTGCGCGAATCTGTGGATCTGCTCGTTACTCATCAGTGACTGAACTGACTTAACAGCAGGAGACAGATATGCAATGGCATGTGTTCAGTTCAGTAAATTAGACAAATAAAATAAAAGTACACATCTATATATGCTATATGAAACTCTAGTATTGATTGAACTCAGTTGTAAGTATTTGTCTGGATGTAAATGATGGTCTTGTTGGTAAATAACTGATTCCCTGTTGTTGTTTTTTTCTTGCAGTCCTGTCCAGTTGGTGGGTTGTGTTAGGACAGTAAAGACCACAACATGGTTCGATGAACACCTCACTGAGGACAACCAGCAGTACATGAGGAAGAGTGTGGCAGAGGAATACAGAAGACAGACAGCTGAAAAGCTCAACCCACTCAAAGACGAGCCCTGGCAACGGCATGAATGGACCGAGGGTAAGTGCGACACTTAGTAACATCTGTGTACATTATGAATGAGTGCTCTTTCTGGTGAGTTGCACTTTTACCGTTTTTTCATCCGTTTCTCTTTCCAGGGAGTCAAAGAGTCGGGTTAGTAGCTGTGAAGCTGGGGATGGCTCCTATCTGGACGAAAACAGGAGAAAGACATGTAGTCACCATGTTACAGGTAGCACATACACACACACAGAGCTATAACATTTTCTGCTGTGCCTTAGCTTTGTATCAAAACAGCTGCAGGTATTGCCAAGGAATGATAATGTGTGTTTATGTTTGTCATCCGTAATGAAGTGGCTAGCAGGTCAGAAAAAGCAGTCAAAGAAATTGGATTGTTCTGTGGAGTGTAGAGAAAGAATAGCAAATATTGAACACCTTTAAATCTCACCTGGAGGCTTTGATCAGATTACACGTTTGAAATGCCTCAGTGTTCCCCAGCAGGCTACTACACACCCAAACAGCAAGGTATAAACAGGAGATATATGATGTCAGGTATATTCAGATCACGTTTTAATCTCATTGGCTAATCTGTCAGTGAAGTAAAGTAAAAGCAACCTGTGGCTGTGTGTGTTTACTCTTCTCCTTATTTGTAATGACACACTGTAGTGGGTAGCATAACAAACTCCTGTTTCAAGATCAGAAAAATGTCATTGCTGTCATTGCATATTTTTGTTTAATTTTGACATCACATGCACTTGATATCAGATTCAAAGCCACACAGAAACTTCTCTCCCCATCTGCTGATTCACTTTCGTTGCATTTAGTCACTTTTTTCTTTGCAGCTGATACAGGAACAGTCTGTGCTTGATGAAAGGTACAACATTAAAATTACCTTTCTCGGGGTGAAAGTACCCCACCACTTTGCCATTTTGGTAATTTTTTTATATGAAGTGAAACTGAAAGTTCATCATCACTTTGTGAATAAGCACAGAACAGGTTACATTGTTGTTGAAATATGTCACTGATTATTTACTTGTAAAGAATTGTGTGTTGCACAATGCTTTGTCATCCTTTTTTATTCAACCAAAGTATTGTTATTTTGTGGGGTATTGTATGGTTACACTAGGGATTCCTACTGAATTTTTTATTTTTTTTTCCAGGTGCAGGACTGTCATGTGTTAAAGCACTTGTCCAAAGAAGAATATGATGGACACACAGCCGCTCTCATTGTAGGAGGGAAGAACGTATCACAATTCCATGTAAGAAAGTGTTAATATGATTAAAAAAGTGTAAGGTTTTTATCTCAGCTGTGAACAGTTTATCAGGCTCAGTTTCCTTTAATGCAGCTATAATTTATATTTTATAATAATATATGAAATGACAATATGCTCATTGTTTAGTTGTGTCTGCAACTTTACAGTTCACTTTATGGTTCACTCTCACTGCTGTCATAGCATCATCTGCAGCCGCAGCAGGCAAATGTTTTCAGTGAAAACCCACTGTATACTACTTGCTCAGCATCAAACTGCAGACAGACAAAGTTAGCGACTAGCTGGGGAACATTGTGGAGTATCAAAGGATCCGGATATTTCTCTGAGGAATTGACAGAAACCAAATAGTGGCAAAAAAACCAGTACTTGCCTTGCAGGTTTTTTAAAAAGGAGACTTTAAGAAAACAAAAGCATTGCATAGATTATTTTTTGATAAGGATAATCACAGAATATCGAAAATACCCCTGCTTTGTTATACCATCAAAGGCCCAGGTAATAATAAGATGCTAAGCTGCTCTTTTCGTTATACAGCTATATTTACCCAAAGTTTGCTAATATTAGATAACATCAGCCACCATAAGCTACTGGTCTTAACAGACCACACTAGGCTGTAGGAACAAAACTCCTGCATGTATTGAATGCAGAAACAGTACGTTTAAATGCCTCTAGATGCCTCATCTCTTCTCAAAAGTTGCATAGTCTCATTTCAATCAAAGTAAGGTGGAAAAGTTTGTCTGTCAGCTGTCCTGGTACAGAAATGTCACTTAATTATTATGTGCTTACTTGTTTTTGGCTTCCAGTAGCTTGAGAAATTACAAACAAGACTTGGAAAAACAGTACTTCATTTGACTCAACTTTCATAGAGCTTGTTTCTATGATTGCACTGTTTATCGAAGTGTTGAATTTGTACCGATTTGTAACATTTGAGAATATCTTATCATACCAGTCTCAGTACAGAACAGCCACAACTCGTCAGCTAGTGCCAAACACTTCATCACATCAAAATGTCTTCCGCATGAACAAAGTGTACCACACATAGCTGATTAATGATTTAATCAAAATGCTGCTCAGACACACTGTACACAACTAACACATTTTTGCTCATCTCAGTTCTGGCTACAGTTCGTAACCATGCATGAAAAAAATCTAATCAGTGTGACAGCTTTGTGGAAACACAACTGAATTTTGTCATTTCCCTGTAGCATTGAGCTCATATTAGGCCTCCAAGTGCAAAGACCTTTTATGAATACAGATCCATAGTCAGGAAATTATGCTCACCCACTAACCGCCAGTGACTGTATTTCATCTTATGTGTCTGAATAAATGGGATACAGTAGATTTTTTTTTTTTTTTTTCATTTGAAAAGCTTGTAATAAACTCTAAAGTCTCGTTCTTGCCTCAGATGCTTATCAGAACTAACACACCCAAAACCGAGGTGACAGTCAGCACATCGGCTCTTCGGCTGAACCTGCATGACCTCCCCCAGAAAAGTTGTTTTTAAGAAAGTCTGCGTCTTTAGTATGTATGAGGAGGAATTTCTTCTTTAAATGTTACATTTATCTTTTTAAGATAAAAAAAACAAAAGATCAAGGATGAATAAATCAAGGTGTAATTTATTCATTGGGTCTTGATAAATACTTGATGGATCGGAGTCAGGGTTTCAACTCGTCAAATGCGAAGTTGTTTTGAATCCCTCTCACACAACTGCATCACTCCTCAGTCAGCAGCAGAGTTTGTCAGAGCGAGAGGCTTTGGCAGACTGATTTTGAGTCAACAGAAGGGGAGAGAGAGAGGCTTTGGAGTGACTGGAGGGGCTGAGATGAGAGTGAGCCGAGCGAAAGCAAATGTCAGAGACACTCGCTGCCAAGCGTGCGTGCGTATGCCTGCGAGTGTGTGTGTGTTTAGCTCCCATACAGTCAGAGCAGGCCCACGGTTAATTTTAAAATGCCAAAGTCCAACTGCTGTTCAACGCCCGTACTTCTTTTACCACTTTACTCCCCTCCTTTTAGCTTTGTAATTGTCTCTCTTTCCGTCATTTTGACTGACAGAGGTCTGAAGCGGAAATGGAGATGTTCAGGAATGCCGGAGTACCTCCAAAACAGAAAATTACCACCTTTAAAGTCTCCAACAATGCCATCATCAAGCCGGGTATACACTGCATTACCTCACTTTCCATGTCACACCATAGAATCTCTTTTTTTCACTGTTTTGTACAAATTTTGCAACATAATCTTGCTTATTGTGTGTTCAGGCACTCCTCTGTATGCAGCACATTTCCGTCCAGGCCAATTTGTGGACGTCACAGCCAAATCGTAAGTTATGTTCTGCCAGCTATCTTCTCACTGGCGTTCTCTCTTCTTGGCTTCTTCTCTGACTTCGTGCCCTCTTTCAGCTCCAGCGTCACGTTTTGAAGATAGATTAGTTTTTGACTTTACAAGAAAGTGCGAACCTCTTTTTTAAAATATCATTCTCGCCTGAGGCAACAAGTCAGCATACTTGAATGTTACCAGAAAATAAGAGCATGAATTCTCTTGTGTTTGTGTATAGCATTGGTAAAGGTTTTCAAGGTGTAATGAAGCGATGGGGGTTCAAAGGTCAGCCAGCCAGCCACGGCCAAACAAAAACTCACCGCAGACCAGGAGCTTCTGGGCCTGGAGGAGTAAGACACACACACACACACACATATTGCGATGATGAAGATGCTCACTCATGCCAGACATGAACAGTTGGCTTCCCATAATCCACTAATTTGAGTGCGTTTGTTGATCTTCATCTGCGTCTAGGATCCAGCCAAAGTTTTCAAAGGGAAGAAAATGCCCGGCAGAATGGGCAACGTCTACGTCACAGCTCACGGACTGAAGGTACACATACACACACTCACAAGGACATACACACAAGAGTTTGTGGTGTGAACTTGTTTGTCCTTGACTGTAATTTCAGTTCAATATTCACTCCTCCGCCTCCCCCGTGTCTTCCTCTCTCTCTTCAGATATGGAGGGTCAATACCAAGTATAATGTGCTGTATGTTTACTTGGCTCTATCCGGCCACAGAACTGCTTGCAGAAGGTAAAAATAATCATACACACCACGCACGCACACGCTCAATTTGATGTGTGAAGTCGAAGGTCAACCCCTGTTGCTTAGTGTTCTGACAGACGCCAGTGACCTTGTACCTGTAAAACACTGTCACACCTCCAAGACAGTGTGATCCATCTTCATTGACACTGTGCTGGATCAGCAGTGTGCGCGCGTGTGTGTGTGCATGCGTTTATTTGTGTTTGTGTGTTTTTCTGTGAGGGAATGGGAGCACGCACCATAATGATATTAGAAATATCCACAGCATCCATCTCCATACTCAGCATGTTGTGCTCGTCTTGTGTGTGCGCACGCGGACACACAAGCAGCCTATTATTTGTTTTGCAGACAAGCGATAATGAATACAAATGTGCATTGCATTTCACCCAGCTCAGCTACCTGGCGCACACACACACACACACACACACACACACACACACACACACACACACACACACACACACACACATTTTACGGGCCACACTTCAGATTATATTACCCTACAGGCTTTTGTGCAGGTTTCCCTTGTTGTTCATTGCTGTTTGCTTTATTATTCTGTATGGCCTTAGTATCTATGTAAATGAGGAACAGCAATATTTTATTAATTAAGATTACATTGGGGTTTATGTAATTTTCATTATTGAATAATGTGTTGATTGTTTGTAAATCAATTAATCTTGCTGGCGAATTTTTGAACTTTGCCTGTTTACTCAGTATTGTTAAAAATTGATTAAAAGTTGAAATCTGTAGATTTGATCATAGCAACAGAGTTGTATTACAGAGCAACTAATTCCAGAGGCACCTGGTGGAAATTGGTGAATTGTTTACAGTGCAGCCAAACAAACTCAAATAGTCAATAATAACTGCATAGTAGTTTTCCACTAATGTGAGACACAGTGAGGGCTGGAAGGAACTGGTTGCAAAACATGTTTGAAATCAATTTAGTTACTTTTGTAGTTGTGTGTGGAAAAACTGTCCGTCAACTCTGCGCTTGCCAGCAGCGTATAATGGTGTGAATATCGATTTGGGACAGTTACAGAGATACAGCGGACTGGCATATAGATATTTTTTCTGCTTGACGAAAATTGAGACTACTGGTTGATCAAATTGTGAAAATATAACAAGGCATTTCCAGTGCCCAAGGTGACATTTCCAAATTGCTTGTTCTGTTTTGTTTTGTCCAAATCCAAAGATTAAAACAGAGGAAAAGCAATAACTCTCACATTGCTGCAAGCTGGGGTGGGGGGCATTTTTTGCTTATAAATAATATGTAATTATGATTGTCAAACTTGTTGAAGTGACTGTCGCTTAATTGTTTCAGCATGATAAGATAAGCCATTCCTCACAACTGTTACTCTAAATGTGTGTATATATTCTCAGGTAAGAGATACTGTACTGCCAAACCTGAAATCCACCCTGCTCAACCCTCCTTTCCCAACCTACTTCACGAGGAGGCATTGTGATGAAGACCTGTGTGTGACTTGTTCATTCACGTGGGCCGTCGTGGCACAGCCTGAGCACACAACACACACGCATATACACGCGAGACATACATTTCACATCTGCAACTGAACCTGCAAACTGTATCCATATCCTGTAATAAAGATGATTCAACTGGATGTCTTGAGCCCTTTTATTTTTTATTATTATGCAGGTGTGATACAACAACACAGAGCCTGTCTTTTGATCTGAACAGTTATTATGGTCACCCACCCCACCCCACCCCTGAAACCATGGTAGCTGTAGAATTGACAGTGTCATTTGAGGATCCCAAGCAGAATGGGGAGAAGACTGAAACAAAGCGAAAGGCAGATGGTGAAATACTGCAATATCTGCAGGGCTTGGGATGGGAAAGGAGGGGTGAGCTGGATACAATGAGTTGCAGAAAGCAAGAGTGAAGAGAGTGGGGAATGCAGACAGAGGAGGGAAAGGGTATGTAGGTAGAGGTGGAGGGAATGAATGGGACAGAGGTGGGAAGAGCCTGGAGTAAGCGGAGCTTGTGAAGGTGTGGAGGGAGGTGGCCAAGAGGAGAGAGGAGAGGCTGACAAGGTTGGCATTTGTGCAAGAGGATGAGGGACATTAATGTTGCATCAGGAACCGCTGGGCGCTTAAGTCTGTGTGTGTGTGTTTGTGTTCAGCAGTATTTAAATGAAAGGAAAAACCTCAAGCTGGGGGACTGACAGATCCCCTCCTACTTTTTTTTTTTTTTTGGGCAATAAATAAATGAAATCGTGTCCTCAAAGTGTTTCAGCTCTTGTTTAGTGAAATATACTGCTTATCCCCAGAGCCTGCATGTGATTCAGTCCCTCTTTGTTGATCTCTGTTCTACATCTGCCATGTGGCGGCAGCAGAAACAGGCACTGTTGACCACTGACACGCGCTTGATGATGCCTCACAGGATAGCCTGCAACAACTGCGGATATACACGCTTTGCCACAGCATAGAGTGCCTTTACCCTAATTGAGCAACACACAACAACAGCAGACTCAGGAATCGTAACATGCAGTAGTTGGCTGTCATTAGTTAGAAAGATGTAAGATGATGATGCAGTTTGTAGCAGGCTAGCGTGCTCCATATAACTTATCTGCCACAACATGAGTCCATAAGGCAACGGTTCTTTAGAGAATGGTAATGATATCGTTTGACGTCACTGCTCTGTAGGTCACACATCACCAGGCTCTTGTGGGGGTGGAGGAGAGAGGGGAGCAGGAGGGAGGAAGGAGGCGAGGAGATGGGGGGGCGAGGGAGAATGCTCTGCTGGCTTAACAGAGCAGAAAAAGGCGATGAACTGGCCTGGTTTCTGTGGCTATGGTCTCCACTGACTCGTATAAGACCAGCTGAGAATGGTGTGTAGACTGTCCAACTTACTGTGTGTATGTGTGTGTGTGTGTGTGTGAGTCAGTTTCAACATGGTAATCCACCACGATGAACTAATGACCGGAATTAAACAAGAAAACTGTGGGCATGACAGGATCTAACATCATTGGAGCATTGATGCATCCTCTGATCACATGAATGTCTGTACAAAATTATATGGCCTCCACCTAACTGTTGTTGATATGTTTCAGTCTATGCAAAGTAATCAGAGGACTAACAGGCAGACTAAGTGGATGACACTCTGCTACCATAATGCCATGGCACAAAGTGCACACAACAGAGATGCAGACATTACAGTCGAACTCAGGTCACAAAAAGTGAGGACATTCAGACTGTGCCACTTGAGACTCGCTTCCTACAAAGCTGACTTGAATGCAAAAATATTTCGATTCTGACCAGGTAAAATCCTGGAATAATAAAAAGTAAAGAATCTTACAGACAGGTTTATAGAAATGCACTTCCTGAATACTGCAACTAATGATTATTCTCATTGGATTCATTTACTAATCATTTTGTGATTAACTGATCAATTGTTTTAGGTTCTATTAATTAACCATACATGAAATTTCCACAGACCACTGACATTTCAAGTAAGCTTCGTTTTATCTGACCAACAACCCAAAACTCAAGATATTCAGTTGAACACTAAGATGTTGGAGACAGAGGATTTTTTTTAGTATTTTGTTTAAAAACCAAATGAGTTGTTGAGCAGCGGAGCAGGGAAACTGGTTAAGAGGACCTTATGAGGCAAGCCTCAGCCACAGCAGTCAAAGACTTGGAAGTAATCTTTCAGTGGAAAACACACAAGATTCGCAAATCTTGATATTTAAGTGCTCCATCAACCCCACCCACCTGTTTTCTTGTCTTTCAAACTGTTTTAATATCTATTAGCCAGATACTCACATTTACTAATTAAGAGCTGGCTGATTTTGCCTGAATGTAAACGTTTTGGGTAAATTACTTGGGAGTGTGTGAGTGAAGATCGGCCTGCGATCGTGACCCCAGTTTGACATGATGGATCGACTGCTCTACTTGTGAAAACAACACATGGTGATCTGATATCCATTAGTAAAGGACATACACACACTCACACACACATGCTTACACAGCCTCTTCCATTGCTTTAGACACACACCTGCTGTGACCATCTCTATCCCACACACACATTCTTTTGTACCTCTTAAACAAAGATACTCGTCCAAGACTGGTCCTTTTATACTGCTACGTCACACCGGTTACAAAAATGTTGGATGACTGCATTGTACACATACACATATACTTATATATATGTTGTAATGATAGTGTGCAATATGAATTGTGAAATTAGTATTTGAGGACAGCTGGCTGTTGAACACATTAACTCACTCCGGTCAGACCTTAGTGATAGAAGTCAGTGCGACCACCAAACAGAGGAGAGAATGAGGGAATATTAGTACAATTTCATACTGACTTGTATCAGTAGGCGATGATATTATACATTTAAAAGTGAATGTGTTCCAAGTATCATGGTCATCTTTTCACCACTGAAACATGAAGTTATTGTAATTAGAATAGACTACACAATCACCGTGCAAATAGAGGTGTCTGGGGAGACATTTGAAGTTATAATAAGTCACTTGTGGTGTCTGCTCTGACTCAAAGCTCTCGGCGCTGCATCATGTATTAGCGTGATGTTTTGTTTCTGTCATGGCACATTTTTCTGAGAGAAAAAGCCACAATCGGTGACTGAAATCTTTAAATTATACATACATTTATTGTGAGGAGGGAGAAGTAGTTACCTGTATAGATGTTTGTATTTACAGTTTATTGTAACTTAATCCAGCGGCTTGAGCCTTTTAATGCAGGCTTAATGTGGAAAGAAGAACCGTGCTTGTTATTTCATGCACCACTATCTGCCCACATCCTCCTGGCCTCTCTTCTGCCCGGTGGTCCTGCTGGGCCCCTCCCAGTGTCACACCACCATACATCTCCTTGAGGCGTGTGGGATGCCTCCCTCCCGTTGGTAAATTTTGGGTTCCTTCCTTCCAGCACCACTGGGTGAGGGCAGGGTGCAGCACTTTTGGGTCCCCACCTTCTCTCCACAGGTGTTCCTATCACCACCTCAGATATTTTTGTGTGTGTGTGTGTGTATGTGTGTATGTGACAGTAATAGGTAATCGTGCACTTTGCCTTAACTTACAAGACCTTACAGAGAAAGCAGTGTTTCTCATCACCTTTCCTGTCTCTTTCATCTCTCCATCTTTCCCCTTAATTAAAGCCACCCTAGGGATCAGAAATCTCCATGGAAACAAGGACCAATGGAGAAACGAGGGAAAGTTAGTGAGCATTAGGAGTAGAGAACAAGAAGGTGAACTTTAGTATTTGAGCACATTAATAGTTTGTCTTTAGATGTCTGTCACAAGCTGGGGCCTTTGACCACGCTACTCAGATGGTTCATTACACCATTAGTTATTTCAAAATATCTGCAATCGTCCTTTAACTCATGGCGTTGGCGTACGCACTGTAAAAGCGCATTATTTTCTCAGGCTTAAATAGTGGTATTTGACTGTGAGGTAATGTCAGCGGTTTTCAGTGATATACAAAATGTGACCACGGGATATCGATAAATCAATATGGAAGCTGAGGGAGAAGCTAAGGAGGGGGTAAAGAGAGGATGTTACCGCGGGTGAAAAAAACAGAAATGATGGGCAGCAGGAGAAAGCAAGGGAAAATGAGGAGGACGAAGGCAAGGAAGAGACTGATTCTTCCTTCTGTTTGTTATCTGTGTGTGTATGTTCAGGGGTTAAGTTAAACTTCCTTCTGAGAACTAATATCTTCTAAAATGTATCACATCAATATGTGCCTGATTTTAAAATGGTTTGGTTATTTCTAAACCAGCTGGGCACTCATAGTTCTTAGCAAATACAACTGAAACAGAAGTGCACTGTGCATATACAGGGGACTATTTGCAGTTCGCGGATCAATACACATTTGAGGAGTAAGATACATTATGCTTTAGTTACACAGACAATACTGCTTTGATTTGTTGACAATGGTAAAATACAGGGTATTACAGATTAATTCTTTAAAGGGTAGGTTCACCTAAATCACACAAAACATACTCTGCGTGTTGTCAGACTACTGCAATCCCAATGCAATAAGTGAATAGAAATTTGTTTGTCTTACTGAAACATTAAAAAATAATAGCAAGCCAAACTATCTGTGCAGCTAGATACCTTCAAGTTCAAGTGGACCCTTTATGTTCTCTTGCTACGCCCCGTGCATGTTACACACAAAGTGATATTTCTCACTCCTGAATAGAAAGTAATTTAGCCTGACTCACAGAGGCGGCCACAGCTTATCAGCACAAAGAGAGAGAGAAAAGACCAGTAGGGTAGAAGTGTGTGTGTGAAGTGAAACATAAAAAACACAATTTTAAAACTTGAAACTTAGTGTATCTTGCCAACAAGCTGATTATTCTTATCTATTGAGGGTGAACAATACGCACAGTATGTTAACTCTATGAGATTATTCATATTCTATGGATTACTGTGGTCTGTATTTTGCATTTGGCTGACAGATGAAAATAAGTCATCAACTTTTCTTTGCTGGTGAAAGCAAAAAATGATTAAAAAATCAAATTGGCTTTTGTGTGGAGAGCAGTTGATTCACTGCACTAATATTGGAGTGTTCCACTAATTATAAAAACCTTCATCTTCTATGATGGGTATCTTAGGAGGCGATGTGTGTGTGTGTGTGTGTGTGTGGGTACATTACAGCAGCCCAGAGGAGGGCAGGAAGTGGAGGAAGCAAGAGAGGAATTACATCTCTGTTTTTGGGTCAGCAAAAATACTTTATAGCCGTGCCAAAGAGACAGTAATGATGCTGTAAAAGCAATGCACTCGGTGGTTCACCACACTCTTGCCTACCCACACACACAATCTACATGCAGACATATCTCATCACTGACAGATCATAGTATCCATCTTACACAACACACACACCTGTGCACTATCAGCACTCTTCTCTTCCCTGCGAGCTTTAAATACACACCTGAGATCACTGAGATCATCCTGATATCTACGCGATAACGTTATCAATCATCTGGCATCATGTTGAATCCTTCCGTTCCCCTCAGTCGATACAGAGTGAATGCTAATGAAGATGCAGATCAAGCGGTTTCAAAGTGCCAGCAGGTCTTATCTGTATATCTACAGTAGCAGTGCAAAGCTGGACCGCAGCGCCAACGCTGCCCGTCAGTGGTTTGTGCAGGAGCTGCTAAACACGCACATTCACACACACATGCACTCACGAGAGAAGAGGCAGGCTGGAAGGGTTGGCTGAGTGTCTCAGAGGAATCAAGTGTATAGGCTGATATTTCCTCATGAACAGGGGTTTGTTTTCGGCTTACAGACCATCTTACGGATTTACAACTAATCAAATTTTAAGGTATTAAATGCAGCTTTTGAAAACATCTTTTTCCCCCATTCAGTATTTTTGGGATGATCTCAACCATGCCTTAAATGTTTTATCGGTCTTCTCAGTGGCACACAAACTGAGCCTGAGAGGTTATTTTGCTTGTGATCTTTGTTCAAACCAGACTGTAATGCTCCCTCACATCTGCTTCACATCTGGCCTCTTTGTAGATCAAAACCTCTTTGAAAATAAAGAATCTCTACTCCTCCCTGCGACTGCCTGCACTTTAATCATCATGCTGAGAATCATCTTCAGCTGGATCTCTGAATTACACCCTGCTATGAGTTTTGCAGACAGTCAGTGTTTCTGGATTAGTCATGACTGCATGACTTTCTCTGAGATCGGTGCATTTGTGTTGAAGTCTGACAATAATCTGATGGAAGCAGCACTGTGGCATCTTCTGTATTTGCTCTGTTTCAAATGGTAATCCTCTGGAATGATCTACTGCGCCTGAGAGATGAGGGCAGTGAAAGCAGGATCATATTATCAATTTGTTCTTAAAATTAATTTTAAATTTGTGTTAAGTAATTGTTCTTACAATATCTGTGGACATAATTTTGTGTGTGTGTTTTGTCTTTGACTGCTCTCTCTTTGTTTCTTCTTTTCTTACCAGGCGTCTCATGGATACAATATGTAGACACAAGGTTTTAACACGGAGGAAGCATGAAGAGTAACAACACCAATTGAAAAAGCCCACAGTCTTTTTATAGCGCTTTATTTAAGCTAAATTGTAAGTAAAATGTTGGGTGAATGTCTTTCATGCCAATATAGGAACACACTGTCCAGGTTGCTGACAGAAAAACATAATTACATTTCCGGTAGAGAATGGGGTCTCAAAATGAAACTTATTCACGGAAGACATGAGATCTCTTCCTGTGTATGGAAAAAATGCAGAGGACATTTCTCAATTGCCAAACTACTATTTTAAAAAAAAAAAACAAAAAAAAAAAAACTGGCAAGTGAGGGACACACTGAGGACACACAGTGAGCACACCCACAGGTGGGCAGGACAGGAGGAGCTCTTCAGGCGTAGAGTGTCACTGAGAATGGACCTCCACTTTAAAACCTGTCAGTACTCTTTCATGTCAACGGCCTATTTCTGATGAATGAGAACAGCGGGAAGATAACTACCTTCAGCCGATCCATCTGTAAGATGGTTCTTTTGATCTCAGGGAAAAAGTCAAAATGAAAAAGCTGCACTACAGCTGTTGACCCACTGCCAGTACAGAGTCACATTTTTAGAAATATGTAAAGAGTTTAATTTGAACTGCCTTGAGAAAACAGTGCTGAGATGGGCAGATTCACATGCAGGAGAGGATGAGGAGGATGAAAAGCAGTACCCTCCCTTATAAATAATAAGGGTACCCTTGTGGGGGAAAAGTGCAGAGAAACTAGCAGCATAGAGAATAAAGGCAGTCAAAGGGAATAATATATCTCCTCTCCATTCTTTGCCTGAATTGGATGGACACTTAGGTTTTATCTGTTATGTTTAACAGCTGAAATTAAATGGCATGTTTTTCCTGCTACACATCATACGCTCTGCAATTGAAATTACATGATATCCTTTTGAGAAAAAATCAGAACATAAAGCATTAGAAATGTTATCTTTTGGTTTCATCCTTCTTAAGAGGTCCTTGAATAACCCCTGGCTGTTCTGAAGGTATTTATATTATATAATATTCAAATATAACCATTTTAGTTTAAAAAAATATATATTATTATATTAGATAGTATATTAAAAAGGATTTTTTTTAACCAGGATTACTGCTTTGGTGTCTCATTTCCTAATCCCTAAAAATGGTAGCCGCAAATACCGCATTCTGTTAAACAGATTCAACATAAAACAAAAATTCGTAATTATAATTAGTTATATTTTGTCTTTATTTATGTTAGTTGTGTATATTTTATTAAAACAATAATAAATTAATATTGTTGCTTAATTGTACAAAAAGTTGAGAGGCACAAACTGGGGCTAGCTAATAGCCAGTCAACAGACTGTCACACTTTAAAGAACCTCCAGGCCCTGAACAATAATATTAGCTGTCATTGCTAGTCCTTCTCATCAAACCTACAAACTGAGTACATGTTTTGTTCTGAACCTTAACCTGGGTGGGTCATTGAGGAAAAGACTGCTGCTAGCATGGATTTAGGCTAAATAGCTAATTGGCGCCAGCACAATTAAAAAAAGACTTAAGACTTACTGATAATGTAGTGTTGGTCTGTGTGGATGCTGACATGCTTTTCTTTCTTCAGTATTTCTGCTAACTAAACACTGTTTACCCCTGTCTACAGTTTCCAGAGTGTGTTGATTTTGTGCAGCATTTCCTTACTGGACTTCATTACTGTGGTCTGTATTTTGCATTTGGCTGACAGATGAAAAATAAGTCATCAACTTTTCTTTGCTGGTGAAAGCAAAAATGATTAAAAAATCAAATTGGCTTTTGTGTGGAGAATACAGTTGATTCACTGCACTGTGTGGGTATTCCACTAATTATAAAAACCTTCATCTTCATAGTAGGTATCTTAGGAGACGTGTGTGTGTGTGTGTGTGTGTGGGTGCATTACAGCCAGAAGGAGGGGCAGAGTGGAAGCAAGAGAGAGGGAATTACATCTGTTTTGGGTCAGCAAAAATACTTTATAGCCGTACCTAAAGAGACAGTAATGATGCTGCCAAAAAGCAATGCACTCAGGTAGTTCACACACACTCTCACACACACACACACAATCTACACATGCAGACATATCATCTCATCACCCCCAGCAGATCACATAGTATCCATCTTACACACAAACACACACACCTGTGCACTATCCCAGCACTCTTCTCTTCCCCTGCGAAGCTTTAAATACACCTGAGATCACCAGAGATCATCCTGATATCTACATGATAACGTTATCAATCATCACAGCATCATGTTGAATCAGCACACGTTCCCTCAGTCGATACAGAGTGAATGCTAATGAAGATGCAGATCAGCGGTTTCAAAGTGCCAGCGGGTCTTATCTGTATCTACAGTAGCAGTGCAAGCTGGACCGCAGCGCAACGCTGCCGCTCAGTGGTTTGTGCAGGAGCTGCACACAAACACGCACACATTCACACACACACATGCACACACACTCACAGAGAAGAGAGGCAGGCTGGAGAGGAGGTTGTACAAGGTGACATCTCAGAGGAATCAAGTGTATAGAAGCTGTGATATTTCCCTCATGAACAGGGGTTTGTTTCGGCTTACAGACCCATCTTACAGATTTACAACTAATCAAATTTTAAGGTATTAAATGCAGCTTTTGAAAACATCTTTTTTCCCCATTCAGTATTTTTTGCGGATGATCTCAACCATGCCTTAAATGTTTTATCAGTCTTCTCAGTGAAGCACACAAACTGAGCCTGAGAGGTTATTTTGTAGCAGTCTTTGTTCAAACAGACTGTAATGCTCCTACATCTGGCTACATCTGACCTCTTTGTAGATCAAAACCTCTTTGAAAATAAAGTCTCTGCTCACTCCTCACCGACTGCCTGCACTTTAATCAACTCATGCTGAGGAATCATCTTCAGCTGGATCTCTGAATTTACACCCTGCTATGAGTTTTGCAGACAGTCAGTGTTTCTGGATTAGTCATGACTGCATGACTTTTCTCTGAGATCGGTGCATTTGTGATATGAAGTCTGACAATAATCTAGTGGAAGCAGCACTGTGGCATCTTCTGTATTTGCTCTGTTTCAAACCATTAATCCTCTGGAATGATCTACTGCGCCTGAGGAGATGAGGGCAGTGAAAGCAGGATCATATTATCAATTTTGTTCTTAAAATTAATTTTAAATTTGTGTTAAGTAATTGTTCTTACAATATCTGTGGTTTAATTTTGTGTGTGTGTGTTTTGTCTTTGACTGCTCTCTCTTTGTTTTCTTCTTTTCTGCAAGGCGTCTCATGGATGCAATATACTGTAGACTTACAAGGTTTAACACGGAGGCTTGTGAAAGAGTAACTTAACACCAGACTGAAAAGCCCACAGTCTTTTGTCATACCTTTTGTTGCAGCTAAATTGTAAGTAAAATGTTGAATTGAATGTCTTTCATGCACCAATATAGGAACACACTGTCCAGGTTTACTGAGCCAGAAAAACATAATTACATTTCCGAGTAGGGAATGGGGTCACTCCAAAATGAAACTTTATTACGGAAAGACCGCAGATCTCTTCCATGCCCTTGTGGAAAAAAAATGCAGAGGACATTTCTCAATGCTGCAACTGCTATTTTTAAAAAAAAAAACAAAAAAAAAAACTGGCAAGTGAGGACACACTGAGGACACACAGTGAGCACCTTACAGGTGGAGCAGGACAGGAGAGCTCTTCAGAGGCGTAGAGTGTCACTGAGAGATATGGACACTCCACTTTAAAACCTGTCGAGTACTCTTTTCATGTCAACACAGCCTATTTCTGATGAATGAGAACAGCGGGAAGGATAACTTCACCTTCAGCCGATCCATCTGTAATGAGATGGTTCTTTTGATCTCAGGGAAAAAGTCAAAGAATAGAAAAGCTGCCTACAGCTGTTGACCACAGTACAGAGGAGGTCACATTTTGGGAAATATGTAAGAGTTTTAATTTGAACTGCCTTGAGAAAACAGAAGTGCTAGAGATGGGCAGATTCACATACTGAGGAGGATAGAGGAGGATAGAAGCAGTACCCTCACATTATAAATAATAAAGTGCCAACATGAGGAAAAGTGCAGAGAAACTAGCAGCATAGAGAATAAAGGCAGTCAAAGGGAATAATATCTCCTCTCCATTCTTTGCCTGAATTGGATGGACACTTAGGTTTTATCTGTTATGTTTTAACAACTGAAATTAAATGGCATGTTTTTTCCTGCTACATCATACATATCTGCAATTGAAATTACATGTGATATCCTTTGAGAAAAAATCAGAACATAAAACGTAGAAATGTTATCTTTTTGGTTTCATCATCACCCAAGAGAGTCATGGAACAACCACTACAGCTGTTCTGAAGGTATTTATATTATATAATATTCAAATATAACCATTTGGTTAAAAAATATATATTATTATATTAGATAGTATATTAAAAAGGATTTTTAACCAGGATTACCAAGCGGTGTCTCATTTTCCTAATCCCTAAAAATGGTAGCCGCAAATGACACGTTCTGTTAAAACAGATTCAACATAAAACAAAAATTCGTAATTATAATTAGTTATATTTTGTCTTTATTTATGTTAGTTGTAATTCATGTATATTTTCATTAAAACAATAATAAATTAATATTGTTGTATTGTACAAAAAGAGTTGAGAGGCACAAACTGGGGCTAGCTAATAGCCAGTCAGCAGACTGTCACATAACACAAGAACCTCAGGCCCTGAACAACCAATATTAGCTGTCATGCTAGTCTCCTTCTCATCAAACCTACAAACTGGAGTACATGTTTTGTTCTGAACCTTAACCTGGGTGAATTCATTGAGGGAAAAGACTGCTGCTAACGCCAGGTTTAAGGCTAAATAGCTAATTCAGCGCAGCACAATTAAAAAAGACTTAAGACTTACCTGATAATGTCAGTGTTGGTCTGTGTGGATGCTGACATGCTTTTCTTTCTTCAGTATTTCTGCTAACTAAACACTGTTTGCCCCTAATCTACAGTTTCCAGGAAGTGTGTTGATTTTGTGCCTTTGTTTCCTTGCTGGTTCTCTGCTGTCATTTAAACATGGCCACCGATGCATCTCTTCAGTGAGCCAAATAGGACACTTCCTTTCCATTTAATGATAAAAAACTTCAACATATCAACTATATAATATTACATTTTTTTAACCCCTAAAAGGGATAACTGGCTTTTGTTGGGCTTTAGAGCAAGACTTTGTAATCTTTGAGATAAACGGTGGCTAAAGTTAGCTAATGTTAGCTAATCTTAGATAAGTGTTGCTGTGTAACTGATAAAATCAAGTTAGTTCGCTGACTTTTTGACTTTTCTACTGTTGCAATGTTTTAGCATTTAATGTTAATCTCACTTGTGGCCACAGTAGCTGCTGTTCACCAGACTTTAACTAACAGTGGCTAGAAATGTGGAGTTTTACTTAAACTACAAGTACACGCAGGGATATGGGAACACTTTCAGTCAGTAAGTCTGCTTGTGTGATCTCTTATGCACAGACACATGCACATGACTGTAGTTCATACTGTGGACAGACACATCCAGACATAAAGACACAGAAATGACCCATGTTTAAGAATTAAGCAGGGAGCTAACATATAGTTTTACTACATATGATTTACTCCTTCAACATATTATTTGACTGATAATTGAAACTGAAATTGAACAGAATTACAAGGGACTTAATTTTGTTGTTCATATTGCAATGCTTTCTATGTCCACAGCGTGGCGGCAGAGTCCCTCATATTTTTTCACATGCAACTTGGCTACACTAAACAACAATCTGCATCTTTTATTCCTGTTGCTTTGCTGTCTCTTTTGGTCATTGTTTGCTTTGTTCCTCTCAGCTTACTCCATCTTTAGAGGACAATGCTGCACATTGTGTTGTTCATCTATTTATTGAGGATTAGAAACATGAAAAACATACCAAAAATGCCTTTGAAAACATGAAATAATCTTATACACTCAATAGCAAAAGATTTATAGAAACCATTGAAAACACTAAGGCTACTGTAGTAAACTCCTATGAAACCTTTATGAACAATATCTTCAGCAGTCGCTGATGTTGGCACCATTCTAGGAGAAAGTGTTCACATGTAGTGGTTCATTTTGTGCTTGTTTGAGCAGTAACCTGAGCTTTGAGAGGTTGTTATTTACATTTCGGAGTGAATATGTGGCTGCAGAGACTACACAGTGATTTATGTGTGCATTTTGGTGCACCCATGACTGAGTTTTAGTGAGTGTGGTGTATACAGAGCTGTTCCAGTTCTAGGTTTCTGGCTCCATGGACCAGGGCCAGGTGCTGTGCTCATCCTCTGGGTATAAATGTGGGGAGGCAGGGTACAAAGATGGATCATGGGTGGATGGATATATGATCTATAAATCACAAATAAAAGAGTTAGAGCCATGATGGAGAGATCACTGGATAGATTAAATTGTGACAGATGTCTGTGCGTTTGGATTTATGGAGGCCTGGGCCGGACTGGGTGGAGGCCTGGTCAGGAGAGTGGTGGCAGGGATCGGGTGCTGACCGGGCTGTACTTCACCCTGGATGATGGTGATGGAGGCGGCTGGGTAAGATGAGGTGAGGAGGGGGATGGACGAATGTATCCACTCTGGTACTCTCTCCTGGTCCCCGAGCATTCTGAGCCGGGAGCTTGAGATCGACCTCTGGGCCTGCGTAGCTGGGGCGGGGTGGAAGCGGAAGTGGGCATGCATTTGTACTGGGCGGGAGAGTGGTGGGAGGGCAGATGGCAGGTAGGGGAGGAATAGCACCCAGGTGCAGAATGACGAACCGGTGATGGGTGGCGACCGGGTGAGGGGTAACGGCCAGGTGAGGAGTGCCTTCCAGACAAGGGTTCACGGTTAACGCATGGGTGCTCCTTGGAGTGTCTTGGTGATCTGGGTGACTTAGGCTTCTTGGGCGACTTTTGCATGTTAGGTGTTCTGGGCGATTTGGGTGACTTGAGAACGGGGTGAGAGCTGGAGTAAGAGTTGGCACTGTGAGTGGGAGTTGCTTTGCTGGGAGATGTGGATTCTCCATTGTTGGCAACCTTGTAGAGGAAGACGTCATACTGAAGGGGTGAGTTGGTGTCTGAGTGGAGCTTGGCCTCTTTGGGGAGGAGCACTTCCAGGCCAATAGTGACTCCATCCTGATGTGAAAATATGGCAAGTAGAGAGAGATGCAACAATGCAGGGAGAGTCACAGAGGAATAATAATGATGAAATAAATCAATACAGATGCATGGATTATGAGACAATGGGCCCCTGGGCACGCAGACACAACAGGTTAAAGCTGCATTAGCCAATTTTTATGCCACTAGGGGGCAGTGGAAACCAGCTGTGAACACAGCACTAACATGTTATCACCTTTTAAGTTAATATAGCAAACAGTTGCACACTTTGTACACACAGCAGGTTTGGAGCAACATTAGCATTTGTTTGGCTTCTGTTCCTGGCTGCCTTACGAATGGAAGTCCAATATAATAATAATAGCTCTGTTTTGGGTCTCCACCAACTCCTCTGGGAAATATGTGACTTTTTAGCTGCTGAATTATCCACAGTGTTCACCAGCTAGTTTGCCCTTTGATGCCGGGTAGCACACAATGGGTCTTATAAGCTTTTTCACATATGAGTTTCCTGCTGTGACCAAAATGATGCTACAAGAGTGATGAGAGAAAAAACAAACAAAACAGTGGAAAACAGTGAGCTGAAAATGCCATAAAGATCTATGGAGCTGAGTGGGTTGCTCTACTGTACTTTTATTTTCTATTTTGATTTTGAGCTACCTCATTACTGCACCTTTACAACACTATAACTGAATTTATGTTGTATTATCTTTTTGTCTCGCTGTATTTTATTTTATCTTATTCTATCTCTCTCCAGTCTAATTTCATTCTGCTTCATGGATTTTCATAATCCTTCATATTGTGATATTAAATGTTGTTCTAATGCATTTCTTTGCCTTAAGTCAAGCACTTTGTCTTTCCTATACTAATTTTGAATTGTACTTAATGAAAAATGTGCTGTAGTAGTTGGACTTGGAACTAGCTGATAACCAAAAACTATAAATCTGCATTTTAAAAAATGATTGGAATATAACAACAATTGATAAGAACAGGCACAGGTCCCTCTAAACAGCCCAGGCCCCTATGCCTGTGCCCAGTCGGCCCATTTACTAATCCATCCATGGATAGAGGAGGGTAAATAAATGATCAGCACTAGACATGGGGAAATAAAACAAAACAAAAAATGATATACTGTATGTTTAAAAATTAAGCAATGTTACAGAAAATTATTTTAAAAATGCAAGTTTGAATAGAAATGATGGTGTGGCCAGATATTCTCTAGAAAGAAGAATAGACAGAGGTATACAAACTCAAAGCTCAGAGCAGATAATTAAACTTTCATCTCCATTCACATGAGGGCCATTCTGTAAATGACAAAGTAAAACTCAGTAATGTGTGTTGTTTTCCCTGGCAACAACGTTCTGATGTTCTGGGAGATTTTTTTAAACAGAGACTAATATTTAAGCTCTCGCTGTAGTTCTTAGTCATCTTGGAGAGCTGTCCGTGGTACTGAATGGGCACACAGTCCCCGTTGAGTGTGTGGTGTAATCTGTGAGCTTCCTACTGTGGCACAAAAGCAGGGTCAGCCATGCATTCAGTTATTATTAGCATGGGAGCAGTTGGGCAGTAGTTAGCTTCATTATGAGCCGGCATGCAGAGGAGAGTGAGAGCGAGAAAGAGAAAGAGAGAGTGAGAGAATCTAGAGGGAAAGTAGAGCTCATAGCAACACACAGGGACAAGCTGGATAAAATTAAAAAGATTTATTCCAACAACTGTGAACTATAATCCTCCATGTATACCCAAAAAAGTACAAAAGAACCTCAAGTACATTAAAGTATTAGAAATCACATTGAAAACCAAGACACAGCGTGTGTAATATGTGTATATAGAATCAAATATCAACTCCAAGCAATTACTTTGACCTCATGTAATCTAGACATATCCACTTATTAGCAATGTCAAACATGAATACTTCGCAAATACAGATTCACTTGATTTCCACATACTTCTTTTGCAAATATTACGTTTTCAGACACTTTTCGTTGATAACACCAATGCATGCGGGCAGAGAGAGTAAGGCGGGGGCAGACAGAGGTGGGGGCAGGGGGTGGGTGCTGGGGGGTTGGAGGGGGGGTGGGGTGGGGAGCAGGAGCAGAGACAAAGAAGGAGCGAGAGTTCATTGGTCAAAGACCAAGGCGGGGCATCAGTAAAGAGGAAAGTCAGTCATTAGTTGGTCCAAGCCAGAGATTTTAGACCAGCGTTAAGAGGCAGAGAGAGAGAAAGGGAAGGAGGCAGCAGTGCCACTATATGATCGCTGATGGCATGGCAGCCTTGTAAACAGGACTATTGTGCTTCTCAAGTTGTTTCCTCAAATTCATGTTGTGCTTACTTTTGACATGAGGCCTGATTAAAACTGTATAAAGCACACTTTGTGTGTACTTTGGGAGGTGTAAACAGTGTTAGCCTGTAATGATCTGTTGTTGTATGTGTGCTCATTAAATTCTCCGGCAGCACACTGTGACAGATGGTGACATTATACCAGGTTGTTCTGGAGCATGTTTACCTCGGCATTTTCCTCTGTGTTGTTGGGGGTGTGGCCGTGGTCGTGGACGACAGACGTCGGGCGATTGTTCTCGTGCTTGGGGGAATGAGAGTTGAGGATGTTCATAGACCCCTCCTCCTTGGGTTGCGGTGACTTTGCTGGGTCCTCCTGCTTCTGAGGCTCATCCTGTGGGGAAAGTTACTCTTTACACATGCCTCACATTTACACATACAAACACACCTCGATATACACGGAGAAAGAGAGAGAGAGAGAGAGAGAGAGAGAGAGCACATAGGACTCAGGGTTCTGCAACGTTAAATTGCGTCAGCTCCTAACATGTGCATGTTTGAGTGTGCACCTGCAGGAAAGTCTGAGTCCAAACTTTAGTAGGAAAACCCAATAGCTATGGTTCAGCAAATGCTGCGTTCACCAAAATCTGAGGTGCTTTACATCCTCACAGGTAAGTTCCTAGCAGACAGGAAAAATGAAGAGGCAGGCTACACTATGTGTATTGGAGGAAGCACATGGGAATCTGCACTGTCCCTAGCAGTGACGAGCACATTGCAGAGTAGTTTACAATATAGTATCCTCAAAGGATTTTGACTAAACTGAATGAAAACTAAACTAAAAGTGGAAACTAAAAACATGCAGCTCAGCAAGCAGAATCATACGCCTCTCGCAGGAAGCTTCTGTCGTTCTAGAGATGATCTTCTCGGGCTGATACAGGTCACTGTATGGACCGATACTCCAACTGTATGCTTAGACCTTTATCTAATCAACTAATCATACCTCAGCCTTTTAAGAAATACCAATCAGCCCTATGACATTTAAAAAAAACTGCATTGGAGACTATTTGCCTGCAGGGGCTTTTTAGCCTCTAGACCTGACATTTGGAGTAAAGTTAAATGCCAGCAGAGCTCAGAGGCCGGCAGTTTATATCGAAGAAGCAAGTCACAAATTGTTCGCTCCAGTTAGTCTAGCCAAGTATGGGTAATGGACTGAGAATTAACATGCAGATTTTGAAGCACCCATCAATCCGTGCTTGCGTTTGTGAGTGCATCCTCGTTGAATGTAGCTAAACGCACGCGACTGTCAACGAGGGAGCCCTGTTTGTATGACTACGGAGCTATTGTGTCTGTGTGCATGTGCTCATGTCAGCTTGTAAATGTTCAAGCGGATCTATTGATCGGCGTGTCACAGACTTCCGAAGGTCATGGGCGCAGCAGGCAGAAAGTAGGGCACCATCGATCAATCACACTGGACACAGCTGGACACAACTCACTAGAACGCCCTTTCACACCACAGATGACAAGTTTAAAAAGCTTGAGGTCATACAAGTGAAATGGTCTTGTTCTGTTCTCATGGACTTTATATGCCATCTTTGGTTGATATCTATTTACATCGCCTCTATTATCAAGAATTGTCATTGATTATTGAGTTTAAGTGTGTGTCAGTAACCTTGTATGCTGTATTGGCTTGGTAACTCAGCTGCTGAGTATGACTGATGAATGCCAAACAGGGGCAAACATAAATCTGCCTGCAAACACTAACCCCCACATACAGAAACATGGATAGAAACGAATGCATCAATGCACACATATTCATATACAGACACACAAACACATGCTGCTACATAATGCACCTTATAGCAGCACTACATGCACAACCTCTGGAAGAGAAATGGGTAGAAAAGGGGGAGACCTGCTGCACAGGGACCCTAAAATGGCTGCCTAAGCTTTTATGGGCACGAGAGCGAAGCGAGCAGTTAAGACAAAATGGAGGCTCAGTTTCCTCATCGAGCTTCTCAGGAAGCTGCAGAGGCACAGGTACAGTAAGAGCGGCAGCAAAATGTGGGAACTTGCTATTTATTCACACAGCGCTGACTACATAACACCTCAGAACAACTGGTTGCAGGAAGCCTTGCAGGAGGTGATTAATCACTTCACCTACAGTGTACGTCGTGGAATACGGCTGATAGGAGATCAGATGCAGAGGGAGCTAGTGGAAAGTGAGGTTTTGCAGCAAATGGAGAGCCAAAATCTGGCATCTAGCAGTTGCACGTTGGGTAAGTTCAAAGCAAAGCCAGGGAGGGAAACTGCTGCAGGCAATGTGGATGTTACTGCTCTGCTTACCTGGAAGTGGTTATAAGGGTTTCTGGGTTTATACTCCCAGGTATAGCTGGTTGTTGATGGCCTCTGACGGGATCGGTGAGTGCGAAAAGCATTAAACACACACTTATACTGTACATACACAACTGTGAGTGAAAACCCAATACAATTTCTGATTTAATAAGGATACAAGGTGAGTTTGGTGTGTGCATAACACTGCAAGCTTCAGTTAGCTGGGTGTTTTCAGTACAGAATGGCAGCCATGCGGACAGACAGAAAGACAAACAAATGCAGACAAACTACCCGAGCTGGCAGAGAGACAACACTGGAGCGAACATAATGAGGAAGAGAGGAAAACAGATGGAGGAAAGTTAAATAAAAACAGCCAAAGAGAATGTAGAAGAAAGGAGAAGAGGGAGAATGAAAGGAGAGAGAGAGGAAGAGTAAACATGAGGAGAGTTGGGGCATACCTGACAGATAATGTTGTCATAGTACGCCAGGTTTTGAGTGTGAGCTTGGGGGGCGGGTGGAGGGGTGTCGCACAGTTTCCTTACATTTGGCTGCGAGCCGTCGGCTGTTGTGGAAACGGAGAGGCCATCCGTCTGCGGCTCACTGCTCTGTGGGCGGTACTTACTGCAGGAGGGCAGTAGGAGGGCAGAGGGAGAATGACATTTAAAAACCTGATGGAGACTATTTACTGTAGGCTTTTAGCCTCTAGACTGAGCATTTGAGTAAAAGTTAAATGCTGTGTGTTTCAGAGGCCGGGCAGTTTATATCGAAGAAGTAAGTCACAATTTTCCAGTTAGTCTAGCCAAGTATGGGTAATGACTGAGAATTAATACGCAGACTTTGAAGCACCCATCAACTGCGTTTTCGCGCTGTATATCCTCGCCAATGTAGCTAAACGCACGCGACTGTCAACGCAGGGTTCCCGTGTTTGTGCGCGACTCACGGAGCCGCCGTGTTCCGTGCATGCCTGCGCCGCCCAGTTCGTTGATTCATTGATCGGTGCGTCGCCAGACTCAAGGTCAAGTAAGCAGAGCAGGCAAGTGAAAATTACCATCAACCTGCACGGACATAGCTGATACAACTCATTTTAGAACTTTCATACCACAGATATGTTTAAAAGTTTGAGGTCATACAAGTGAAATGGTCTTGTCTCTGTTCTCATGGATTTTATATGCCATCTTTGGTTGATATCTATTTATACCCATTTATTATCGCAGAACACACGATTATTGAGTTTGTGTCAGTAACTTGTATGCTGTATTGGCCTGGTAACTCAGTTATATGACTTGACAGAATGCCAAAGAAAACATAAATCCGTCTGCAAAACACTAACCCCACATACAGTAGAAACATGATAAACGAATACGCCACATATTCACACAGACACACAAACATATGCGCGCATAATGCAACCTACAGCAGTGACTACATGCACAACCTTCAAGAGAAATGGTGTAGTGGGGAGACCTACGTGGCTAGGACCCCAAAATGCATGTGCCTAAGCCATGCCCAGAGCCGCTGGCAGTTAAGACAAATGGAGTTCAGTTTCTCACTCAGCTTATGGTCTCTGCAGTGGCTGTGGCGCAAGAGCTAGCAAATGGAACTTGCTTATCTACACAGCGCTGACTACATAACACCTCTGAAATGCACTGCTGTGCAGCCCGCGCAGGAGGTGGATAACCGCCACTCTACAGTGTACGTCAGGAACACGGGGCTGATAGGAGATCAGGATGCAGAGGAGCTAGTGAAAGTGAGGTTTTGCAGCAAATGGAGAGCCAAAATCTGGCATCTAGCAGTTGCACGCTGGGTAAGTCTGGAAGCAAAACAGAGGAAACCGTTATGTCGTGGATGTTATTGCCTGGTTGGGCAAGTTATATGGGTTTTGCCATACTCCCAGGTATAGCTGGTTGTTGATGGCCTCTGAAGTGGATCGTGAGTGCTAAAAGCATTAAACACACACTTATATCAAGACAAACCTGGCGGAAACCCAATACAATTTTGATTTAATATGATACAGGTTGTGCATAAATGCAAGCTTCTGTTAGTCAGCCAGGTTTTATACAGAATGCGCGATGCAGAAAACAATGCAGACAACCACCGAGCTGGCAGAGAGACATCAGGAGCGAATATATAATGGAGGAAGAGAGGAAAACAGATGGAGGAAAGTTAAATAAAATAATACAAAGAGAATGTAGAAGAAAGGAGAAGAGGAGAACAAGGAGAGAGAGAGGAAGAGTAAACATGAGGAGGAGTTGGGCATACCTGACAGATAATGTCATAGCCAGGTTTGAGTGTGAGTCAGGGGGCGGTGGAGGGGGTGCGCTTGCCAGTTTTAAGACGGCTGCGCCGCCGCTGTTGGGGAAAACGGAGAGGCCATCGCTTCATGCGGGCTCACTGCCTGTATGTACTACTGCAGGAAGGGCAGCAGCAGAGGGAGAGATGCGACAAATATTTGCAGTTAACGGCCTTTTTCTTTTAAGCACGGGCCTTCCAGGTCCACATTTTCCCGTACAGGAACTGTGTTGGCGTTTCTGGAAGACGCCACCATTACACACACACACCATTGCGCGGCCACGCCGCCACGCCGCGCCACACACACACCTGCGTTTGCGAAGGCGCTTGTTCTCGTTCTTGAGGCGGTGCAGCCTCTTGGCAAAGAATACGATGATCATGAAGAGTAGGAGGAGCACAAAGGAGGTCACGCCCACCACCACGCATATCACCTGGAACTCTGTGATCGCCTAACCGCAGCGCTGCGCCTTTGTTCCAGATGTAGTCCCGCACGCTGCACCTGGAGCAAAGGGGAAGTTGTCGGAAGTATACAACACTGGTTTGTTCTTATCACGTCATGCGCCTTGACTTATTGCCTTATAACAACCTACTGTTTAGTTTTCTGTAAAGTTTTCAGCAGCCAAGAGGTTTATCATGAGTGTGTGCCCACTCCACTAGTGTATTTGCATAATATTTATAACTAAGGTGCAGTTATCCAGAGTAAAGAGTGCAAAACTGTACCTGTGCCTGATGACATGGTGTCCTGAGGTCTGTGTCCCAGCAAAGCAGTGGATTCGCCTGCAGCCTAGTCCCGAGATCAAGGACTGCACACAGCATGCGCTGTGTGTGTGTGTGGCGTGTGTGTGTGTACCATCCATTTTCATGTTTTTTTCTGTACCGCCATGTTTGAGTGCTCAGATATCGAGTGTGTGTCTGTGTATGAGACTGAGATGGCTATGGCATGTGCTATTATCACAGGTATGCTGGAGACGGCAACAGTTTACCTCAAAGCTTAAGTGAGGCCGCAGAGGACAGATGGTCAAGGCAGGGAAGTGCATTGGTTTGTGTTTATGTGCACGGGCAGTGTGTGTTCGCTTTTGCAAACTTCCTGATTTTACTGTATTGTCATCTTTCTTACTTATAAAGCGTTGGGACATGCAGTGTTCCATCAGCTGTCACTAACTAACCACAATATACACACATACACACATGGCCAGACACACTTTACCCCTGCTCCAAACTGAGCTTAATCCTTTTGGCGACCATATGTGATCTTGACGTTTATGACATGGTTTCAGCCTCTGTTTGCATTTAGTGTAAAAGGTTGTCTGAAATGTCCTAAATCTTTTCCTTTGTGTTGGAGAGGGAACATATTGGAAATTATCCCAACAACACAAATTAAAAGGGGGAATGTTTTAGCTCCCGGCAATCCTCCCAAACACCCCTGCCGCCACTCACGTACTGTACATACGCATGTGTACCAGTTTTCCTCTAAAATGTCATTGCCTGCTTGTAAATGCTAATAAAATGTTACTAAACATGATAAAGAAAGATTGAAAAAGGTGTACAATTTATCGAAAGACAATCAAACAAGCCACTGCACTATACCTGTAAATTAAAATGTGTTTTTCTCACCTGCAGAAGGCGCCCATTCCTGCCACCACGGTGCACACTCCTCTATTGAAGCAGAAATTGGGTTCAATGTCACACTGAGACACACACACCCCGGGACCAGAGCGTACAAAGCCCAGCCTGCAGCCGTCGGCCCCCATGGCGCCACCTAAGCCTAACCCATCGCCCTTATCTGGCCCAGGCATGGGAGGAGCGGCTAAGGAGGGCCCGCTGTCCTTGTTAGGCTTCACGTTCTCAGGAACAACAGGAGCACCGGCAAGGAGCGGATTCTCATCCTCCATGTCGGCCGGGGGCGAAGGTGTGGGCTCAGGCTCGGGGGTCGTATCTAACGCAGAGAGGTCGTCATCAGGCGACAGGTAGTCGTAAAAGTCAGAAAGCGTCCATGCGGTGGGGTCTCCACCTTTCTGCTTCTGGGGTTTGGGGGCTTTCGCCCAATCCAGAGCAGAGTCGGAGGGGACGACATCTGGCGCCGGGCTGTGGAACTCCACGGTGATGACGTCATCGGACAAGGGGTTTCCTGGCTGGTCCGGACCCGCCCCACCGGCGGTGAGCTCCTCCACTGCAGGCGGGTCCTCCTCTACGAAGTCCAGGTGGGCATGTTTATGAGAATGGTGACGTTTGGTGGAGCTGAGAGGGAGTTTGGCCCCGAGACCTGCTCCAATCAGGTGGTCTCTCTCTGCTGAGTCGTCACTTAGGACCATCCTGGTGTTCAAGGCCTCCTTGTTGACAGATGACTGGTTGTGGTGATGATGGCGCCTGGCCAGTGAATGCCTCCCTGTCAATCAGACACAAAGAAAGGGGTTATGGGGTAGCCCAGTGATTTAGTATTATACTACTACAAAGTTGGGGGACTCACAAGAGATAGACTAAACAAAGACTTGTTAAAATAAAGGCAGCAAAGACTGACATTTCGTCCCTATTTTGGGTCTTTCCACTGGATCGTACACTGTCTTTTCATTAGATCCTTTCTATCTGGAAAAAGCCTACCTATCCCAGATGCCACTAGAATGTAACCCAGGCTTTTCATTGAAAATCTGTAGTCTCAAAGCCCAAGCCGAGATAACTGCGGTGACATCAACAGGGTTTATTTGCTCAGGCAAGACAAAGCTCCTCCAGAGACCCTGAGGACATCATACAGCTGTTTTCACAGGTCGAGCAGTCCTCAACTGTGACAGGTAAACTGACTTTGATGTGTAAAATCAATTGAGTGCCACTTTAACATAATCATATTGTCAGCGTTGCATCAATGACAGAGCAGTGGGGGAGTTTGTCAGTTCTTTTTTGTGATTTCATCTGAATGTGGAGGAGAAAAAAATAATAAATAAAGGCTGGCACACACACACACAAATATAACTTTCTTTTTTTGGATTGGAGTTAATCCCATGGTGCTGTCTCTGTTTTCTTTTATAAAGACTGTGGCCCAAGGATAAGGCATGAATAATTTAAATGGATCCCTACAGTATTCTTGCAGAAATGCCTTAAGGCTGCACCAGGCCAGGTTTTCTAGGAGAATACAGTTAGTCGCTATATCCCTCACTCTGAATTCAGCTGAACATCGTAAAATATAGAGAGTGCAATGTGCACAAAATCAGTCCATGAGAGAGCTGATTTAAGGAAAAGTGTGGCTCAGCAAAGAAAAAACTTGCTGTGGTTCGTGTTGAAGAACTAAGTGATTAATTGAGAAATCAGAAATCAGAACAGGAGATGAAGACTGTTGTGTAATCAGACCGCGGAGATGTAGGATTAAGCACATCGAGTGACTGACTAATGTGCTCTGGTGACCACGACTGGGTGAGGATTAGATTAGGGATTTAAGGCTATAGGTTAGAGGCCGACCGGTCAGACACTTCTCCTGTAACTCAGCAATCTGCAGAGGAAGATGCACACACATAGCAACAAGAAGAAGAAAGAGAGAGAAAGAAAAAGAGAGAGGACAAAGAGATACAGGCGGATAGGCTTTGGTTCTTAAAGCCTTTTAACATGCAGCAGATCACCTGTGGGCCAGTCATTACAAACTCATGCTGTGCAGAGTAACATTGTTCAAACCTGCTGAACTCTATTTTAAATTCAAGTGGAGATCCCAAAGTTTCTAACGAAATACTAACGTTTTCATTTTATCCTTTTGGACAGAGTCAGGGTAGCTATGTCCAGTCTTTTTTTTTTTTGCTAATGGGCTGCTGGAGGTTGCTTCATATTTAGCATCCAGACATAAGAGTGGTGTCAATCTTCTCATCTAACTCTAGGCAAGAAAGCAAATTTGTGCATCTAACAAAATGTAAGACTATATCTTTAAGGAGGAACCAAAGGGTACGAGAAAGAAAGACAGAATGACCCTGCTCTTGAACAGTTTGGGGAGTGTTTTTCTTGCACTGTTCCCGCAGTTGACTGATTTTCAAAAATCCACTTCTTCATACTTTTCCACTGGCCTGGTACATCTGCACAAATTGCCAAACTCATCCGAATACTTGGCTGGACGGCCTCTCTCCCCCCGCTGCCACCCTGAAACCACTGTGTCCAATGAGATCACTGCTTCCAGTGTCTGCCACTTCATTCAGAGCTAATACAAAAACCATCTGAACGTGCCTGGAGTCACGAAGACTAGTGGTGGCTGAGGAACCATGAGATTCACCTCACAAAACACACACACACACACACACACACACTGCTGTTGCCATGGTGAGATGTAAAGAGGTGCCATGTTGAAAGGAGGAGTGGGGCGAGGGAGTTGCAGTGGAAACAGAGAATCCAGTGTTTGTGCGTTCTCTCTCTCACTCTCTCTTGTTTTTCAATCAATCAGCCAGCCAGTCAGTATGCCAACTCCATCTCTGGGAAAAACCGAGGTGGAATGAACTCGAACGCTTTCACAGTTTGTGAAAGAGATAGACGTGCTCCACCAGTTAAAACTGATTACAACTGATTCAGATTTCATTTAAGGGTTCAATCTGCCAATTTGTTCCCCCGTTGAGACTTAGATGCTGCATCCTGTTAGCAGCTGGCAGTCTCGTAGCGATTACAAGAGCAAAAGGGAGCATGAGGAGATTACAAGAGCGAATACGAGCAAATTGAATGCACGAGCCCCTGCTTAGCAATTTGATTTCCGCCTTAGAAATGGTGAGATTTGTGCTTTTAACCGCCGCTCAGCTCTTCACCTAGTCTGGCATCATGCTGAGCATGTCACCATGGTAACAAGTTCTACCTGAGGTCACTGTGATTGGCTAGACTGCAGATTCCCAGAAGCTTTCAACTTACCAGCTGGACGCAGTGAGAATTATGGGTAGGTATCCGGCATATTGTTGCTGGATGGACACTTAACAACTACCAGTCAGAGTCAGCACTCAGGTGTAGGTCCCTGTCGGTGGAGGATCCACTTAATTATTTTCACAATAAAACTGTGTTGACTGGTAAAAGAAACATTTGGTAAACATTGCGCTGCATGTGTCCAGCTGCTCTGAACGTATCTCTTATTTGTTTTTTGACACCTCTGATCGGTCAACCTGCAGCTGCTTCACCCCAGACTGCATTTTAGCTTTTTAAACCATAAATAGTTTTCTCCTCTCCCCGTCTGTGTGCGTGTATGTGAGAGTCAGCAGAGATGCTGATGATCTGATCTATTGTGACATATCATGAGCTTTCTGGGGCTACAGGGCAGATGGACCTCACAGTGTGCATTCACTCAGACAGTGAACACACACACACACTCTTACATGACAGAGCACCCAGGAGTCTGGATTTGATCCATATTGCTTTACATGGACTTCAAGGATAATCTGTGTTTCTATGTTTTTGTGTGTGAGCGCATGAGTGGACTGACTATTAATCAGCAATCATTTGAATAATTGATTACTTAAGTAAAAGTGACAAAATGTGACTATTTTATTGGTTTTCTTAGTCCCCTACAACTGTAAATAGAACATCATTTGGTTTCAGAAAATAGGTTCTAATGACTTTCTGACATCTTTTAGACTGAACAATTATTTGGTTAATCGAGAAAAATAACTGTAAATTGACTAAATTGAATATTTCTATTAGGTGCAGCTTTAGTTTTATATGATTATTTAAAATCGCAGACCTGCTGAGAAAGCAAAAGTCTGAGCCTGAGTTACAGCACACTGAACTTGAAAAATGAGGTAATCCTAGTCAGTCCTATAGATTAAAGTACAAACCTTTAGAGGAACATTACATTACACAATATTAAAGCTATATATTCTGTCTGCGTTGTTCCTTTTTATTTGCTTGGTCTATTACTGTAAGGGTCACAGAGAGAGGTTTTGTTTTGTTTTTGAACTGTACTGCATTATACAGAGATGTGTTTCTGCTATTTAGACTACCCTCACTGATATAAATGGGGTGGACAAAATAATAGAAACACCTGGGTATATACAATGACTGTAGAGTTAAAACTGCACCTCCCAGTTTCAACACAAAGACTATATTAGACTGCATTATAGTTTTAGCCAGATGTACCTAATAAACTGCCACCTAAGTGTTGATGAAGAATCACCTAATGATCCTAATCAATCACATATCCATAGGCACGTGGTCTCTGGGGTTTATAGCACGAGAGACTGGGCGTCAGACATATAGCTCTATTTACTGGTCAATATGTCACAGTGTTAACGCCTGGTTACACATTGAGGGCGCGAGATGCGGCGAGAAAGGGGTAAGGGAGGGGGCGGTACAGTGGCAGCGCGTGCCCACGTGAACCCCGGCGACCCTCTGCGTGCGCGAGCCACCCTGTTGCTGGGCAGCGACAGCAGCGCTCGTTTTCTACATTTTCAAGATTTCCCTTATATTTCTGCGCGAGTGTGTGTGTGTGTGTGCCAGAGAGACAGCACAGACTGGTTGTGTCATATTTTCGTTCCCACACTGCCTGCCTCCTTGTCTCAAGGGATGGACAGTAAAATGAGAATGCGGGGGGGGGGGGCAGTGGTGCAGCCGGCTCGGTTGTCTCGGGCTTCCCCGTGGATGTCTGGAGGAATTCGGTCCTTTCAGCACCGTGAATGGGCCTCCTGTAGCCAGGCCACGGTGCACCTAATCCCGCCTTTGTCTGGGCCACGCACCGCCGCGGCGAGTCGCAGCTGCAGCAGCCCAACCGGACTGTCAAATACCTCTGTCTGTCCGATCACCCACAGACCTACCTGTCTTTTCTTTATTAAGACGTACAGTGCTAGAGTTCCTAACATTAAGACCGACCAGTTAAATTGTATTAAATGGTCACAGGAGGTAAAGGCTTTTTTCTCCTCACACTCTGAATGGAAATGAGATTGGTCGGACCACGACCACAGTCAGAGGTTCAAGTGTCATTAATAATCAATATAGCAGCTTTAAACATGAGAGACAGAAAATGTGAGATCATACTATTACATTTGCCTGCACCGTTTAGTGAGTGATCGATAGTCTTTCGAAAGCAATTTTGACACTGATGACTGACTGTAAAGGATTATCAATGCATTTAAAAGATCTGTGTCCATATTAAACTAAACAGAATTCAAGATCAAGCCCGTTAATGCTCAGCAGGTTGTCACCATTAGGCTTAAAGAATGGCAGTGCCGACAATACACAGATTATTGAATATCAACCAGTAATGCCCAAATGGTAAATGGCAGCTGCAGTCCCATGCTGCATACATGAATCATTTGAATTGTCATTTTCCACATCAAAGCCATGCCAATGCAGGTGTGATTTGATTCATGCACGTGCGCGTTTGCATGCAACACACACACGCATATACACACGCACGCACAGGGTGGGACTCCGGTAGTAGCAATGGACTTACCGTGAGCAGACAGGGGGATAATGACCAGGGAGATGGTCAGTAGCACCTGCCAGGTCCCCAAACGACTGTCAGCGCGCGCCATAACGTAGGGCTTTTCCCCTTCGATACACCGATGCGAACTCTGATCCGGTTCCTCCTTTCAGCGGTCAGGTAGTGGGGCTGTACGATAATCCTCAAAGTTCAGATCTTGCCCGTTTTCGCCATGTCGCCGTTATCCTCTCCCCCAAACGTCTGGCCTCCCTCACAGCTGTAGCGTGTGTGCGCGCGCGTGCGTGCGTGTGCGTCGGAACCCGTTTAACGGCTCGGGTTCGGTTCCATTGTCTCGAGCGGGTGCCCTCTCCTCCACACCTTTGGCGCGCGCGTGTGTCACTCTGAGTCCAGTCGGCAGCAGCACTGCGAGGAGTTGTAGTAGTAATGCGCGCGACCGGCAAAGGGTCTGCAGACGAGAATTTAATGATTTTTCCCCCGCTTCTTCTTCTTCTTCTTTTTTCGTCGCTGCCTGCCCGCGTGCGATCCGTTAAGCCTTTCCCTTTGGCTACATAGGCGATGAGCGGCAAAGCACGGCACGGTGCGGCGCAGAAAGGCACGGCGCGCGCGCACTGTGCGCTTGTGTCAAATGTGCACACACTGAGAGAGAGACACACACACACACACCCGAGTAAATGCTCGCCAGTGTCCAGCCTGCTGTAGGTCGTGTAGAATGGGGATGAGAGGGGGGATTTAAGCAGCGTCTGTTGTCACTGGAAGTCAATCACTGCTACATGTTACTATTGGTGCTTCTCTCTCTCTCTCTCTCTCTCTCTCCTCTGGGTGGTGTTTGTATGTCAGGGGGTTATTTGGGTGCATGTTGCTTTTAACCAGTAGAGGTGAGTGAGTGTGTGAGTGAGTGAGTGATGTGTGTGTGTGTGACGCACGGTTGGTGGATAATCCTCTTACTGTTTTGTGATATAGGCTCCAGACAATGGCATCTGCCGATTACCCCCCAACACACACACACAGTGCCCCCCACCGTTTCATACATTCTCTCCCAAAGCGTCATTTCTATTATTTCCCTCCTCTCCCCTTCCCACCAGACACCCCAACACACACACACACACACACACCCGCCTTTCATGTTGCCTTTGCACCACTACATTTTTCGATATTTCCCTCTTTCTGGTCAAATGTGTCATGCTGTCCGCTCAGTTCCTTGATCCCAGCTCATCTGCTGCGATCGGCGTCCCACTGTTTCCCCCCATCAATTATCCATCAAGAAAAACACCAAAAGTCCATACCTCAAATCCCCACTCTCAGTGATAGAAGAGCGGGGTTTTGTACAAGAAGGAGCTGGCAAAGTGAGAGAGGGAAAGATAGATAGAGGGACAGCCACAAGAGAGGGAAAGAGGGTGTGTTTGTGTGTGTGTGATGGGATGTAGAGGATGGACAGAGAAGGGTTAGCGCTGAAGAGAGGGAGCCGGCAAGTGGTGGAGATAGAGAAACAGAAAAATGTACTGATGCGCACTGCCAAGCAAGGACAGAACGAAGTGGCTGCAACCCCAACACACACTCAAATGCTTTTACACTGTCTGCCATGATGTAAACACACACAAACACGTATGCCCTATCTTTCAACTCTTGCTTGCCTGTGGTGATTGGTTAATTCCAGTGCTTGTCTTTTACAGACGGGGTGGGCGCTTTTCTTCCTGTATGTTAGGAGGAGAAAGAAAGTATTGCTATAGATGCGGATGAACAGATGGATCTTCTTTGACAGAATTGGAGAATAACACCTAAGTCGGCAGCCAAGCTCTGTGCGCATGTGTTCTGGCGATGGGTGATGCTCAGGCCACGTTGGTTTCCATCCTGTGGTTCCCGTTGAACAGTGAGGGGTGGACGGATGTCCAAATCCCCCTCAGTGTATACTCTGTGTGTGTCTGTGAGGTGTTGTGTCTAATGTTGCAACATCACTCTAGGGAGGAGAAAAGAGGCACAACGTTAAACTATACCTACACCCGCATAAGGCTGCAATGAGCGGAAGCCAGCTAATGAACAGTGTCTCTTTCATCATCCGCACTGAAGGCTGCAAGCTCGTCTCTTCAATAAACCATCCTTCTCTCCACACCTTCCTCATCCACTAATTTACTTTTTATCTTGAAACAAAAATATTTTATACATCATTCACTCTGTTTTTTTTTTTAACTTTTCCCTGCATGTCTAAGGTAAGGTTTCCCAAGTTAGGAATCATGGCTCTTATAGTGTGCACACAGGAAAAATCTGAGGGTCTGGAGATGATCAACAAAATGGAAAGCAATGAGAGACATATTTAGACTTTTTCTTGTGGTGTTGGATGGTTTCACTCTTTGGTTGAAACCGGACATATTCAGCTGGTGCTACCTGTATACATAAAAGGCTGGGGAGAATAGTGATTTAGGTATTCCTGCTGCATATTACTTTTTTTTTTTGTGTGACCCTTTAGCACGACCTTCACCTTCCTCAGTGTTGCCTTTGTTAATGTTGGTTTGTGTATAGCGAATCCATGTGTGTGTGTGTGTGTGTGTGTGTGTGTGTGTGTGTGCGCGCACGGTGGGTGGATAATCCTCTTACTGTTTTGTGATATAGGCTCCAGACAATGGCATCTGCCCATTACAACACACACACACAGTGCCCCACCGTTCCATACATTCTCTCCCAAGCGTCATTTCTATTATTTCCCTCCTCTCCCCACCACACACCCCCCAACACACACACATGCCTTTGCACCACTACATTTTACGATATTTCCCTCTTTCACCCTAAATAGTGTAACAGAATTGCTTCCAAATTCATGTATGTAATCATTGCTCTGTGACACTAATCCACTTTCCTGTTTCTCTTCTCATATTTCTGTCACAAACAGCTAACAAAATGGCCTGCAGAGGGCCGACTACCCACTCTCCTCCTAAATGGGATTATGTCAAATACATTATGAAATAATTAAGACCAAATGCTCTGTTCCCAGTGAACAAATTGCAGTTTCACTCATTACTCATTGAATCGGCAGCGAATTGATCCCAGCTCCTGCTGCGAGCGGCGTCCCACTGTTTCCCCCCATCAATTATCCATCCAGAAAAACACCAAAAGTCCATACCTCAAATCCCCGACTCTCCAGTGACAGAAGAGGGGGGTTTTGTACAAGAAGGAGCTGGCAAAGTGAGAGAGGGAAAGATAGATAGAGGGACAGCCACAAGAGAGGGAAAGAGGGTGTGTTTGTGTGTGTGTGATGGGATGTAGAGGATGGACAGAGAAGGGTGAGCGATGAAGAGAGGGAGCCGGCAAGTGGTGGAGATAGAGAAACAGAAAAATGCTCACTGATGCACTGCCAAACAGAGCAGAACGAAATTGCTTCTGCCAACACACACACTCAAATGCACACACATATCTGCCATGATAAACACACACAAGCACGTATACCCTATCTTTCAACTCTTACTTTGCCTGTAGTGATTGAATTAATTCCAGTACTTGTCTTTTTACAGACAGGGTAGGCTGCTTTTCAGCCTGTATGTGGAGGAAAGAGAAGTATTTTCTCGTGCAGGATGAACAGATGGATCTTACTGAGAAGCAGAGTGGAAGAATAGCACACCTAAGTCGACGCCAAGCTCTGTGCGCGCATGTGTTTGCGCGTGTTGTGCTCAGGCCACGTTGGTTTTTCCATCCTGTGTTCCCGTGTTGAACAGTGAGGGGTGGACAGGATGTCCAAATCCCCTCCAGTGTATACTCTGTGTGTGTCTGTGAGTGTGTGTCTAATGTTGCAACATCCACTCTAGGGAGGAGAAGAGGCTGCTTGTTAAACTATACCTACACCCATAAGGCCTGCAATGGGCAGGTAACAATGTGGAGCAGCAGTGTCTCTTTTCATCATCCACTGAAGGCTGCAAGCTCGTCTCTTCAATAAGCCACATCCTTCTCTCCACACCTTCCTCATCCACTAATTTACTTTTATCTTGGAAGCAAAAATATTTTATACATCATTCCTCTGTTTTTTTTTTTTTTTAACTTTTCCCACCATGTCTAAGGTAGAGTTTCCCAAGTTAGGAATCATGGCTCTTATAAGTGTACACAGGAAAAATCTGAGGGGTCTGGAGATGATCAACAAAATGGAAAGCAGTAGAGACATATTTAGACTTTTTCTTGTGAGGTATTGGATGGTTTCACTCTTTGGTTGAACGGACATATTCAGCTGGTGCTACACCTGTATACATAAAAAGGCTGGGAGATAGTGATTTAGGTATTCCTGCTGCATATTGCCTTTTTTTTTTGTAGTGACCCTTTGCTGACCTTCACCTTCCTCAGTGTTGCCTTTGTTAAATGTTGGTTTGTGTAACGAATCAAAGGTTGTTCCACTGCTGCAAGTCCTTGTATGTAGCTCTGAAGAACAGAATAAATAAAATGCTTACTATGTAAAACCATGATTCAATCAGTAGTTTAGGTTTATTCATGTATTTTGTCTGTTTTGATCATTTCATTGTTCACATTTTCCTAAAGGAATATCAATATACAATGTGTATGTGTGTATTTCAAATTTTAGCAGAAAGAGATCACCTGAGTAGGTTTAATATAAAACACATTAAATGACTGGCAGGATATTCAGAATTCACTTAAATAATAGTACCACTGATATTTGAGCTTTTGAGCCTGTGCAGTTGTCAATCAGTATGAGCTTGCTGGCAGCGCATTGGTTGAACGTTCAACAAAAACAATCAATAACGCAGGTGATATTGCCCTTTTTTCTCTATACTGGAAGTGACACATCTGTTTGCTCTTTGGCAAGTACAAGTATGTACAAGTATTTAGTCTTTGTAGTCTGAGATTCTAGTACTATGACAGGGTCATTGCCAATGTGAGCCTCACACCTATGAACTTTACATGTCAATATTTGTGTAAATTGACCAGAAGCTTATTCAGTATGGCTAATCATAGTTCACAGTGTGAGATGATAAGAAGAGGGTGTCACTCTTGTAGAGAGACATGATAAATAAACTCTTTGATAAAGGGATCTGTGCTGCCACTAGGTGATGACAAAGCTTCAGAGTGTCTAACAGCAACGTGTAGTTGGTCATCTTACTTTTCCTCCTGCACAGGTGAAGGTAATTCGACAACTGGAACTAGTTACTATTTTCAGATGAGGATAATGTGGATGAGATCCTTGCGTGGGAAAACATTCAGAACTACAGTGGTGATTAGTGATTTCATTCAAAATTATTATTTGTCCTACATGACTGTATGTAAGGAATGGATATGTGTTTGTACACCTGCAGGCATAACAAATGCTAATCATGCACAAGACTACTAATTGTTTCAGATGGACTGCAGTCCACCTTAAAATATTCCACCTTAATGTTCTAACTCTCATGAAGGACTGGGGCAACTGTGGGAGTGACTTGAACAAAAACGAAAGAAAAAGAAAGAAAGAAAAAAAAACCAAAAAACTTCACAGTGAATTTCAAGTACATAGCCTGCTCTCAGGATATGACTACAGAGTGATACAAAAGCCAAAATGGTTTTGACCCTGTAAGTAATTTACACTCAACTGTTAGCGACACTGTTTTGATCATATGAGTGGTGGAGGGACAGAGGGACACATTTTCAAGTCGCGTTCATGCTGCTTACTCATGATAAACAACTTTTCATCTCAAAATTGTTCAGTGATTTCGAATGTAATGTTACCTCATTTTACTCTGAAATTATTAACTAAATCAGTCAGTGTCTGATGAATGTAGAACGCCCGGAGAGAAAGACAACATTTTGAACAAATCATGAACTTGACTTTTGTCGAACATCTGCAAAGTTTGTTTCACTTTACAAACGGTATTATTGGCTTAATTAATAGCCTGACTATTACACACAGAAAATGATTTCATTTAAAGTCATTCTTAACCATGTAATACACACAAATACGTAGCTCATATTTTTAAAAAGCACAGACTTGAGCCTTTGAAAATGTGATGAAATATTTTTCATCCACGTCTGAGCGAGTGTTGTGTTGCTGTTGTTGCTCTTAGGAAGACTTTAAGTGTGACCTTTGCCAAGGTTGGCATTGACTTAGTGGTAGAAGGTTTGGCAATATCAACCTCTTCTGTGGCTGTGATAGCAGGAGCAGTGGTACTGGGAGTGCTGATCTATAAGAACAGTAAGTGATTCAAAACTCTTTCTTTCTAAGAGAGGCCTCTTTTGTCTTACTAATGTACATTTATTTAAATGTTAGGTCTTTTGGTCCAAGTATCCAAATTGCTTGTTTTGTTTTTTTCAGGAAACAATGGCTACAAACAGAAAAGGATCTAACATGTTCACTCATCTCCAGTTAACTGCATGATATTCATATTCACTCTACTAATCATGAATATGAAATAAAAATACAGACAACCTGTGGTTTTGGAGTAAATTCTTACTTGGTTTATAGCTGGTGGCTCTATGATGCAGTGATTAGCATTGTTACCTCACAGCAAGAAAGTTCCAGGTTCGAATCCTGGTAAACTCTGGCTTTTCTGTGTGAAGTTGACATGCTGACGTGAGTTATCTCTGGATACTCCAGGTTCCCCCCACAATTCTGTGGGCCCTTATCATAGACAGCCACTGTGGTCTGCTCACAATTTCTGACTGTAGAGAAAAACTCCCCTGGAAGAAGCTCCAACTTCCCTTTATATAGTTCATAGCTCCTCCCACTCCAGGAAATAACAATTAAATAATTGATTAACTTATACCAGTGATTTTATCTATTACCCAATAAATAACTATTATAAGTTAACAGTGAAAACATTACTAAACTTGTTCAAAGAGCACACAGGATCTCAGACTACCTGAAATCTATATATTCTCCTAACCTCTCCCAACCTACCCGCTCATCTATACCACACATTCCCAGAGTCTTCCAAATGGGAAGAGACTGATTTGGCAGTTCCTGAGTCCACACCAGAGGATAATAAAGTGCAGTGTAAAGGAGAGGTGAGAAACACAAAAGCAATCATATAAAGGTGTTAAAATGCCCAAAGGCTTTCTTCAAGTTTAGTAAACATCAACACAACCCCTACTTTTTACTAATTGCCAAACAGCCAGTCACCTGCCAGCTAGATGACATGCAAAAGTGACTGCGGTGGACAAGCACTGTGTGTTGTGTCCTAAGCTTAAGCTAGAGGTTATGGGGCATCCCAGTGACAGTACAGATAATAGATGGATGATTTACAGCTCGTCCTATTGGTTGCCTGCAAACATTTTGAGTTTTAACTACGGCACTGATACATTTCTGCTTGAATGCAAACAACCTGAAACTGGTGACTGCCTATGACACACCACTTGGCCACTGTTTTTAAAAGGTTTCACTTCAGTTAGCTTAGGCTGACATAAAACATTCAGTTACCATTAAACACATGTTGGTTGACTAGCTCTTCCTGGAAAGTATGATCTGAGGAAAAGTACAAGCAAAAGTTGTTTTTCTTGATTACACACCATGATCAAACTTAAAGGGTAATATTATACTTATCACTTAATAGATTTAATAGACTGAAGCAGACTTTAGACTAAACCCCAAAGTGAAAGCAGGTTTTAATGAAACACCTTATCTGTCACTCATTTACGGGCTGATAAGATACTGTAAGAGAGAATTATTGTTTCTTCTGTTCATGAGGAAAGAGTTTGAAAACACAAAGACTGTCTCTCTGGAGCCAGCAACTGCTGAAACAACTAAAAGGCTTTTCTCAAGATGATCGATCCACTCAAACTGTGAGTCCAGTCTGTCTCTTCACTCACACTGTCGACATGATGCGTTTCTGTGTACAAATACCACCAAGTTGCTAAACTGTCAGTGAGTAAATCTGAAGTATTCGCGTGGTTTTTCTAACCTGTGGAAATCAGAGTCTGATCTTGTGGTGATCTTTTCGTTACTGTTGAAATTTCCCAGGAAAAACTTAGTTTTTAGTGTTGGAGGTGGCACAGCAGTGAAAACAGCAAATGCAGTGATTCCATCTAATGAAGTTGTGACGCCGATGATAATCGCATTGCTCTTCCTTGGATACTACATGTTCACCAAAGATCTGTCTTCAGAGTAAGTCTACATTTGTTCATATTGTTCACACAAACTTTTGTTTCCTCATTGACTTTTACATTGGATCAAAGGACAGTGTCTCCTGCTGGGACACAGTTGTTGTTTTCATTATCTGTGTGACATTAATGATGCTAGAAAAATTAGTCTGTTCCAACTAATCTTTAATTAATTAATGTTTCTGTTTTTCCAGAGATGTCACCAAGGTAGTGATTGGAATGATGGCACTGAATGTCACTGATATGCTCAAAATGGAACCTAAGTTGGCGTGTGGATTCAATGCTTTTGTCATACTCATACTTGCGATTCTATCTTTGAATACTAACCAGGAAGCAGTTAAGAAGAAAGAAACAGATTAACCAGATGAGTTCTGAAAATATAAAGCCCATGAGAGTGTTACAGTTAATAACACTGTACGCTGTACCTACACTGTAAAAAAAAACAACAACACACTGAATGGAAAGCTCAGGATGTGATGAAAAAAATAAAATGAATGCATCGGTTTGCTTTGAGGTGTATTACTTTCATATAAACTACTCTGAATACTGAGGATATGCAATAAGTTAAATCAAGAAGGATAATGACTTTGATGTGGATTCACTCTGTGTAGTTAATGAAAGTATTCCCAACATTTTGTACTTTAAATGTACAAGCTCCACACACTCTTGGAGGGGCATGTGGAATTGAAAAGCTGTCAGTGTAACTGCTGGGCACTGGAAACGTACCATGAAGATACATCCTGAAAATAGAACAGAAACGAACACATATTATTTCCTCAGCTTGTGACATATCCCAGTATATCATGGACACTGTCCGGGGCAGTGGGCTTTATAAGGGCTTGCCAGTTCAATCTGAGGGAGTCTGGAGATGATTAATAGGCTCTGGAGCCTAGTGATTTCCTGGTGATTCTGCGTGACTCAGCACAGGATTCAGAGTGTGAGATGATAATAGGAGGGTGTCAAATCTACTAGATAGATACTGTAAATGAACTCAGGGTGCTTCAGTAAAGGGAGCTGTGCTGCCACTAGGTGATGACAAAGCTTCGGTGCAGTTGGTCATCTTACCTTTCCTACCTTTCCTCCTGCACAGGTGAAGGTAATCAGACAAGTGACAGGCCCTGTGTCGTTTGCTGTGTATGTAGTGGAATATATACAATTGTCTGTGCACTTCATGTGAAATGGTGAGTATCCCATTAAAAGCACATTGTGACTATATGATAGGTACTATCATCAGATGATGAAAATATGTAACATAAAGTGTTGAGGATATTGGGGATGAGATTCCTGCGTGGGAAAACATTCAGTGGTATGTTCACTCCTCTCCAATTAACTGCAGGATATTCATACATACTAATCATGAATATCAAAACATATCAAAACATATATTACAGGCAATCTGTGGTTTTGGAGTTAATTCTTATATTAACAACTTTATGCTTTCTTGATTTCTAGCTGTTGGTTGCCAGCAAACGTTTCGAGTTTAAACTATAGCACTGATGCATTTTTGCTTAATTCCAAACTAACCTGAACTGTCAGTACTGAAGTGGTAAATCTGCATGGAAGTTGCCCCTTGCTGAACGCCAGGGGGAGGCTGGAAGACGTTGATGCCGGAGGAGGGACGCCCCCGTGAGGTCAGATCTTTGTTGTGTTTTGATCCTCAGGGCTTGAAAATGAAACAATAGTCCCTCTTTGATTTTGCTTCACCCCATACCCTTCGTGAGCTTTGCTTGCATAGTTCAAACAGAAGTCACTTGCAGTATACTCTCTTAAGACGTTGCACGCTGCCATCAGCCTCCCTCGCTGCTCATAAAGAAAGACGGACAGTTTGAAAACACAAACATTTCCCTCTGGAGCCATGTTACAACTGCTGAGAGAAATAAAAGACTTTTGTCAAGATGAGTTATGAAATCCAGTGGTGAGTACGTTCTGTTTTTCCACTGATACTGTTGACATGATGCACTTCTGTGTATAAATACATTTATGTGTACAAATACTACAAAGTTGCTTTACTGTCATTGAGTAAATCTAAAATATTTGCATTTTCTGCCCTGTGGAATTTGGGGTTTGATCTTCCCAGATGACAAGTAACAACATTGGCAGCTACAGTGTAAGTCTACATCTGTTCACACAAACTTTTTTTTCCCTCATTGACTTTTACATTTGCTCAAAGGACACTGTTTCCCCTCGGACAGAATTGTTATTTTCATTGTCTGTGAGATATTTACGAAAAGGTTTAGCCTGTTCTAACTCATCTTACTTAATGTTAATTAATGTTTCTGCTCTTCTAGAAAACCTGATGATCATGACAGGGATTATACTGATCACTGGTCAGTAGGTCATTGGTCTACTCATAATGGAACCATTTGGAGTACACTCTTGTTTTGACCACATCTTTTTGTAAATGAATATATTTAATAACTTAGCTGCAATGTGTTCCATCAGCCTCAATTTCCTCTTGGAAAGTACAAAGTGAGGTAAAGAACAAAAGTTGTTTATGGTTGGGACAGGAAATGTTTAAATCTTAACCTCAGTAACATAGAGTTATGAAATATGAAATTATAGGTGTTCCAGCCCCTTCCTCTCAGTCACTCCTGTGTGTGTGTGTGTGTGTGTGCTTCCTTGCAGGGCTTCCAGCTTGACTCACCTGTTTCTTAACTGCTCATTTACACTCAGTATACCAAGCCTGGCCTTCCAGTCACTAATTGCCAGATTGTTCTACTCACCCAGCTTTTACCTTAAGACAGGCTGTAGGTGATGCTGCTCTCTTTGTGATAGGTGATCAGGTACACGTTTTCATTTAATAACTGTTCCATCATTTTAGTAACGAAATGTTATTTCTCGGTCTCATTTGAGCTGAGCCTGCTGTTCTTTGTCATCGCTCTGCTAATTAGCAGGTGTAACGTTTAACTTATCATGTCTACTCTGTTAGTTCAGCATGTTAACGTGCTAACATTTGCTAGTTAGCACAAAGTGCACTATGTGTTACTGCAGCGAGTACAGATGCTGTCTATGTTTCTCCTTTTTTTTGGGCCAGACTGACTGTGAAAACCGCGCTCTGTGGTGTAACGGTGACGGGTTTGGCCGTAACCACCGCAGGTTTGGCGATAATTGGGGCGGTCGTGGTAGCAGCAGTGTTGCTCTACACTAGAGACTGATTCAGCAATCTCCCAACATTTTTGTATTGAGAACTTTTATGTTCAATAATACTTCGCTATTCCGTATTGATGGTTGTATTTGAAACATTGTGAACACAAGATTCAAGTGTGGTACTGATATAGTTTAACCTAAATGCAAACTTGAGTTGTTCAGACACTTCTCTTGTCACTGTTTTCCTAAGGACAGTTTCAGTTGCCTCAGACTGGTGTGAATAAAACATACAGTTACTATTACAAGGAAATCCTTTTTTTGTAAGTGAAAATATGTAATAGTTTAATGGCTGCTATGAGTTCCAACACTCCCATCCTCCATTTCCTCTTGGAAAGTACCATGTGAGGGGAAAAAAACAATAGTTGTTTACCTTAGAGACAGGAGATAATGAAAGCCTGGCCTCAGTAACCTAGAGTTGTGAAAACTGAAAGTACAGGACACTGTACCTCTCAGTTTGATTTAGTCAGACATGTTGAACCTTTTAATGACATTTTCCACTGTTTGGTGAAGCACATTTTGAGGGTGCTTGTATTTGGTGCATTTCATTTATTCATTCAAATGGTGTGCTCTCATAAGTGTTCACACAGACCCACAATTAAAAACAGTTGGACCAGGACAGACAATAAAACAAAAGCTTCATATAAAACAACTTTATTGAGTTGAGTTCAATCTGCAGATTTCTCAACTCTGACATCAGAGCACAAATATTTCAATATTTATAAACATGTGGCTACTGAGGAGTTACAGACTTCAATTTTAAGCAGTTGTTCCTGAACATTTATGCCAGTGTTACATTTTTATGTTCGTGTGTGTCGTGGTTGAAGGAGAACTGGTGTGTGTGTGTGTGTGTGTGTGTGTGTGTGTCTTGTTTCCTGGTTATTTCAGCTGTGGGTGGATGCTGGAGGACCGGGCTGAGCTGGTGCAATCCCATCAGGCTGTGAGGACGGGTCTGAGGAAGAGCTTAGTGTCACTACACCAAAATTGTTACAGCATCAGAAACACATGACAACAGTAAAGTATACTCACACATGCCATTGGGAGCCCCAGGGTGTCGGGGAGCCATCGGCTGGGTATTGCCTCCACTAGGCATCATTCGGTTGGGCAGGGACTGGCCTGAAGGAGAGGAAAGGACTAAAATGTTAAAGAGTAGTGTGAAAATGTGTCTGTGGTTGACTTGTGGGCGTGTCATTTCTTAAAAGGTCTTTGATTTTCAGTGCATCTGTGTGTGGCCTGACCTGAATGCTGCATTGTGTAACCTGGCTGCCCCTGCTGCTCCCTCTGCTGGCGGACCTTCATCTCCGCCTGTTTCAGCTGCTCGGTGTGGAAAGTCTGTCTCTCTGATAGAAGCTGCTGTCGCTGCTGCTCCAGCTGCATGACACACACACACACACACACACACAAAGAAATTAAGAATTAGTGACATAAGCAGTTCTAACCAGCAGAGCTTTTTCACATTTTGCATTTTAGGATTTTCAGCTCACACTACTGTGACTTTGATGAGTGAGACGATCATGAAGGGGTTTAAGGGGGAAGTGATGCCAAGTCTCATCGTCTTTGTTTCAGGCTATAGCAGATATTATATTCACTCACAGCCTCTTTCTCGCGGTCCATGATGGTTTCCAGCTCCTCAAAGTGTCTCAGCTTGATCTCCAGCTTCTTCATCTGAGTCTCCACCAGCAGAGCCACCAGGGACTTGATCTTCCTCTCTTCTACTGCTGCCAAGTGCTGCAATTGCAGGAAGGAAAAGGTAAAGACAGTTAGAGGAGGATGAAGCCAGAAGGAAAATGGAACAATAAAATGAACGAGGAAGGTAAGATAAAGAAGGACAACACTGAGCAAGTGGAGAAAAGATGAGGTGAGAGGAGGAGGAATAAATAGGCTGTGTCAGAGGATGGAGACTGGGCAATATTTGACATCTTGACAGAGAACATTTTAAGTAATCACAATGCTGCAGGTTTATATCACTGCTAGAACTAACTTCATCACAGAAGCTGGCCCTGACTGTGGGCGGAGACACGTCTTTGCCACACAGCAGACAAAGAGACATTCATATTTAACATGCAGACATGAGAGCATCAATCTTGTCGACTTAGTCTAACCAATTAGGTGAATTAGCATATTTTGCAAAAATATCAAACTATTCCCATACTTATTCCCTTAGACACTTTTTACACAAATTTGGCACAGTATTTTGTAGTCTCTAATCCAGCAGATATACTGTATATCTTGCATATATTCTGTGTCAATTATATGTGCAAAGCCAGGTCTTGAAGTGGCCTCCAAGGAGCTGCCTGTTTTGGTTGCTAGGAGACCTCTGACACAACTGAAAAAAAAAAAGCCTCTACTTCAAATCACAGCCGTTGCTTCATTTTATGCTCCTGTGATTGGTCAGTTTTGAAGTGAGAGGGTGGGCTTTACCTTGGCCTTTGTGGCAGCTGAGGCCAGAGCAGCTGCTGCTGCCGTGGAAACGCTGCCCTCCACCAGCTCCTGCTCCATCACTCTCCTCCCCTCGTCCCCGTCTCCCTCTCGCCGCCCCGCGCTCTCGTCGTCATCTCCCCTTCCTGGATCACAGAGAGAATTTCATTAATGTAGCCAGTCATACACACAGGCAGTATATATATATATATATAAATACATACAGTACATATGTATGTACCATCTCTCTCTTCTGCCAGTATATTTTCTGCATTTTCCCTTTTGACTCGATCTCCCTCCACTTTTGCCCCACTGGGTTCCACCTTGAGCCCATCCGCCCTACCAGGGACCTGAAACAGATCCAATTATACACACACACACACACACACATACACACACATTAAGATCTGAAAATCAACAGCAGATTCAGCAAAAGTCTTTTCAAGCTTTTATTATTGCATTACCTGATGGGAGGCGGAGTTTGTCTCCATTTTCTCTGCATCCATTGATTCTAAAAGGAAGACAGAATAAAAGATGCATTTGAGTCTGTGTAAAGAAACAGATTCAACTGAGTCTGATTTGTATATGTATTTAAGTCTTACCTGTTTTTTCAGGCTGGTTGGATGCATCAGAGACCTTATCCACCGAGTCCTCCTGCACTCGGGAAAACTCCTCTGAAAACAAAGACACGGAATCACAACACATACAGTAAACTACCTCAGAACTATACCACAACCTAGACTGCACACAGATTAACACTCCTTCCTCTGTCCTCTCACCCAGTGCGGCCTTCGCAGCGGCTGATGCCACCCGTGGGTCCACCACGGATGCCAGGAAGGCCACGGTGCTCATAACGGGGTTCTCTGATTGGCTGAAAGGCACAGGCTGGTACGCCAGCGGACCCAGAGAGGCCGAGGAGTCTTCTAAATAAGGGTCTTCTATTGGCAGACGGAGGAAGTGAAGGATGCACTCATCCTGCGTTCTGGAGCCCACATGCTCGGACACTTTGTTCCAGTCGTCTCTGTAAACCTCTAAGGCCTGAGAGAGATGCAGGAGAGAAGACAGACACAGGAACGGCTGAAAACATAGTTGCAGAACCTCAGTGATTCTCCTAAAGAACAGATTCTCCTAAATGAAAAATAAACCTTTTCCCTTTTAAGGAAGGGGAGTCGTGTAAGATCTATGATAGGAAGCCAAAAACTGTGAGTGAGAGCCTTACCTCTAATAACAAGAGTGTCTCTTGCTCTGTCCATTCCCTTCCTGCACTCGCTCCTTTAGTCTGAGACAGATGGCATAAAAATAATTTAATAATGATAGTGATAATAGTAGTAACCTACATAGAAAAAAGCAATATATACAAATGGAAAACAAAAAGCAAATCTATTCTACCAGCCGTAGTGCCAGAATGTGAGAAAAATGCAAGCTAAATGTCATTTTCAGTAGATTTGTATTGTTACTGTGTGAGACCTTAGGGTGTTTCTTGGCGTAGATGTCAGTGCGCAGACCAAAGTTTTGGCAGTCTGAAGGCTTCTCTCTGCTCTTCTCTGGAAAATACAACATGTGCTGCGAGGCGGACACCTGCAAGAGTGAGAGCGAGCAGCAGAGCTCATCAGGAGGCATTTCATATCCGTCTGTGTAGCGCTTGTGTCGTGCTATGCTATGTGTGTGTGTGTGTGTTACCTGCAGGGGTTTGTGTTGTAGGGGGGCCAGCCCGGATGGTGTGTCAGCCAGTACATTGAAATGAGGGGTGGGAGGGGGTCCCATGGGGAGGGGTCTGCTCTCTGCATCCACTTGGTAGTTAATCAAACCCCACTGCTCCAAAAACGCATGAACCCTGGACACAAGGAATATTTTTTTCTTTCTATTCAATTTACTATAATGCAGCTGGAAAACAGGCTCCACAGATGACAAAATATAAAAACACTGACAAATCAACACCTGTCATGTTGTAATTACAAATAAAACCTGCCTAAAAACTGCAGACTTAATAACTACACCACACACCACATGTTGCTTCCTAGCAATAACAGATTTAATTTGTTAACACATTTTCATGGCGGCGCGCCCACACACTACTCTTAATTTAGCAGCCGCAGCAAACGCCCACACGCTAAGTTATACCTCATGACGGCGCAGACGTCTCCAGTGAGGTTGCGTCTGCAGGACGTTGAACTGAGGTACTCCTGGGGGTTGAGCCGGTATGTGTCGATCATGAAGTTGCGGTATGCCAAGTAACTGCAATGATACGGGGAGGATTATACTATTAGTGAGGCATTCTCCATCACCGGAGTGAGTGGCTTTATCTGGATGTCAGCAGTACTCACATCTCTGGAGATTTGGATTTGTTCTTTCCATTAAAGAATTCAGGCAGAGCACGTTTTTCTATTAAGTGAATGCTGGAAAATATGAACAGAAAAGTTTTTGGGGTTAGGTTGTACTGTAACATTAGACACTGGTGAAATATTAGACAACAAGAGAGTGTCAGTAAAATTTTGTTCACCTGTTATTATTGAACCAAGATGTGTAACTTGGTATTATAATGTGATGGGTTTGTTCTGTGATATTGTCCTCTCCCTCTGATAAGCGTGGCATCTCTCCTCTTCCCTCTTCATCCTCCTGTACACACACACAAGCAGAGTGTGTAAATTCAACAACACTTGTACTTTGCCGAAACACAAACACTAATCAGTACAGACTACCCAAAGCCTCAGCAATTAGAAACATTCTGATGACATATTTACCCTTCCTGGAAAATCATCCTCCTGCTCATCTGGAAGAGAAATAGTGAAGGGTTGATGAAAAATCAAGGTGCTTACATATAAACAAGAGAACAAATTCATATTAAAATTGTTATAAAAATGTTTTAAACATATTCCTCTGGAGGCATTTACCAAAACATATGCAAGCTTACCCAGGTCAGCCATGGTGCCTCCTTTGACAGGAGTATTCTCACTGTCTTTCTTCAGGTTGACTACACAGAAATGGTGAGAAATTAAAACCAACTTAGAGAAGATCTGAAGGCATCTGGACGCCCTCATGAGAAACTTCAATTGTACAAAAAAAACAAAAAAACAACAACTTTGTGTTGTGGTCACTGTCTTTGAGTGTTTTACCATTCTTGGGTAGTATGACCTCCTCCATGTTAGGAACAGGGGTAGGGTCCTCCATGTCTTTGGTCAAGTCCTCCTCTGGTTCTTCCTCCTGCTGTCCACGCCTTCTCCTGTACACACAAAATATAATAATAATCAGCTCTGAAACCTTGCACTGGAATGCCAAAACCAAAAGGGCACACTCCTATTTGGATGAAAGGGCTGTTTCTTACCCCTTCTTTCCTTTCTTCCTGCCTTCAGAGGAAGGGGGAGAGGGGGATCGTCTTCTCTTTTTGGACGGGGTGGACTTCGCGTCCTGGAAGAGTGGGTAGAGGTAGGTGGGGGAAAAAACACAAAGCAAGAGTGTGAGTGTTTTTCACTGAAATAACAAAGATCAAGACCCTTTACATTTGGAAAAATGAAAGTCTCAAGGATCACACTTGCTTTCTGTAGTCAAATTATCCAATATTTAACTTTTAAGTTTTAATTATCAAGAATAGCATCCTTCCCCAAGCCCTCCAGACCTCTGGTGTGTAGAGCTTCACACAAACCTGGTCATCTCTGAGGGGAATACGTTGGCGGAGGATCAATGGTACATTCCTCTCATCCACACAGTAGTCTTCCTCGTTCATCCACTCGTTGAAAACATCTGTGTCCAGAACCCAACCAGCGTGGACCTGGAACACACAAATATTAAATAAGGAATTCTGGTGTAGAGTAGCGTGCACTGGTGTATATCATCATGTTAATCCCTGTCAACAATCATCCTCTCCCTGACTATAAGCAAATCAAACTGCTCAGGAGCAAAAAGACTGGCTGCCTCAGCAGGTGAGTCACGAAGTTAATTTTGAGCACTGTTTTTGGTGTGGCATAGTGTTGGGAATTGTAAGCATATGTATCCTCACCCTCCAGGGTCTCTCTGGATGTGGTGGCTCTTCGACCTCTCCTTCAACATCACTCAAGGACAGCCAGCTATCATAACTGTTAAAAAAGAGACAAGAGACATGATTGGTAAATATTCTAACTGTGTGTAAGCACCTATGTGTGTGTGTATGTGCTTGAGCACTACCTGTCAGGATGCATGCCCCAATGTACCAAGACATGCTTGTCTTTTCGCATGACAGGACGCATCCATTCATCTGAAAATAGATGGGTACACAAAATGTATAAAGTTAAACTAGTACTGGGCATTTACAACAATAACAAACACACATACTGTACATGCACAAATGTTAACTGACCCTCCTCTGTAGAAGCAGGTGAGGGGTAGATGTGGTGACTGGCGAGTGTTCGGTCCTCAGTGATTGTACCCTGTGCAAGGACAAACTGTGACCCAGTAGTACTGAGAAGGAACTACATTACCAAGGAACTACATTAAGTATACTTTTAATCTGTGATTCTAGCATAAAATTCCTTCTTTATTTGGTTTTTCTAATCATCTGTTGACCCTCTTCTGCAGTACTTTACCTGGTGCTTGGTGATGATATTGGTCAGCCTGCTTGCCAACTCCTTATCAAGTGTGGGGTCCAGATATACCACAGGCAGTGACATACAGTTGTTCTGTGGACACACAAAAAAAGAGGTTCAGGTTGATTGGTGGTGTGTCTATGGTGGGCTGGTGTCTGTGAATGTATGTGTTGTTCTCACCTGGATCAGTGCCCCTTCAACTGCACCGAACATCTCCACATTCCTCTCAGTTCTCGACGGATTCTGCAAGTCAAACCTTCGCCTGTGAAAATATGGAGAGGAACACAGTGAGAAGACACAGTGAGAGGATATCAAACAAATATAGAGCACTTTAGTGAGGGAAACCACTGTGAAATGGCGATAGCACATGAGCCTTGATACCCACCAGCCTTGCTCAGCCTTGAACTTGTAGGCAGTTCCAAGAATGTGGCAGAGTCCACCCCCTGGTCGCAAATCCAGGAAGCACTGTGCCTATGGAGAAATGAAAGTGATTGTGGTTTCTTTTGCTTTGTATGTTTTTAACCCATCAGTCAGATTTTGAGAACTGTCAAATTTATTATGCTTTCATCTTCTGCAATTTAAATTTAAGAATTTAAGATTCTTAAGAATTAAACTCTAACATTTTCCCTTACTGTTTCCAAACCAATCTATCTGTCTGACTTTGGTCATACAACTATATAGTGGTGTCAAACACTTTAAAATACAAAACCACTTAAGAAAAATACAATGTAGTCTACAAACAACCGAACGACCAGGTACTCTCATTTCTAAGTTTAGAGTTAAGCGTTACAAAGTGCGAGACAGACTCACAGGCAGTTTGGTGAGAGCAGGACTGGCAGCTTGTCGGCCAAAGGCATCCTCCTGAAACTGGAGCAGCTGTAAGGTGACTGCAGCCAGGGCCTGGCATGATGGAGCATCCACCAACACAAACTGACAGACAAACACACACACATTTTGAAAGGGATACGAAGGGTAAGATTTAAAATCAGCATGCTCCCTATGAGTAATAATTACTATATATATAGTTAACGTTGCGTTCTCCCCAATCAGTCTTTCAAAATCTAGCAGCTGTGTTTGAACCGATTAACCTCTAGTATTTAGCAATATTTGCGCTCCATCTTTTATATTTTTATTATAATGGGAACAGCACTCATCAGCAACATCACACACATCTTGCTACCCAGTTTAAAGACAACGTTATCCAGCATGAGACGTTTGTTTACAGTGTTAGCCATTTAGGCTTGTTAGCAGGGGGCGGCTAGCTTGTTAGCTAGCTTCCTAGCCTGCTAACTACCTTTTTGTAGTGCTTCCCGATCCACTGTCGCACCACCTCCAGCTGAGCTAAAGTATCCGGACTCTCCCAGAACCTGGCGGACGGACTGCTGTCTTTCTTCCGTTGCGCAGCTGCCCCGGAGCTGGTCTGGCTCGTCCCGGGAATCCCGAGGTTAGTTCCTCCGGACATTGTGATCATAATAAAACGAGGTAAATTTCAAACGGGAGAACAAAACTGCTAGCTTGTGCGTTCTCGCTGTCTCTCGCGAGATGCAACGCAAATGTCGCAATTCGGTGTAAGGGTTTTCAGCCTTTTAGTTTTTTACTATTTTCCATTTTCAAGTATTATTTAAATTTAATTGTGTGCTTTTTTACTCAACAATATATGCTTAAAATATACACACATGTTATTATATGCACAACACGATACACACATCTTTTACAAGCTTAGACTTTTACTTTGAAGTGTAAACCCACAAGGAAGGAAGTGCGCAGGGCATGTAAACACGAGTTAACCTGAAGTGACATTGGTTAGTAAGTGGCACTTCACATATTTTAATGCTCTAATTCAAAATTCCTCTCGAATATCTGTTCGAAAATGTACTTATCGGTTGCCTTCACTTTATATGAATTGTTTTGTTAAAGAATTTCCGTTGTGTCATAATTTCCCAAGAGACAGTCACAGTGTTTCTCTGGAAAAACAAACTCCTGACCAGCCGAGGCAGCGAGTTTGTTATAAATAGTATGTCTTTTCCGTCGCATTCTATAATCGGGTATCTGCAAAACCACAGACCCACACACCCTCAGAAGAAACTACTCTGCGACACACTGAAGCACCAGTGAGTTTCAAGAACTCATTCATCTTCTCACTGCATGTTTTCACAGGCCCTGAGATCCCATGGGTGTCCAGGGTCTGACCACCTATGTGGAGGGGAACAGACAATTCCTCCAAGATGTGAAGTTCAGGGACAGTCGCCTGGTTATTGATGGCTGCAGTCTGTATTTCCGCCTCTACTTTACCCATGGTTTGGACCAGCAGCATGGAGGGGACTATGATGCGTTCGCTCGCCTGCTCATCCAGTTCCTCTCTGCCCTGGCAGCCTGCAACGTCCAGCCATTTGTGGTACTGGATGGAGGTAAGGATGCTGTGGAATAATAACCCAGTCAAAATCTGTCACCCTATCAGTTCCTTCATTTTAGGAAACACAACTTTTTACAATTAATCATATTATGTATATATTTTCACATGATACAACAAGAAAATCGTCAAGGTCATTTCATGTCTTATTTTCAAAGCAATGTAACACCCACAAATATGTCATTTCTGTCTCTTTTTTATTTTTATTTTAAGGGATGGACCCCAGTGACAAGAAGTTTGCCACTCTGCGGCAACGTCTGCAGTCCAAAATAAAGGAGGCAGACAATATTTCTCATGGCCGCAATGGCTCTGTTCTCCCCATCCTCACAAGAGATGTCTTCATTCAGGTCCTCATCCAGAGAGGAGTCCCACTGGTCCAGTGTCCAGCTGAGGCTGACTGGGAGATTGCGTGTTTGGCCCACCAGTGGAACTGCCCAGTTCTGACCAATGACAGTGACTTCTATATCTTTGACCTACCAGGTGTGGGTAGTGCCAGGATTTTTCTGACTGTATCCAAATAGCCAAATAGCTATCTTGATTTTTGTAGTTTTTACATATTGTTTTTGTCCTCTGTGTCTCATCTTAGGTGGTTACATGCCACTCAGTTTTTTCCAGTGGACCAACCTTAGCGGTAAAGCCTCTCATCGCTACATCTCAGCCCGCTGCTACACTGCTAGCAGCCTTTGTCACTGGTTTGGGGGCATGAACCGGGAGTTGCTACCCCTATGTGCCGTCCTGATCGGTAATGATTATGGCACTCCAAAAGATGCTGAAACACTTCTTGCTCTGATAGATGTGAGCACATTAGGGAGAGGTGGTGCCAGGGGTAGAGGTAGGGCACCCTCCTCCCGCATCGAGGGCCTCCTCATCTGGCTGTCTTCTTTCTCAAGCCCGGCGGAGGCCCTGGGGGAAGTGAGCAGGCTAATGGGGGAAGACGGTGGTGGGGGCAAGAGAGGACAGAGAGGTGGGCTCAGTTCACAGCTGTGGGCAGGTATGCAGGAGTACCACATCACTCCGCAAAGCTCTCTGGCTCGCTGGTTCTCTGGAGGCAAGGCAGCTCCAGCAGGGCGGACCTCTGGGCTCGCGCAGCTACCAGGGTACCTTTCGCAGGCTGCAGCTCAGGGGCTGCTGGCGCCCTTGGTGGTGGATGCTCTGGTAATGCGTAGGGTCCTTCTCGTCCCACAGGTAGAGAACAGCAAACTGCCCAGCAGCCACTGTAGTGCCAGAACTATACGTCAGGCCATATATGGGATATTACAGCAAAGAGGCCAGGCACAGGATGCAAGGGTGCAAGAAAACATCAGCCAGGGTATGAGGGGTGGGAGAGGACGAGGGGGAAGAGGACGGGGAGGTGGTTATGGCGGTGGAGGTAGGGGTCAAGGAATCATTTTACCCACACAGCAGGGTATGTATGTAGGAAACAGCTTTCAACAGGCAGCTGGTGTAGCTACAGTGCAGGCTCAGGGCTCCAGTGCCCTCATTTGTGTGGAGGAATACGACCGTCTGGACCTGAACTTGAAGAAAAACCAAGTGGATGCACATCCACCCAGAACCCCAATATGTCTGGATACACTTGGCCAGGTAAACATGACAATAAATGTAATCTTATATTAACCATATTGGTTTTTATCTGTTTGGACATATACATTTTTAAAAGAAAATTTCCAGTGTTGTCCCTTTTTACACAGGCTCCTGTGGCAGTTTGTCTTGGTGTCCTTTATGAAGTTTTAGGGGTGAAGGAGTCTTCCCTGGCTGCTGTTCCTCCCCACCTGAGGCTCGCTGTTGCAGTGACAGGCTTCTGGCTGCGAGAGGCCACACCAACACCCTCACAGCTCCTGCTCCAGGCTTTGGTGCTGGGTATTGTTTATGGAGAACTGTCTTGGAACAACCAGCCTGGAGCTACCCATTACCAATACGCTGGTCAGTTGTGTTTTATCTGTAGTTTTATTCCACAAGGTTACAAAGAGTAAAACAGCAAGAAAAACAGTGACCTGTAACCTGTGTATCATCCTAGTTCCACAGATAAACTGGGCTGCGGAACGCAACGTGTGGGCAGGGCTGGACCGACAGCGTGTGAGACCGGGGGAGAGGCGGGGCTTGGACGTCGGAGCGGCTCACAGTTTCAGCCAATGGCAGGCCTGCCTCTGGAGCGCACAGTGTCTCAATCAGCTATTGCTGCTGCCGCTGCCTGAGATCCACCTGTCATGGTAAGACACAGGGACATAAAAGAGATAACACACTGTTTGCATGTCAGTCAAATAAATACACTTAAAGGATCAGTTCACCCAAATTACGAAAAGAATGCCTCACCTAGTCATGGTGTAAGTTTTTCAGGTAACTGTTGACATTTTTTCCATCATTTGGTTGCTTCCCTTCCCCTCACTGTGTGTGTCTCAGGTTGTTCAGCGGTACCCTGGTGCACGGCCTAATCAGATATCTAAAAGGGGGCCGAGCTGCCGAATCTCTCCTAGCTGGGGGCTCCTTGTCCGGACAGCTCTACTCCTCTCTCCTGGATGCTGTGAGGAGCTGCAGCTCCAAAGCCCATCCCTCCGCCTCCTCAGCAGCCGGGAGGGGGAGGAGAGGCAGAGGCCGTGGAAGGAGAGGAAGAAGGGGAGGTGGGAGAGGAGCACGGGGAGGCAGGCAAGGGACAGAGGAGATAAACAACAGGTTTGCTCTCCTGATGAGTGAGGAGGAGTCTGACGATGATTGGTGAGGGGGCAGAGGAAAATGAACGATCAATATGAAGCACTTGCTAGGGGCCAAATGAGGGAGGACATTCCAGCAGTTGATAAAACGCTCAGGGAATGCTACAGTCATTTTCAAGTGAAGAATAACACCTCTTCATGTTTACCACTGTGCTTCAACCTTTCTAATAGTATTTGCACTAATTTAACCTACTTCAGTGATATCTACCTGCTTTTTATGTTCAAATTTCTGTTGCCATTTCAAACCAAGCAAAATCAAAACATATGTATTGAGATGTCTGAGTAGTTTTTCCAAAACACACTCTTGCCATTTTTAGCAGATTTATAAGAACTTTTATTGAAGTAATGTCACTGTAATTAATGCAATTGTTTCCAACCTATCAGTTTTATTCACTTATGTCAACATGAGATTTAAACAGTGAATGTAGATATGTCTTATTCCATCATCTTGGACCAGAAAGTTGTAGTTGGCAGCTAATGTCATGTTAATGAGTGACAAATGAAATTTTATGTCAATTTTTATTGCAGATGCCTTAATACTCATGAATTTGGTGCTCTTGAGTTGTTTACTTCTCTTTCTATATTAAAAAAATATGAATCAAACTCAGATGCATGTTTTTTAAAATTATTTATTCATTCTCTGTAAAGTCAGTTATAAGTTATGGTGCAATACAGGAATACTATTATTAAATATATACACAAAACACAACTAAGATTCAACTATTCATAAATGCAATATACAGAGTAGAATAGAAATCCTTTATTTACAGAAGACAAGGGAATTAGGAGTGCTACTCCTAATTAGCGCATTAAAGACACGAAACAACAAGAAACAAAAAGCCACGAGCTGCTGCGTCCATGCGCACTGCCATTTTGAATATCTACATTCTGTAACAGTATATATTTCACAAGCTACAAAAATAAAATTACAGACGTTTAAAATGAGACAAACTCAAATTCCCAATTCTATGACTGTAATCGTCAGTCTGGGTATCCAACCTGACAAACCTCCCTCATTAAAAGTCTCTTTGTCCCTTAAAACAAAAATTTGTGGATAGTGTCCCACTGGAACTGTAATATTACGACCTGCATTTAAGTTACAGATAAAAGGTTAAAGGCATAGTTTAAGAACATAACTACCTAAATACATACGTGAACACTCACATTGAGCTGTCTAGGAATGGCAGACTCTCCCTGAAAAGCCAGGTCTTGCCTCATGTACATCAGCTCTGTATTCTAATGCAGTGGCAAACACAACTGTCATAAATCGTCACAACTTAAAAACGCACTTAAACGACCTCTTGTCCCTATGGGGGCGATGATGCTGGGGCAGATGGAGGGGCAGCGGATGCAGCGTGTGACTGAGAGTCTATGAGGTCCATGTCTTCGTCTTCGTTGACTCCGCACGTGTCGACCACGCAGATCAGGCAGCTGGTGACGGGGAACGCTCGCACCTTGCTGCAAGTCACCCACCTGGACACAGAAGAAGACTGATTTAGGGACACGTATTTTCACATAATTTGTTTTACTTTAGTAATATTTAGCTAATACACCAACCTGTCAGTGTCAGTGTGGTACTCCAGGACGTGTCCGAGCCGCCCCACACCTTGAAAGCCTGCCAGCACGTAGATGACATCACCGACTGCTGCACACTTCACCGTCACACCTCGCCACGGCATCGGCGAGGCAGCGCGCCACTCGTTACTGGCAATGTCATAGTACTCCACAGAGTCCAGGCCACCTACAAAAAACACACAGTATCATAGAGATGCCACTAGTACACTGTTGCTATTATCATGTGCTACAACTACTGTTCAGTAGTGTTAATACAATACTACCCATTATTCATCACTGTAGTGGTTGTATTACCTAGTGCCCCCTGACCTCCAACAGCATAGATCCTGTTGTTGACCACCACCAGCCCGTGGTTCTTTCTGGCCTCTCTCATCCCACACAGCTCCCTCCATCTGAGGACAGGTAAAATTAGCGTGTCTCGGGACTGTTAGCGTACACAGACACATTGTGCAACATTCCCTGGGTTGTACAAAGTGGTGTGTTTGTGTGACTCACTGTTGTGTGCTGGGGTCATACACCTCACAGTTGTTGAGTACCCTGCCAGACACATTGTTGCCCACTGTTCCTCCGCAGACGTAGATGAGCCCATTGGCCTCCACCGAGCCGTGGCTGCAGCGCGCCATCAGCATGCTGGTTTTCACCTGCCACGACTCCGTCCTCGTGTCGTAACATTCGAAAAGGTCCAAGGCTGAGCTCCCTGTGGACACACACGTAGAATACGTAACGCTGTGATCATATGTTTTGCAAAACTGAGTGATTTTTCTCCCATGAAGGATCATCAATATAATTTCCCCTATCTTTCTTAACCAAAAAGACATGTAAATCATAATGAAAATATAAACCACACCACACCTCCCTAGATCCCAAGTCCCTCTCTCCCACCTCCCTGTGCTCACCCACTTCTGACCCCCCGGATGTGTAGATCTTGCCCTGGGCGGCGCAGGCTGCCAGACTGTCGCGCGGTGTGGGTGGACCCAGCTTGGAGTACCAGCTGTCCTTCAGGACGTTGTAGCAGTCCATGCGCTTGATGGGGAAGAGCTGTGAGCCCCCGAGGATGTAGACCACATTGTCCCAGAAGACGGCCGTGGCGTCCCTGCGCTTCTCGAAGGGGCAGCGGATGTCGGTCCAGCTGGAGTCCTGCATTGAAAGCCAGACTGATGCTTGACCGCTGGCTGATATATTAAAATAGACTTAACTACACAAAAACATTCTACGATGTCTGGTTAAAAATTGTACTTACAGTCAACTCTTCAAAAACTATGAGCTTAACACACTCTAGTATTGAACAAAAAATGGGTAAAATCTGTTTGCATGCATGTGCAGCATGTTACCTTGGGGTTGAAGTAGCGGCAGGATTGTGGCTGGGAGCCTCCAAAAAGAGCGATGCGGTAGTCGTGCTTCTTGCGTCTCGGTCGGCTGCTCTCTCCCAGGTCCTCCCGATCCTCCAGGGACAGTAGGTGGTAGCGCATTCCACCTGGGACAAAAAAAAACAGGCTGATTTATTTTTGTTGTGTGTGTGTGTGTGGGCTAAGCAGACCTTAGCACTGATGTATTTTTAACATCAACTTGCTCTCATGAATCTGAATTAAGTAGATTATGAGATAACATAGAATACAATACACTCCTACTTACTGATGACCATCTTGAGGCACTGTGGGTTGTCCTGGATGAGGGGCTCAGCCTGCACCGTCTTAGACAAGAAGGTTTTGGAGACCAAGGGGAAACGAACGCACCCCAGCACCTCCACCATGTACTGCTGTCTGTTACACACGTCGTACTTCAGCCAGCGCACTGCTGCATCATAGATCTTTGAGAACAAATACAAAAAAACGTGTAAACATAGGGACTTATTTTGCGGCACATCTCTCCTGCTCAGGTATAATGGTGATTCAGGTAGATTTTTACAAAATTAAAGCACCAAATAAATGAACCATACAGCCAAAGAATGTCTACATGTGTACCTGGGCCTCAGCGCGGACAGTGAGTTTGTCCTGGTGCAGCAGATATGTGAGCTGTGTAACGTCCAGTTGCAGGAACTCATCCAGTTTGTAGACTTCAGTGAAGTGGAGCTGGAAGAAGTCCTCTGCTGCTGCTTTCAGCTCTGGACAGTCCATACAGTCTGCAAGGGCTGAAATACCTGCAGGAGGACAGGACGAGGATCAGTGCTCTACTCTAGTGAATTACATGATAGGCAGACCTATCATGTATTTTTTTCTTACCCAGGCAGTTTGTTGCATCAATCTGTCCTTTGAGGAACTCCACACACATCTTCTTCACAGGCTCAATCTGGTACTGGTTAGCTGCATCCAGCAACGACTGAACATTACTGCTGTTCACTGAGATCCTGACACACACACACACACACGGCACACACAGTGCATTTGGCATAAGAAAAAAACAAGCACTGATGAAAGAAGCAATATATCGCGTGATATAGACCTGATCTTCGCAGCATCAGTCATGTATATAATCTTAAACTGTAATTCTCATAATCCTGTTATAATCCTTTCTGTTATAACCTATAACCTTGCTTAGCTTTAATCCAAAATTCTTACCGAGCTGTGTAGATAAATTCAATTAACAGTTCAATGATCTCGGGCTCAGCACTCCTGAGCTCCACCTCATGGGACATTGACTCCATCATTCTGGCTGGAGGTGAGGAAAAGGAGAGGAACAGTTCACAGAAAATAGGAATATCCAGCAATACATGGCATCATGAGATGTTTTTCTGGCTATGCATTGTAACAGCACCACATAACTCATAACAAGTAATTATAAATATCATGATTTTGGCTTATGATGTGTTCAAAGAGAACCCACTGTCCTCTGTTATGGTTGTTTTTATTTTTATTTTTTAAACAAATTTTCTTTAGTTCTAAATCGGCCTTACACACTTACTGGTGAACATGAGGCTGAAGAAGTGGCTTGCTGCTGCCAGCACAACTCTGTGGGCAGGAAAGTGTTTCCCCTGAACCACCAGGGTCACATCACAGAGGGTACCCTGAAGACAACACACACAAACACACTGTGTCAGGTGTCAAGACAGGGTGGGACATACACGTTCAAAGCTGCACACACACACACACACACACCCAGTCATTGAACCGGTCTCCTCCTTTGTTTAGGGTCCTCTCACATACACACACACACACCTGTTTTCTCAGGTTATTCATGACTCCCATGATGCTGGACAGCTGCCTGTACTCTTCTTTGGTGGCACACTTCCTCTCGCTCTTCTTCTTGGAGCCGGACGCCTTCTCTGGAGAGGCTATCCCCGTCATGTCAGCCCGTTAACGTTGTCTGTTCGGTTCAATTAAACTACGACACTTGGAGCACCGCTGCCAGCACTGTGCAGCCGCGGCCCCTTTGTTGACAGTTAGCTTATTAGCCAAGAGAAGCTTGTTATATTTTTTATGAATTAAAAATCCGTCGGTTTGACGGCCGCTTCACCTTGAAAGCTTGTAGGGAGAAAATCATAAGGATAAACTTGCTGCCACGTGGTAAAATAGTAATAAAACATGTTAGCGTGGTATATTTTTTTCCGCTCCAACTCGCACCTCTAGCTTGGGTTGTGGTTATCCTCTTCTTCTACGGTTTGTTTACAGTTGGATAAATGCGCTTTCGCCCTCTAGCGACAGACATGACAAATAACACATTAACCTGCAGTGGTTGCAGAGCAGATTTACTCGTGAACACACTACGTAAATCTAAGGAATATTATGGATGTATTATTAGATCTGGAGTAGACTTGATTGTAGTACTTATGATACTATTTTTCTTTACAATTAATCTTCGGACTCATGAGTCAAAATGTAGGATCATTCTTAAGACATCTCTGAAGTTTTATTCATACCAGCCCAGGTACAGTATGTAGGCTTATCCTAAGACTAACAGATCAAAAAAATCTAATAATGAAACACTGGAGATGATGGTTCTCACTCTGCTATTTGGACACTACAACAACACAATTCACATGAGAACAAAAACACATAAGATGAAGCAGGTGCATGTGCACCCAAACTAAACCACAGCAAAACTTTGAAAATGCTCTCAAATGGGTCTACAGTGACCATGCTGTGTGTGTTTTATCATTATGGGCGACATGTTAGGTGCTCATAACTCCTTGGTTTGCACTTTGCTAAATAAGAACGTTATTGTAATGATTGTTTTAAAGTTGCAAACAAATTACAAAAAAAAAAATCCCATAAACATAAGTGAAATAGAAGAAAATAAAAAGTTTAATTAAAAATATATTTAAAAAATAGAAAAACATAAATATAATAAAATATGTCTATGCGTCTTGTTCACGCACACACACGCGCGTGCGTCACTAACAGAAACGTAATAGTGACCTTACCGAGGGTATATGGACTGCTCATCAATTGGAATATTCCTTTTGCATTTAAACTTGACTGGAGTTGAGTTGTTGCAAATGAAACCTGTGGAAAGCGAACTCCTGGAGATTTGAACTTCTGAGAAAAAAAAAAAAAACTACTGGAAAACGGATCCCGCTGAAAAGCAAAACTATTGGAGCAACTGACAACGGTGGAAAATTTGCTGAACAAGCTTGAACATGACCTTCAGAAGACTGGAGACTCTTGAGGAGCATCGGGGATCCGTCTATGAGTTGGATGCAGGTAAGACAACTTTTACATTTATTCGGTATTGTTAATAGCCTATAATGTTACTCATGACTTATTCATTGATTCATCGCCCTAAAATCGTCATACCCTTTATCAGTGTGTAAATGAGTGCAACTTTTTCAATATAATGTAAACAATTCACACCGTGTCATTAGGCCTGTTTGAGAAACACACATTCAGTGAAAACAGGCATTTATTCGACGATTTTTCCGTGAAAAATGATTATATTATCTCTTGAATATCCCGGCAAATGTGCAGAATTCATTAAAAACGAGTGTAGTGATTTTTGTTGATTTAGTGTGACATTGTTATTTTTGGTTTAAGGATATCAAATCAGTCAAATGTTGCATCGAAATTATTGAAAAAAGATGAAAACTGAGCCGAATTTCATATGATGCCAAAAAAATATTTTTCTTGTGCACCATGGAGACAATGGAACGTTTAGCTCCGAACGTCAGGGCGTCATGACGTACAGGTGTAAACACACCAGGGCCTGTTGTTCTGTGTGAACGAGACCCTGTGCTTGTTTTGATTCCTGAAGCTTGACTTATCTTGTACTTTCATGTTCAAAGTTTATGTCACATTATACATTTAACACAAAGTTCACCACACAAGAAAAATAATTGACTACAGTAAAGACTTATTTACACAATTTACATAGATCCAGGTCTTATAATACATTCACGAGGAATACTCAGCAACACTTTAGTAGTTTGGAATAACAGGCTTCATATTTTATTATATTTACAGTCAAGGTGATACAGCTAAAGGCGACAACGGCACCTAGTTTCCCTCGCTGCAGCTCACGCACCTGGGCCACTCTCACACCTGTGCAGCAAACATAACAGCAACTTTATCATAACCAGGAAGAAAAGTTTTTCAGAAACCACATGACGCTGACGTCATGCGGAATGCGGACCAGAAAACGCATATTGTCAGAAATAAGTGACCTGAAAACAAATTGACAGACACCAGAGCTGCAGAAAATGCTTCGTTTTATCTGCTGTTGCTGCTTCTCTAGTGAAAATTCCGGGAACGAGGTAATGTACTGAGTTTTGTGCAAATGTTGATGGGGTTATGTAGCGGCTTCAGTCGAGTTCAGACGACAATACTGATCACTGATTTGCTTCAGTGAAATCGCTGGATAAACCTAATACTACTAGCCTACTAGTAGAATGGCGGGGACAACGCCCATTATAAACCTTTAATGTATTTGAATCATGCTACACAGATATAGTAGAAACATGTCCTCATAAAAGTATTGACATCCAACAATAATAATAATCTTAATAATAATCATAATACTCAAATAGAAATCAACTAAATCATCATAATGTTATTGTTCTGTCACAAAAACAAAGTGTAGATACAACATACTCCATAAATGCAGTCTATGAACCACGAGACATGTGCATAAATGAATGTTTCAGTGAGTTTATAAGTAATTACATGGTTCACAAGAGTGTAATTAGTGCTTTGTGTCTGTGTTTTTATAAGTGCCAGTGAAATATAATAAAAGAAAGATCAGATGTAAAGAAAAGTGCTCTGCTATTTCAGAGGCAGCCTCTCCTACAGCCCAGACCACCTGACCTAACTGAAGCTGGATCAGCCCGGCAGATCCCACCTGCACGCAGTGGTACACTATCTCTCTACATGTTTATGTCTGTCTCTCAAGCCTTTACACTCCTAATGCAATCCTTGTTGTGTGTCTTTGCATGTGATTTCTTTTCCCCCGCCCTGAAGCACAGACTGTTAGACGGGTTGGCAGGCTGGCAATGAGGCGAGTGGGTGTGCCAGAGTTGGACCAGAGGTTTTCTGACGCGGCCGAGATCTTCAATGAACAGCAGGAGCACTACGAGGCCTTGGTCCAACACATCAGCAGCCTGCGACAGAGCTGCGACTGTGCCCAGGGTGATACCCTGGCTTTTGCTGAATGTGTTGGAAAAATCAGAGAGGAGTACAGTGAGTGACACTCTCAGAGCTTCTGACAAGTTCCCACACTGCCTGTCTGTATATAGGCAGTATGATGGCAGGTTAACATGCCTCAGTTTTCTGTTTCTGTTTCCTTTATCTCCATCTCTCTCTTCTTCCAGAAGCCACACACAGGGTCTCCATTAAGCTGAAAGGCTATGACTTCTCCTGCAGTGTGATTCCTCTGGGGATAGAGGGCAAGTGTGATGATGAACCGCTGCCTCCACATCTGAAGTTGGCTCAGGATGAACTGAGGGGCGCCTCTGAGAAGGTCAGAGCCACCATCTCAAAAAGTACCACACTTCAAGAGCTGTTCGGCTGGCTGCTCCGTAGCAGGGATCAAATGGCTGACCAGGTGAAGGGGGCGGCACCAACATACCAGGAGCAAGGAAGACTGACTGAGAACCTGGAGGAGAACATGAGGGAAGTGAAGAGAGCGAAGGAATTGTCAATGGAATACAGACAGCGAGCTGGAGAAGTCCTCACTGAGGCTGCACAGATCGCAGGGACTTATTTGTAGCTCATTTGTAGCTTATGTATATTTCAAATCCTTTATCTGAACTCGCAAATTACATTTTATATATTTTGTTTCTTTATAAAGTCTATAAACACACAGAGCCAGGCTGCTGTTGCTGCTGAGATGGAAGAAAATTTTACCAGCTATCTTGTCCTTTTTCTAGATATACATGCCAGTTGCAAACTCAACAACAGTCACTTTGTGAACATGCACAAGGCTGCCACATATCAGTGTCTGCACTCATATCTTGGCATCTGCTGCAACATCAGGAATGTTTGAAATGTGTCAGAACAGATAAGTATACACTGTGCTTGGCAGGCCTTTGCAGCCTCTTATTTTCATGTTTATTTACAAGGACATGTGATCATATTTGCCTTTTAAACGGTTTATTAAAACTGTAGTGAATATGGCAGGCTTGCACTTACACTTAAAATACTGCACATTTGTTTGTGAAAATTAATGTTTCTAAATATCTGTAATTTTACCACCTATCATTAGGGGGCGCTGCAGACTTATTTTACTGTTGTGACATTCGCTTTTTGATTTGTATTCGTTTGATTTTGTCTGTCTCTCAGACATTGCACTTCATGGATCACGATTCCCTGAAACCTAGAGTCCCTGGTATCCACATAATGAATTTACAACTGTTTTTTTTTTTTTTTTAATTAGGAACTTATATTTTTGCAAAACCTTGCCTTGTGGAAATATTGTTCCAATGCAGGAGTATTTGGGTCGTGAATTGCACTGCATAGCACATTACTTATAATGCCATAGAGGGCAAGACAGGACAAAATACAGTTTCCTATAGCAGCAAAGGGAACTCAGCTTGTTGTGTCCTTTTGCTATTGTAGCATTCAGGCAGAGCAGATTTGCTGCTTATCATCTACAAAAGCCCCATTTCATTTATTAACTGATTAAAAACTGCAGCTTTGCAGCATCTGTTAATGTGAAAGCAAACAAGCATAGGGTCATATGCCATCTTGATAATTCATTTTGGAAAATCCATTGTTCCAGAGGTCATTGTCAAGTGGTCATGCATTATTTATCCAAGAGAGACAGTTTTAGAGTACCGCTTTTGCCTTAAGCTTTACAGATTAATTTGGCATAAAGTGTGCAGGGTGTAGTGGGTAAAACCACTAAGTTGATCTCATAATGAAAAGGTTTTGTAAATATAACAAGTAAATAAAATGTTGTTTAATAATAATAATTGTATTTGTTTAATAGGGGCAACCAATCTTAACTATGTCCTTAATGACATTGACTAGATCCAGTGTTCGTGCGACAAATGTTTAAAATTGAAAATTTTAACTGATCCATGATTAATATATGAATACACTGTATTTTAATCAAACGAATCAAAGACAAATCACTAATAACTAAACGGCAATCAACTGTTTATATGCTAAATTGTATATTATTACAATCCTATATTCCAACTATAAACAAATGTATAAATGACTTATTTATGTGATGCATTAATGGCATTTTTGGTAGATCACTCTGCTGTCAAAGAGCAATGACTGACAGCTGCAACCTACCATGATCGTGGAAATTATTAATATACAGCCTAGATTCTAATTTGATTGGTTACTTTATTTGGGGGGCGCGGCAGTTAGATTATATATTGCTTCCTCATTGGCTCAGAGGTTCTATCACTCCGGGCGGACCGTGTCCTCTTGTCTAAGGTAGTCTGAGTGGAGAAAGTAATGAAGATGGAAGGAGCTGATGTTGTTGAATTATTGAGGAGATTTATAGAGTAGCGAAGTGATAGCCGGTTACTTTTCTTGTCGGAACCATAGAGGACAGCGATATCAGGAAATCGACAGATAGCATGCCAGTAAGTAAACCGTAACTTCCCCAGTTTACTTGGTGTCGCGCCTTAGCCGGGCTAGCTAACTAGCTAATCTGTAAGCAGCCGTAGTGACAGCTCGAAGTCATTCAGCAAACCGAGACACACGGTGTGTGACGGCGGAGGATTGATTTACACAATACACTGAAAATACCGAGGGTGGCACGGAGAGCTAATGTTTGGCATTGAGCTACCAGTGCGTTGAGACAGAATTTCGCGTTGTTTAAACGCGAGCTGTGTTACCAGTTGTTAGTGTGACAAATTAGCTGGTTAGCACTGCCTGAGGACAGATGTAGTCACTAGTTAAATAAGCTAGATAACATGAAATGAAACAGCAGCCGGGATGAGAAGGCTTTCCAACACGTTAAGTTAACGAGCTTTTAATGGCAACCATTTTACTGCTGTAGCAGAGTCACATCTGTCATAAAAACAGACTTTGTACCTCAGTTTATCCCGTGTAACAGCTCTGTGAGTGTGTGTGTGGTCTGTGAGGACTTTGTTTCGATACTTCTAAAGGTTCCTCAAGTGATAGTCCTCTGTGTGTGTGTGTGTGTGTGTGCAAGTTTGGCAACCATTGCAGACTGGTATTTTAGATAATACCTTGTTAAGATTTCTCTAAATACCATCATGTGATGCAGCTTTCCTCCATACCACTCAGCCATTTGAGGGGTTTCCTGTTTGAGGGGGGACAGCGTAAAGCTTTGCCGCAGAGCCCCATGACAGTCTTGTTATGAAATGAACTCTTTCACTATGCTGTCATAACTTGTAAAACATTTGTTTCACACTCCGTGTCCTTCACGAAGGCTGTGCTTCCGGTGGTTTGCCAGTTATTGTTTAAATTAGTTACTATTTGTGGCTTGATTCATAGGTTGTCCTTTTGCCTTGCATATATCTGTATCTGTGTTTGCCTTTGTCATAAGAGAGAGGCTTCCCCTTCAGCAATAGTTGGGTTGTTGGGTGAGTGATCCTGCACAAAGTGGTGTCATTAGGGTGTGGATGTGTGTGAGTGCACGCGTAAAAAGTATGCGCAGGCTTGTTAATGTGTGACATTCATGGCTGCTAGTGTCTCGGGCCTCTTAATGCTTTTTGACAGTGAAGCCCGGCAGGTCATGGAGCAGGAAGATCACACTGGCTCTGCTGTCATCCAGCATCACAGCTAGAGTCACCCATGCCTGCAGTTTCATGAGCAATTTGAGCAATGAAAACTGTTTCATTCCCTGCCCCCTTAAATCTGTATCTGCAAGCACAGTATAGGTGAAATACAGATGTTAATTTATCTAGCAAAACCATATTTTTGTAGGCATAGATAGCAGTAGATGCAGCATACTTTTAGCCTCATGGAAAATCTAAACAAAAAAAAGCAAGACAATTATTTGCACCAAAAGTGGTATTTGAATGTGAAAATCTAGGGCTGAACATTTATTAATTATGAGAGAGCTATCTAACTGTGACAAGAAAAGCTGCATGCCACGATAAGGAGACAAATAGGGAGAAAAAGGAGAGATGAAAGAGTCTTAAAATTGAAAAATCAGTTGTGTTAATCACTGGTCTCTTCAGGCTCACACTCTGCAGGAAGACAGGGAATCGGAAAGGGCAAGAGGAGGTACGAAGATGCATCACTGGCTTAGAGGCAACAGAGAAGAGAGCGTAGGCTGCTATAAGAGGATTCCTCCCTGTCAGATCTCTCTATCTGTCCCCCTCAGTAGCAAAAACCACACACAAACCAGACTCTGTTGTCATGTCTGCTTAGCTACAGGCAGTCCTCTGCTACATAAGTGTGTGTATGTGTGCAAATGAGAAAGAAAAATGAAGCAGAGGAGCAGAACCTCCCCCTTCCTCCAAGCTATAAGCAACCTGCTTTTGAAGAATACCTTATGGGAGAGCAAGGTGGGAGGTGATGATGCAACAGGGTTAACCACAGGCCCAGCTTGTCCAAATAAAGAAGATAGCAACAGACAGCGTGAAAAAGATTTGATGTTAACTGAAGAGAGATGTCAAACAAAATGCTGAAGTCCTCGGAGGGGACAAATTGTGTAAACAGCTCTTAGCAGCGTCGGTGAACCAAGGGTCAGGTCAAGCTGTGAGCTCTGGGCATATTAGAGGCTATGCCCTTTATGACCACAGTTATATAACCTTGCCTCCACCTTTACTTGGACACCCCACAGCTCCTCAAAATAGTTCCGTAACAGCTTTTGCTTCCATTCGAGTTGAAAAAAGCATGTAGTCACCGGCTGAGCTTGTTGACAGTTGACAAGTGGCCTAGTTAGGAGATTTGGGTGGAGGCATATTTCTGTAGTTCCTGATTCTGACATTGGTTAGCGTGGTTTAACAGTTATTAGTGTTTGGGTGTGTCTGTACAGAAGTTGAGTCAGCTGAGGATATGTTAGCTAGTTTAGGTTCCTTTCAGCTTATTTGATCTGGTTTACAGCTCCTCGTCTCAGTGTAGCTTTCATTCCTCGAGGGCTTAGTAATCAACCTAACCAGTAGTTTGTGTGGCTTGCACCCTGTACCACAGGAAAAAGCAGCTGGGGCAGCTCTGTCGCTCTCAAAACCACCCACTTCATCTTTCTCTGCTTTCTTTCTTCCCTCCATTCAAGCCTTCATTGTTATTGGCCCACTCACTTCCTCAAAAAAAAAGAAGCTTCCAAATCATGTGTGTAATAGGAAATGAGGTCATCAGCAGGGAGGGATTTGTATATGTGTGTGGGTGTCCCCCCCTAACTCATTCTCACTTGGACTCGCTTCAATGCTCTCTCCGCCAGCTTTCCCAGACAGGTATGTTCTTACTTCACCGCTGAGCACCTGAGGGAGGATGCTCTGTGTGTTGATAGTGGCCATTACCTGTGGTTTTTGTAAGGCACTGGTGTTGGTGTGTTGTGTGTTTGCCTCAGGTGTTTTGCTGTAACTCTGTTAGGATATGCAAGCACACTTATAGCAAGGATTAGGAATGTAAACTCGAAGGAGACCTGTTTGTGTTTGAAGAAGTCTTCAGAAGGAGGAGTCAAATATAAGCTCATTTAGACCGCCAGCCCAGTCTGTGTGTGTCTGTGTGTCTGTGTCTCCGAGTGAGTGAGTGAGTGAGTTTAAGACAGGGGCGTGGGTGTAAATTCAGAGGGAACGAGCTGTCAACTTTAGCTAGCTCACAGGAACAGGTTTTGTCAAACCAGACATTGAATAAACACACTTGCATGCACACACACACACGCGCGCGCTTGTGCAATCCATGACACATCTTCTGTCACTCCTTGGCAAGTAGTTGTTTCCATCAGAGCTTTGCATTGGTGAAAAAACTCGTTAAGCCAGAGCTAGGCTACTTAACACACTGGTTAGGCCCATTTCTTGAGCATGTGTAGATCACAGGGGGGTGTGTGTTTCTTTATCTTTCCTTTATCTTGTGTGTTTCCCAGAGCCTGGGAGGTTGCCAGGGGTAGTGCAGATTGAAACCTAATGAACTCTCCTCCTCCTTCCCTTGGGTTGTCATGCATTCCTTTTATCCCTAATCTCTCTATACATCCATTTATCTCAGCCTCTATTCATTTAGCTATTGATCTCTGCTCTGTTCATCCCCCTGTGTTGCCTACCTGTCCCTCATCTACATTTATCATCTATTCGTTCATTACTTCACTGGTTTGTTACTTGTGCCTGTCAAGCCTGCTTTGCTACTTATCCTTAACACTGGTTTATTCATGTGTGTATTTGTGTTGGTCAGTGTGGTTGAGCTGCAGAGGAAAAGATCACCAGCTGCTGCATCATTTGCACAAGTGTGCTCTCTCTGGTTTATTGATTTCTGTCATGATCAGTGAGTCCGTAATGACATAGAGTTAGCCAGACAACAAGTTAGCCAGACTAAGACGGAAGACAAACATCTGCTTAATAACATAATCACACTCTATTGTGTAATCCCAGGGCAATTAGTTTTCTATTTTCCTCCAGCATTTGCTTGTGCCTGTCTGCACTATGTCAACAGAGCCTAGAAATCTTCCAGACAGGGCATTATGTGCTGTTTGTACCACTTCCTCTTGTGGTTTGGGTGCTGTTTCAGATTGAATCGTCTCCATTTTCATGACTGAATAGCTCCCATTATGTAAATTTAGTGTGTTAATCTTGCTTAAATTATCTCTCAAAAAGCTGTTCATTCAACACAAATTTAATCAGCAACTATTTTGCTATTATTTTGGTAATTCAATTAATCATTTAGGCAAAATATCAAATACTTACTTTTCACTCCAGTGGAACAATTTGCTGCTTGTCTCAACTTCAATATCATTGTTAACTGATTTTGGACTGGTGGTTGAACAAAACAAGGCACATGAAGAGGTCACATTGGAGCTTATAGTGGGCTTGTTTTATAACTATTTTCTGATATTTTATAGACAAAATCATGAATTTATTAATTAAGGAAATAATCTGAACAAGAGTTCTGTTAAAATTCAGTGTTGCTCATCATAACACATTGTGTGCACCCTTGGAGGCTGACAAATGTGTTGAATGCTTTTCCTTCATCGCACAACACTTTGATTCAGAACTGATTTTTTGTTTGTTAAATCTTTTTGGAACATCCATGCTTGTTTGCTGGCAGTATTCTTCATCACTGTCATTTATGATTTAGGTCTTTCTGGCATATTTCCAATACATTTAGATCAAAGTGACAGTGGGAAACCAGAATCATGTTTTGCGTCACCCATGTGTGCGTGCAAGTGCATCCTGGTGTTTGTGTACACCACAAGCAAACAGGGACCCACTGCTCCATAGTGTGACTGGTGGTCAAAAACCCCACAATACACACTTATTAATCTTTGTATTTTTTTGCAGTATTTTAGGCTAATTTACAGATGTACAGTAACTTTGTACCCAGGTGTCCACCCTCTGTTACTGCTGTTTTGTTGCTGCAGTTTCTTCCTTGTTTGCTGCTGAGATAGGAAGTAAATATATCCCATAGGTAGGTGTCGTGGCAGGCGGCTGCTGATTTTGGTCAGCAGCATCTTTTTTTTTTGGATACAGATGATGCAGATGATGCAGATGACATGCCCCAGACGCCGGCGTGGTCAGAGCTGACGGGTTAAAAGTGACTCTGTAGGAGGAGAACCCATCCTCTTACAAGACTGACTCATCCACACTCTAATCACAGACTTCATGTTTTTTTTTTTTTTTTTACTCAGTGAGCCTGCCATTAAAGCACACATGTCGGCTTTAGATATCGTTGCCCTCCTTGTTGTCTTCTCCAGCATGAAAGACCAGAACAACAGACCGCCACAAAGGACTAATTTCTCTAAATGGAGGCTATTCTGCTTTATAATCCTTCCCCATTTCATGAGTCACTGGCTCCCCTCCCCCCTTGTCATTCCTGTCATTGGTACAGTCCATAAATAGACACCTGGCTGCCATGGAGGGACCAAGCACCAGAATCATACAGAATAAAGCATTTAGATGTGTGAAAGACAGATTAGGAGGCAGGGAAGATGGGGAGAGAACATTGATGTTGTGTGGGAGGATGAGTGGAGGGATAGAGGGAGCAAAGCAGGGACAGGGAAGACAAAAATCGAAACATATCTTCTACTCTGTATCACATACACATATGTATTATGCATGCATTAGTAGATATATTTTGATTATAAATAAATGCATGTTGTTTGGGTTATAATGCATTTCTTTGTGTGTTTGTGTGTCTGTGTGACATGGTGGAAGTGGATGAGTTTTAAAAAGATGGAAGCCATCTTTAGCCCAAATCTGAACACATGTTCGTCCACGACAACGTTGCACATAGAAGGACTTCTTCCTCCCTCCCCCCCTCCCCCCCTCTCTTTTTTTCCTCAGCCTCTGTTACCAGACATACCAAACATGGACTTTGTTTCTGTATTCAACAGCCAATTTAGCCTTGTACTTGCAGTTTCAGAGCACAGACACGATATACCCCGCAGTGAAAACAGACTGCCAGTCGAAAACAGATAATTTATCAGACATGCAAAAGGATGGTGTCCTTCTCGGCACGAAGCATACTGTCAGTCTCTGGTCAGTCTGCTGCATTGCCTGGGCTCTCCATTGTGTTAATCACAATGCAGAGCTGGTTAAGATGACCTCAGTACATGGGAGAACCAGGTCTGAAACTATAGACATTTTTAAAATAGTTTTAGTTTTTATTAAATCATAATTGATTATTTGCTTAATCTGTAGAATATTAAAGTGCTCAACAAATTAGCTTAACAATTTCCCAGAGCCCAAGGTGATGTCTATGATTCGCTTGTTGTGTCTAACAATCCCAACCCAAAAGTTTACAATGATCTGATGAAATTTGATGGATTGCAGATGATGAGTTGACACTTATAGTTCCTGATGATAAATCCTAACAACTGGCGCTTTGAACCATAACCTGACGCAGAGCTGCTGACGGGGCCATAGATTCTTAGTCTTGTTGCTTAACTCGGCTAAATCAATTGGTTCATTAAAACTATTGGCAGTTTCTGTCGATTGATTGTCTAATCATTTCATCGTAAGGAATGACTGATGGAATGATTTAATCTCTTCACCAGATTGCACTCTTTAATCAACATCGAGGTATCGGTTGCGTCACCATATTTGACAGTTTTGTAACTGCAAAAATGTGAATTTCACTCACAATTAATCACATTTACACACACGCCTGGTTAAAAAGCTAATTGAATCCTCCAATCACGACAAGACTTGAACCCAAGATTTTTCTCTATCTCTTTTGCTCTCTCGGTTTTGATTACTGTCTCAGTTTAAAGACGTCTGAACTGTACAGCCTGTTCAACAAGCATCTAAATTCTGCTGTGCCACAATTTCTTTTCTTTTTTCATCACTGCTTTAACAGAGAAGCCAGCCAGGATTCTCTGTGTGGGTGATTTTCGATTTGCCAGCCTGAGTTGAGAATAGGTTAGGTACTTGCTGCAGAGGTGTGTGTGTGTGTGTGTGTGTGTGTGTGTGTGTGTCTGTCTGTCTAGAGAGGAAAGAGAGGGAAACAGGAAGAGAGCGAGAAGGAAGGAGAGACTTATGCTTCTTTGGAGTATTGAATTGATGCCTGGAGCGTGTAGATTCACTGTTCACCACTGCCATGGCACTGTTTGCCATTTGTAATAGAATGTTTTTATCAGGAATATAATGGAAGGCTAGCAAACATGGAAGGAGCCTCGTTCAAGCTGTAACTGCCTTTGTGCATGTGTGTGCATGTGAGAGCAATTGCACTATATATTTGCTATGTGTCAATAATTATGCTGACTATGTGTTTACACTGTGTTTTTTCTCTCTCTTAGGTAGAGGTGACTCCACTGCAGATGAGGGAACATGTTGGCTATGGACCAAGGAGTGGTGGAGGAATGGCTGTCAGAATTTAAGGTACTGCTTTACTCTGTGTGTGTGTGTTGTCTATGCGCATGTGTGCATGAAAAGTAATATTAAAAAGCATATACCCCCAATCAGTATGCAGTATCATCTCTGCTGCTGCTTATTATTGGCAGAATGTCTTCCACACACATAAACAAACATGCTCTCTGAAGTGCCTGGCTCCCAGAAAATTGCGCTCCTACTCAAACGTGAGCACTCACCGATATGCGACCGCTACCAAAGCCTGGGATTTGGTGAGGTGTAATAATGTGATAGAGGAGCAGATGAGATTTTCCTGTGTGACTGTATGATGACCAATTTGTCACCCCCTCTCAGTGAAGTTGACCTCTAAATGCAACCAGATCAACGTGACTAACAGCTTCTTTAGACATTATCACTCTGTCTCTGCAAGCCTTAAACGCTGTCTGGAGCATTCTGCCTGCACTTAGAGCAGATTGCTCTATTGCTCACTTGCACTGATATATTCGTATTTGTTTTCATTCACCAACAGTCATAATATTAGGCAGATGTATTACCTTAAAATGATGTGTGTGTATTCTGGACTTAATGTGATTCAAAGGACAATAAGTGCCAAGTTTGAACAGATCAGATTTAGACTACATCAACAAATGTTTGGCTCTTTCGTAATCCCTTCTCAAATTGTCACACTGCGTGTTATTTTTAGGATACTGGTAAGACTTCAGTCAGTGTTGTATCAAACTTCAACTGTTTGTGTGTGTTTCAGACCCCTCCCTGACAGCGCTATGTCCACCTACGCCGCCTCACTAAAAGAAAAAGGTTCCCTGGTCCCTGCACTCTACAAGGTCATCAGAGAGAACTACAGCGATGTATGTACACACACTATATACTTAGAGATTGCAAGCTGAGCACACACGCTTTGATCAACACTGAGTATTTTGCCATGTCTCCAGTTGCCCGTGACTGTTCTATTTTTACACACTCCTGATTATGTGATGTTCTTTTAGTCTTATTGTTGTGTTTTGGTTTATGGATCTACCTGACTGTGAAACACACTGTTTCCCATCCTGACATTATTAACATTATTATTACTATAAACACAAACTATAAGTACAAAAATGTACTACAGTTGCAGTGGCAGTTGCTCGTTGTAGGGCCGATGATGGAACCATGTGTGTGCATGCATTCTGGGCGTTGTCTGTCTCTCCCAGTTGCTGGAGCCAGCGCCCAGCTGTTTGAGTTTTTACCGAGTGGCGAGCCTCAGCTGCAGCGGCCACGCACAGTTCCTGCCAGAGCTCTGTGAGCCTCCGTCCGTCAGCGCAGCCAGAGACCCCACACCTCCGGGTTGCATCGAGAAGCTCCTGCTGCCGGGCATGGCAACCTGGTAGGGAAGGGATGATGGTGATGGTGGCTGTGTGTTTCACATTATTAATACCACATTCTCAGTCACATTTGATCCTCTGTCCTTATTATAGCAAAGGAGATGTTATTGACACAAATGTTTCCAGTGTGATATGCAAAATAAGGAAAACACTAGGAAAAAAGTGCTCGATCCTTAGCAAGTGGGTGTAATCATACAGTTCCAGAGGCATGGGACCAAACCTACCAGGCTATTTCTGGGATCTGGCGCCATGTGTTTTAGAAACGATTGGGGCGATGCCCTTTTCTGCCTTTTATTAGACAGCTCTGCATAGAGAGTATATTAGAAATATGGGTTAGAAATAGGGAATTGAAACAATGATTTAAATTTACAATATGGATAGGTTCCTTCTTACAATGTCTTTTTAGGCTTCTTCTCAGAGAGATGCTAGCGCTGGTAATTATTAAAGTGCTGAGTCCTATTTTCATCCATTTTGGCTTTGATGTTCAATCTGACGCAAAGTGCAGTGTCCCCAACTTCCTCTCTGAATAGCAGAATAGTCAGCTGTCACTCAACACACTGGTTGGCTCGCACACTCATTTTGACATTAACATGCATTAATAGGGGACACCAAAACCCTGGGGTTTTTTATGTGTTTTTTCACACAACATACACACAAATAAGCAAACATACCAACAGACTGAGTAGGGAACACAGACCCTGAGGTCCACACACAAACGCCCACAACAATAGGATGAGTGTGCTTTGAAGAGATAAGCACGCTCTTTCAGAGGTTTAGGCACACAGGAAAAAAAAGCTTCTTGTTTTTTTTTCCTGCCCACAGAAACATTTTTTTTCTTTGTCTTCCTGTTCTTTCTTTACAGGAAATAGTTGATAAAGATGTGAGAAAGTAAAGTGTTATCTTTTACTGTCCTTCCTCTCCAAACCTCACAGTAGTACCATGAGGTGAGAAACACACACAACTGCACACAAATCTTTTCTAATATGCTTTTGCAGACCCAGCAATGTGACAAAACTTCTCCTCCTCTTCTCCAGCTCTCAGCCATCGGCTCCATGGCTCCTCACAGAAGGAGCTCTAGCCATCACGCTTGAGCAGGGTGGTGTACAGCGGCCAGCACCTGCAGAGAGAGACCTTCACGCACAGAACAGGTAAGAGACTTGATGGGTATGCTTGTTTAAAGTCTAAAGGGCGGTGTCAGGGGAGGAGAGTTGTGCTCGTTTTAAATGGCTTTCCGGCAGCAGGCTGCCTGTCTGCCTGCTTAGAATTGCAGCAAACACCAGACAACTACCAAATAGAAAACACACATGAAGGAGGATGCAAATCTGACAAAAGAAGCAGCACTGACAAGTTTATATGCCAAATGCTGCTAAAGAAAAGTGCTAATCCACTTGTAGGACTATTATTTACTTATTTCTAATAGTGAGCTTTTGTATTGTTTTGTTGTTTTTAGAACCGAACTGTGCAACATACAGCCGCCAAGATGAATTTCTTGTATGTTTACAGTATTAGGTTGTCTAAATTTTGCACAAATATGTTTTCTCAAAAGCTTTAAGTTTCACTCACTATGAATGACTTGTCTTAACTACTAACTTAGACAGAATGTTTATGTTGAAGATACATTTATATCAACAAATATTTCCAAACAGAGATTGAGGTCGCGTAGGGGTTGAGATAACAGAGGAATTGGTGGAGAGTGTTGTCTTTCCTGACAAGAATCCAGATATCTGACAAACACAACTACCTACTATGCGCCCTTGTCAGGCTGCATGTTTTCTGTCAGTTCATGAAGTTTGAACACAAGGAGCCAGTAATACTTGAGACAAAATTGTAACGTAAAACAACCATTGGCGCGGTAGAGAAGTTGTGCTGGTCTAGTGTCAGTGACTCTCACCCTCAAACTCATACATGCATGTTGACGTAATAGTTTAGCTGCCACCATACAATTATTTTATGCATTGTGTTTGCGCTCATTGATATTCGTGGTAGTTGTCTTGCTTTGTTGCATTTGAAGTTGTTAGATCGCTGGGGGTTTCTTAAATTAGTGTAATGAGGCTGCACTGCAGCCAAACTCTGAAGGTCATGGTTGTCTGAGTTGAACATCCTCAACTTTTTCAGGACTGTTTTCACACTGTTTCAGACCGTCTGGCTACGCACTGGAAAAATAGAAAGCCAGTGATGAGCTTTTGTTATCAGCCTGTATTCTTTGTATGTGACAAAACAAGTCTGGCTGCTTTTTGATGTCATGCAGTGATAATCGTTCAGTCTTGTTTTTTGGGCTGTTTGTATCGACAGTATGGATGGAATTTGTGAAGTTCAGCTATATAATGTTTAAGGTTTTGGTTTGTGTGTCATACGTTGTGTCGGAGGAGAGACCTGCTATTTTTAAGTGTGTGTTTGTGTTGTTGAGATTTGAGGTGCTGACCTTCCTGCTGCTGTGCTACAACGCTGCTCTCAGCTACATGACCTCCACCTCCCTCCAGTCCCTCTGCCAGCTCAGCTCCAGGTAAAACACAAACACACACACGTGCACTGGCATCTCAGCAGATCTTGATATACTGTAGCAACTCAGGGGTCACTTTGTCATGAGGCCTTGAGGACTTTATACGTACACACGCTCATTTCATACTATGTGATCTTTGTGTCACTTTCTTGATTGCTGATATATTTAAGAACTCTGCTTACACACACACACACACACACACACACACACACACACACACAGTTTGTGCAAACACTTGCTTATCTGATCCTCTTATAGACTTTGCTGCCAGAGAGAGCCAAGATACCGCTATTCGGCAGAGCGCTGTGATGTACACACATTCCCAGCTCAGTGATTTTGGTAATCTGCCAACTGCAGCTGAGAATTGGTCTGATAAGCACAGAGCTAAAGAGAAGTCATCAGCTTTGATTTCCCCTCGACAGTTTGCTGTGTGTCATCTGTGTACAGTATATAGCAGCTCCTAGAGCTGCAAATGCACAAGTGCTACCTCAGTATTAGTGGATTCCTCTTTGTTGTTTGAAAATAAGTAACAATCTCATTGTTTATGCTGTGAAATTATTTTATTTTTATATAACACTTTTAATAAGTCATGTAGTATGCATTTTGTGTGTGTGTGTGAGAGAGAGTGTTTGCAAGGGCGTGCGTGTCTCTTTATAATCTGCCATTATTTGCTCATTATTGAGTTTTATTTCTGCTCGCCACAGAGAAGAACCTCACTTTTTAATGGAGCTGCAGCCAAGTGGCTCGGTGGAGTGGTTTCACAGTTTGAAGCTTCCCTGTTTCACTGATACAAGCTTCCCTATTGTGTTTTTATTGGTTATCCTCCAGGGTGTGTATATGCGGTTACCCACGGCAACAGATGCGGCGCTACAAAGGCATTAGCACGCGACTGACGGTCACGTCAGAGTTCCTGGTTCAGCTCATCACAGGCATACACTATGCCTTGTGAGTGTACACACACACACGCACGCACTTGCACACACAGCCAGACCAACGCAGCACTGTCTCCCTGCTCAACTTTTCATGTCTTCAAGTCTCTGTAAGGTGACAACTTTTCCTTAAAATCTACTCCATGTTCCCTATCTCTGAGACAGTGTGTGGTTTGTTCTAATGATGTGTACCTGAGATAACGTACCGGTATAAAAGAAGTTGGACTGTGATAATTGTCGCACACTCTCCATTTTGAGTCTCAGAAATGACTAACTGATGTCTGCTGTCTGAACCAGTATCTACCAATATGTTTGTGTTTGTGCCTGTGTGCAGGTGTAATGGGGAAGTAGAACTGGGATCCAAAGCACTGGATGACGTTTCTGTATCGAGCCCAGCTAGAGTTGTTCCCCGAGGCTCTACTGGTGGGTGCAATAATGTTTTTCTGCTACTATCACATCTCCCACTACTGTGTGGTGTTTTTGGATTTGTGGTGTATGTGTGTGTGTGTCTATCTGAGAAAACATGTGATTTAGATGCACATGCTGGCCTGTGGTTTTGATTCATGCACGCCACACTATGCTGTATTGTGTCGGTTTGTGTGTGTGTGTCAGAGACTGCGAGCAGAGTGTAATCCCACTAGATTATTTACATGCTTTCCACTCTGCTCCGTTAAGCTGTAATCCTTGAGGCCCAGGGAGCAGAGGATTGAACCTAAGCTCACAGCATTACTACACAAGTCAAGGTGTACTCCTCCACAACAATCAAAACACACAAGCTTTATATTCACATTTGATAAGAATGGTGCTGGTGTTAAAAATGTTTTTAAAATAAAGAGACACCTTTTGTGGATTAATGCCATAAAAACACATACCCTAATGTGGGAGGGTTCAGATATTGGTTTTGCCCAGCCTGTTTTTTTTGTGTGTGTGTTTATTTGTTGCATTGGAATGCACCAGGTGGCTGCTAGCTTAGCATAACTTGGTGACGTCTCTCCTCATGAGACCAATGTGTTGCAGCCGCACAGACAAAAGCCATGTTGTGTGGTGATTATGCTACCTCATGTTGCGTACTCAAGTGTTACATGATCATTATTACAAATGCTGCTTGAGGATTTCCAGCCAAGAGGTTATTACATCAAGACTTGTGAAATAGTGTTATATAGAGTTAAACACAAAGCCTTCTTTATCTTAGCATGCTAAGCGTTAAGTTTTATCCCTCTGCCTAAATCTGATAGAAGTGATTATTGATGAGATGATTATTATTGGTTCTGGCTCGGCATGATCTTAACTTCAGCCTGACTTAAGAGGAAACTTGGAAATATAGTAATGACATTTCATACTGTAACATATGGCAGCTGAGGGCTAGAGAATGAAAAAGATATCCTTTGTAAAAACCAAATTTCAATATACTGTAAATAGTTATAGCATGTAATATAAGCTCACTCTTGTTAAAAACAATTCCTAGTAAGATCTTTTAAAATGTAATAACCACAAAAATTATTGAAAAAGTCTGTTAATGAGTTATGTGGTGGCCTGGCTGAAATGAACAACTCACATAAACTGCCTGCCTTTGGTTTTCATCCTAGGTTATGTTTTATATCTAAAATTGATTCTCCTCAGTTCTTTTTCTCAGAAAATGAGAAAATGTAATAATGTCACAACATGTGGAGTGGCTACCTCTTCAGAAGAGCTGAACTGATATAAATAGATCTGGGGAAATGGCACAAGATATTACAACAAGGTCTCAGTATGAACCTAATGTAGATGCATAGGATTGGTGTGTAAATGTAACTGGGTTTAAATATATTCATACAGTTGAAACATGTCGGTGCACATCCTGCCAGTTACAAAAAGACTCAAACCACAGTATTGAATTTGTGTTTGTACAACAAAGTGTTACGTAAACAAGCTCCAGCTAAGGTTAAACTTTCAGTGGGTCAGTCTACTCCTCATTGGGTCGAGGCCTTGTGCACCCCACCTTGGTCCCTTTGCTCTTTCCAAATAAAACCCTTTAGTCGTATCACAGCACTAACAGTGTTTGTGCTTTCCTTGCCATCAGGTGGGTAACGCCATCAAGTCGCCACTGCACGGTGCAGCGCTGAAGAGCAACAACAAAGAGGGTGCACCTAAGTATCCAGGTGGAGATCACACCCACCTCCTCCAGGATTTCCTCAAATGCCGTCACCTCCCTCTCTATCAGGGACCGCTGGAAGAGACACGGGTGAGGCGACACACGGGAAAAAAAGGAGATGTAGGGACGATCTGTTGGCACCATTTTGCTGCAATATGAGAAGAGCTCCTCACACACACGTGCGCTTACATTTTCTGTTAACATTTTGTTATCACATTTTTATGGTGTAATCAAAAAATAGAACCTTTGACTCAAGAACAAATCCATACCAAAGGAGAGAGCAAGAGGTTTAGATCACTTCATTTCACCATATCATTTCACTGTCCTACAGTCACTGTGTACGAGTGTTCTCTTCATCGTTCAGCTCCCAAGCCCATATATCACCTTTCCTCAGCTTGCTAGTCAGTGTTGTCCACCTCCTTAGATTCCACTCATTCAGAACCACGATTTCCGTTCTGATCTGTTAGGGTTTGCCCAGGTTGGTGGCAATACAGAGACAGGTGAGCTTCCATGGTTTGAGAGCACTCAGTGAGATACAGAAGGATGCGGCCAGACAGAGGTATTCAACACAGCATATGAACCTATTTTGGCAGATAAGAGGAGACAGGAAACCAGAGAGCAGGTAGTGTATTTATAGTATAATACAGATGAGCTGCAGTGTGTGGTATTGGATTTTGAATATGCTGTGTTTTGTGTAGTTTCAGCTCTGTGCCAAAGAAAATCAAAAATATTTGGATAACCGTAAAACGAATAAAAGTTCGTCATCATTGACTCTCAAGAGCACACACTTATAGACAGTAAGGGAAGTGGTTTAGAATTAAGAGTTGCTCTCTTTTCCCAGAGCAGGATACTTATAGAAACACAGCCTTCATTAGCGAATGAGTGGGTTTCATCTCAGCCTAACTACCCTTTTCATCCCATGATCCCGGCCGGCTGTTGTAACAGAGCTGGTTTGTGCGCTTTGTTATGAGGAGTGAGTATACTATTTAAATATTAATTGACGGTAGGGGCTGCAGATGACCCAGCATGAAATTCATCTCCCATTAAAATTACTGTGTTCTATATTCATCTCCATATAGCATGTATTTTGGACCATGTGTTATGTCTGATCACTATGATTTTGTCTTTATTTTCTTGCCATTACATTGATTACCCTTGTGCCCTAGAACATTGTGGTCGGTGTGCCTGTGCACATGGCCATCTTTTTGTTTTGTACGATGTGTGCATGATGTTTTGTCTGTCATCTGTTTTGCTTGTTTGTGTGTGTATGTGTGTATATATATATGTGTCTATGTATTGTCCCATTACCCCCCCACCACCACCAGGAGTCCCAGGAGGAGTAGACATGAGGCTGCCCTGGGGGCGGGGCCATCCTCGGTGATCAGTGTGACAAAGAGCGAGCGAATGCCCAACGGAGACTCCTAAGCGCGCCCGGACGCCGCACCCAGCCCGATGGCTATTACGCTGGGCACCACCTCCCAGGCCGACCCCGAGGTCGCACTCGGCACGCGGGGTCAGGAGGCCAGGAGGCAAGCCTGTGAGGTAATGGTGAGAATGAGGTTCTGGGTCGGGTTTCACAGGGAGTAAGTGAGCCAGTACTGTCCTGCCCTCTCCCCTGCCCCACCCTGGGGTAAACTTCCAGGTAACCGTGCAGGTGGGGGCGTGGGTCTGGAAAGCCAAAGAAGATGATTCTTGCCTTTTGCACTGCTCCACCACCCTCTGCGCCTCTAATTCCACTATTCCTCTCATCTGTCTATTCGAGCCACCACCATTTACTCTCTCTCCTTTGTATGTTTCTACTTAAAGATCTCCCCTGCTGAGATTCTTAGAAAATCGTGCTCATCGATGAGACCAACTGAATAACAGATCAATAATCTAATAAAAATGCATAACCAAGAATGTGCTTTAATAAATTTGGTATAATAAAATGATGGGATGATTGACAAAATTAAGTGGTTCATTAAAGCAGAACATCAGTTAAACAAGGAGCCTAAGAAAGATAAAACATAGGTTTGAACATGCATCACAACATGACCTCAATAGGAAATGAGAATTGCAGCCTAGATAAGGTTGTATCTAACTCTTACAATATTGTTGTGAGATGGGAGAGGGATCATAATCTTTTTGGTCTCTTTTTGGCTAGCACACCTTAAACACATTACTCCGGCTGCTCAGAGCCACATTTTCCGACTGGTAGCCAGGAGCCGAGGAAAGTATATGCAGGTCTCAAGCAGAGAGCTTGTCACAATGTTAAATCTAGACTTGAATAGCATTCTGACCGCCTTGAACAGGTTAAATCTGGACCATGAAAAGGCTTTAAAAGGACCTGCCTATCAGTCTGTTTACCAGCTGTTTACTGGTGTCTCTGTTACAGTGATAGATCACACTCAGGCGTGCATTTGCATATGTGGGTGGTTGGCTACTCAGATGCAGCGACAATGCCTTTGGGAAGAGCAGTATAGGAAGCAGTGTGTCTTTAGAGCAGGAAGAAAAGGCATTTAAGGTGCAATTTTGACCAGCTTTGTTTGCCTTCCTTTGCTTCCCTTTGTGGTCTTTCCAGGCTGCCTTAGACACCGTCCTCTCCTGCCTCTGGGACAAAACATTCACTCCTCTGCCAGTAAACCACCCACTGTTGTCTCACAGGTGCTGCTAGTTATCCTAACATGTGTGCTGGCCTGGAACTTACATTGTCTTGTGTCCGGTGGCAAGATATCGCTGTTAGCTGAGGTTACAGTGTGAAGGCGCCACCTGCTGGACAGTGATGGAGCTCCTCTGTCATCGAGCCATACTTTTCATACATTCAGTACAGAATATGTTCTTCCTAAACCATGCAATCTTAATAATTAAAATTTAAAAAAATTTGACTAGATCAGGTTGGCTAGATGACAGATGAGACGGATGTATTTTGATGCATATGCTCCTGTTTTTCATTTGCTTGTTTTGTTTCCATCTGTCTCTCTTTGTCACAGACGCAGTGGATCTGGGTTCCCCGGACGAGCTGATGGATATTTCAGAGGTGGATGAAGGGGTGTGGCCGGGCGGGGTGGGGCCTGACATGACTCCACCCACCATCACTATCAGCAACAGCGTCACCACGTTGAACCTGGGGGCCAAGGCCATGAAGAAGTGTCGGCTCGGCGTGCGCACCAGCAAGGACAAGGAGGCGGGCCCTCTAATAACGGGTCGGGCTGCCAGCGAGAACACCGAGCTGTCTGTCAAGCGACTGACGCTCACGTCCAGCCAATCGGTGCCCAAGGCGGGAGCCCTCACCAGCCTGACGCGCACTGCCAGCGCCGTCTTCTCCCGCTCCTTCGAGCAGGTGGCCAGCGGCGGCAACGCCCCTCCCTCCAGCAACCACAACGCCTCTGAAGCCGGCCGCTACTCGTGCAGCCTGCAGGAGGATGGGCTGGGGTACTTGAGTCCCACGCCAAACCACACGCAGCGCTCTCCCAGTATCAGCGTGCACCTTGGCTCTGACCTTTGAACCCTCTGTGACTACCTGAACCCTCGCCTCTGATCCTGTGACCCTGTACCTGTGACCTGGAACTCCAAGCCATGCCAACTGCAGAAGAACCACAAAAACATGAACAAACACTCCCGCTGTTTCTTCCTGTCACTCCATTTTAACGTCTTTGACTGTGTGTGATGTAAACCAGCCCGCTGTCCCGCTCCATTCAGACATCCAGAGCACCGTCAGCTCCCTCTGCTTCTCCACTCCAGCAGAGTCGACTCCTCTGGGCCTGACGGAGGCAGGATGTCAGGGATAGCACGTCCAGCTTCACTGATTTTTAGTAGTGCACTGTTGCCGTGAAGTCGTGCCAGGACAGAACTGCACTCCCTTGAAGAGCAGCCTGTTGTAAAATGGGTGCACTTAAACTCCTTACTAAAAACTGTGTGGAAAAGTATTTCGAAAGTATTTTAATTGGCATTTGTTGCCCTGCATGGCTTTTCCATACATCCATCCTGACCTTGCCCAGGTTTGTTGGAGGGCAGATATTGAGTATGTGTGCGCATGCTTGAGTGTGTATACTGTATGTGTGTATGTATAATTGTTTTTAGAATAAAGGCTGCTGATTGATACAGTGAACAAGGTATGATTCTCCTACCTGAAACAAGTGTTTCTACTACTTTTTTAAAAAAAGAAATCCCTTCCCATAGCAATACAAATTTCTCCTCTTCAGTGTTTTTTATCTTTTGGGAAGATCACCCAAACTCCCTTTGTTCACACTTCTTTTGTGTTAACAGTTACAGCTGTGCTTCTTAAAAGAAAGTCCACATTCTTCCCTTAAAACATCAGGAAAAAAAACAACCACTAAAATAATCAAACTAGTGTGATAAAAATCGGTTCTTTATGTTTACAATCACACAGTATTGTCATCATGATGGAGAAGCAATATTTGTGTCCTTCCTTCTCGCTCCTTAAGCACCTTCCTCAATTGCTGTGTATTTGATGGCAAAAATTAAAATCTAACTTCTGACAAATGACGAGGATGTTTTTGATTTTTGGGGACGATGGGTGTGTATGATTTGTTAAGTATTGAATTTTGCACTTGAAAGAGCAAATGAGCTGTGTTTTCAACTTTGGTATTTTCTTATGATGAACAAGAGAGGTTTGACTCTCAACTGTGGTGTTCTCCTGTGAGAGAGAAAGATGCTTTGTTGCTCTGTACAGATTCCCATGACTCTTGTTACCTATCTAGCCACAGATCAAAAACTTTTAAAACCACAACGACTCACACTCAGCCTACTTGCAGAGATATAAAATAATTTCATACCTCTGAGTATAGTTGTCTTAACTTGACCAAAACTGTAAATGAACCTATTCCTGTGCTCTCTGCTGTGGGAAGGAATTTGGGGCAACAAGGCATCTTCCCTCTCTTCAGATCCACCCACCATTCCAGCTGTTTGTAGTACCTTGGTGATGTGTTTCCAGTTTCCCGTGTCCCTCCTTGTTATTCACCACATCATGACGTCACAAGACGTGGTGATATTCTCTCGTACCAGAAAAAAAAAGGAATAAAACTCCATCCATCTGCTACATTCGGTGTCCTAAATCAAGCATTCATGCTGCCTCACCTTCGAGCAAAAGTGTATTCTGTTGTCTGTGTACTAGAGCTGTCGAGCGTCCATAGCTTGGTGGGACAATAACAATCATGTTTCTGTATGTGGGTTTACAGAATGTGAATGGATAAGCTCTTGTTGTACATCATACTGTTGTACTAAAGTTGGTTTATATTGGCCTTTTATTTGTCTGAAGATAACTCACTGCTACAACTTCTGGGAATAAAGTGTTTCTATATTTCACTTGTGTGTTTGGTTATATTTTTCTGTGCTGCCAGAAAACTTGCATGTAGAAATTCATACATATCAATATAAATATACATTTCAAGTATTTTTTGTAGACCATATAACTATTTATTTTTACCCATTTACACTATCAGTTCCAACTGCATGTTTGAACTGAATTTTTCTAGCATCATACATTTTGTGTACCTTAAATTAAATTCAATAACTTAAAACGTATCTAATATTAATAACTTGACATCTATAGATATGGTGTTTTACTAAATAATGAAAACAACAGTGCATTTTCTTCCATTACAACTTCCAATTTTATGTCATAATAGAGATGAGAGAGTCCTTTAACAGATATCCAGTTTTGAGCATATACAGGTGAAAAACGTGCTTTAATATTTAAGTATCACTGTTATAGAATGTGCGGCAGTATTTGTCCAAATTATCTAATTTCCTCAAAAATTCATTACGTGGATAAATGTCATTCAAAATTCTGAAATTAGTGTCCTTAGCTTTTTGTTGTTTTATTTATTTATTTATTTAAATCAGTGTGACCTGTAGCAGGAGTTACGCAGTTAAACGTCTTTCCACACGATGGCGGCCTATGATAGAACGGTTCGTAGCCATCCCCAAGAACCCCCAGGGGTGCCTCAAAGAACCATCAAAAAATGCTATGATCCTACCAAGCAAGAATAATGAACTCTGTTGTAATGTTATACTATATCTTGCAAAAACAAAATAAAAACAAAAACAAAAACAAAACAAACAAAAAAATTACAAAAAAATTAAAATAAAATAAACATAAAAACAGGTTTACGAAATCAACCCCCATTTTTTTATTTTTCTGAATGTTACTTAGGTTGTCTCTAAGCAACATTTGAAATCCCTAAAACTTCTAAAAGGACCAAAGAACAAAAATTGTATGATAGAATGAATAGAATAGAATGAATAACCGAGATTAGACTGAATTTAGTTTTAGTTTATTGTTATTTATTATTATTTCTCTTAATTTATTTTATCTGGATATTATTATTATTATTTGGATTATATGTTGTCATGTTTGTGTGTAAATTTAAACTATTTTCAATAAAGATTTTTTTTAAAGTTCGTTTTCCGGTTTCTTCTACGCCACTTCCTCCTCCTTCCTCTTGTCCTTGGCATCCTCGCTGTACAGGATAAACACATGGCTAAAATGAGCAAAGAGACCAAACAGCGGCTGCAGCAGCTTTTCCAGTGCGGCCAGTTTGTCATCCGATGGGGCTTTATCCCAACCGTGCTGTACCTTGGTCAGTATCTGAACTTTAGCGGTGGGGGAAACGGCGGGCTGAGAAGACATGCCTAGCTAACGTTAGCCGGCTAGCGTAGCTTATTAGCATTCTGCTGCAGGCTACTATTACAGGGTTTATGGGGAGGTACTACAGTTAATTATTCTCGGCTTTTATTTAAACAAGGATTAAAAAACTGCAAGACAACAAGGGACTTTTAGTTCCAGTGTCCCAGTTTTGCTTTATAGGCATTCATTTACATGGTTGTGCAACATTCAGACTTAACCTGTATGGGTCCTGAGTGTTAGCAGTAAAGATATTAGTCACATACTGTATTTCCTTGGGTAGGTTGTTGAATCAGCGCAGTAAATCCCTCTTAACATTATTCAAGTTTTTTTTTTTTTTTTTTACATAATTAAAATTTAAGTCTCTTTGAACGACCCCCTCCATGTTGTATTGAGGGCTGTGTAACTATCTTTTGATTCTGATCAAATAATGTTGAAAACAGTTTACCTTTAAGTACTAAAACAATAAGCCCTAGCCATAATTGATTTCAGACTGTTCCTCTTGTAAGTCCAAGACATGTCTGTGCACACGTATTTGTGCCACTGAAATAGCAGGTTGTGGTTTGGAGTATAGACTGGGGGGGGAAATAAGACTTTTGCATGGCTGTGGTTTGGCACTAAAGATGGGGAAGTTGACACTTTTGCATGAGTGACCTCACAACCAGTGGAGTTGCCAAGTGTGAATGAATCTTCTCTGACTTCAGCATATTGGAAACACCGACGCTGATGTAATACTTTCTCCCCTCTCATTTTTCTTCCTTTTTCTTTTGCCCCCCACCCCCTCTTTTTTTTTTTTTTTGAAACATGCATTTCTCTCCTGCAACTCATTTATGTAAAGATAGATTTTTCTTGTTTTTAACATGGAGTGCACCATCTGACTAAAACTGCATATTTCAGGCAGTCATAATATAAAAGTAAGCACTGATTATAGAATATGTTATGCAGAGAATGACTGAATTAGCATTGAAGCAACGATGATTATTAATCCATTTTAGAGGCATTTTAGAGGTGTTCATTTATCAAAAAAAAAACAAGTTTCCAGCTTTTCTAATATGAGGATTTGAGCAATTTTATTGTGTTGTTGGTCTGAGAAGACAGGCCATGGGCATTCTGTTATCCTTAATTCTGACATTTTACTCATGCCCTTTTCTTAAGAATGTGTTGCATCATGGTTGACTCTGTGTGACCTATGAATGAAGCTAGAAAATCTGTTGGGGAAATAGATATTTTTTCTTTGTTTTTGTGAGGAGGAGATGGTGAGTCGGATGTTTGGCTCGCTACATTTCAGCTGTAGTTACAAATGCCATTTCACCCTATTCCACAAAAATGAGATCTGATGCAACTATGCTGTTGTTATGGGATGTTTTGCAGGGGGCAAACTGTAATCTGCTGATTAACTGTAATAACTCACAGTGAAACATTTGTTAGGATCCACCTAATTGTCATGGACAATTTTTGGTGTATCATTATCAGTGCACAGGCATTAAGAAAATTTAATTATAACAGGTATCTGTACTCCAAGGCGAAGGCCATATTGAATATGTGTATTTTACACCAAGCTGGTGGATTTTCTACTGTAGCTGCTAGGGACTAGTTGTAACTCATAATAAGGTCTTTTGGATAGACTAGATTCTGTTTTCACTGTGTTACATTTCTTGGCACCGGTTTAACATGTAAACCAATTCATCTATGGTTTTGATTTACAGGTTTCAAACGTGGAGCAGATCCAGGAATGCCTGAACCCACAGTCTTAAGGTAAGGACATGTTAGTGTGAGATTTGTGTTTCCTGTCAAATCATTGATCTGATTTCCAAACAAGCACACAGAATGGTGTGAAATATGACACAAACGGCAAGTTTTTAGTTTTGCACCATGACAACGAATTTCTTTTATTCTTGGAATAGCTGGGTTAACCGTTAACAAGCCGTACAAGTCGTTATGATTTCAGTCAAATTGCAGTAACTGTTTTCCATGATTTGGGAATGAATAAATAATTGCGCTGTGTTTACCAAGATGTTACTACTTTCTTACTCTGTTTATTATTATTTTTACTATACTAAGAAAAACAATACATTTTTCCACAAACTACTTTATGCCTTTGCCCAAAGTTCCCAACAAGTCCATATCTTACATGACTTCTCAATTTTTCATGTTGCTATGTACATCAGGTTTTCTATGGTCCAGCTGCAGGATGTTTCTTTAATCCATCGATTAGTTTTACATCTTTGAATATCCTTCCATATCAAAGTAACTACACATTTGTCTCAGTAAACAAAGGTCAACTAATTTATATTTCCTTCTTTTTACTGAAGTAAGAATTAGATAATTTTAACTATTCAGCTTCACAGCAGCTTCTGGTGCCTGTAAATCCAGGACATCATTTTATTTAGATGTAAGCTATTTGTAGTATATGCAATATACTGCAAGCACTGCAATCAGTCAGTAATTAGAACAGATCATGGTACATGATCAAATGTGGTTAATACCTTATCCTGTGTAGGTGTGTAATGTAAACCACATTAAACCCCGTGAGATATATCATTTTGTTTTCAAGGGGATTTCTTTAATTAGTGCTGGAGTGTCGATACTAAGTTTTAAAGAGAGAGGGAGAGAGAGAGAGAGAGAGAGAGAGAGAGAAGAACTTTCCAGGATGTCTCAGGCGTTGTAATTAGACTGTAGGAATTCAGGAGTCTTCTTGAACCTGTATTTATTTTATTATTTTCTCTAGTTTGCTATGGGGCTGAGGAACATCTCCACAGAGCCAATCCTCTCCTCGTCATGACCATGTGACCCACCTCTGTGTTGGAAGTCTGGGAAATGGACATTATTTTTCACTTTCCTCTCCACAAATCATACTGTCCAACGTCCGAGAAGTAATGAATGAATGTTAATCTGTGGCCATATTGTGTGTGGCTGTAAAAGCGTGGAGAGTGTTGGCAACAGGGATGGAAGATATTTGGATTATGTGAAAATGTTATGCTGACCGGACTATCAGTTGGTACTGGTTTATGAATGTGTGTCACCGATGTTAAGATATACCATTAGTTCCATGTTTTTCCTCTTTTTGTTTTTAATTTAAAATTGCTGAAAATAAATCCTCAACAAAATGTCAGTCTTGTTTTTGTCAGTCTTGATTGTTGTAGGTGGTCCATGAAATTCTACATAAAATTCTATATAAAATTCAGTAATATTCGTTTTTATCTGTTACACTCATTTTCCAGCCTTTGTGGAAAATACGAACATAAGGATGCTGTTTAGAATGTCTGTTGTCGTGGTCGAAAAACCACAGTTACAAAATGTGTTGCAGCCCTGAAATGTGTCATAAGTGTGGGAATGAAGAAACTTGCTCCTTATATATGCAAATGATTTTTATTTTCTTTCTCCGCGTGTACAGAATACTCTTTCAAGTCACTCACCGGTAGCATGTTCTTCAAAACATGGCTTATTGCATTGTAATTTTCAAACAGCAGGTTTAGTTTAGTTTACACTACAAAATAAATAATAGTCAACAATAATATAAGTGAAAGTAAGAATTGCTTACAAAAATAGATAATACTATATTTTTTTAATTCACCTAAAAAAATACTAACAATGCTGCTAATGTTAATTGTAACATTCCAGAAATGAATCAGCATCAAAATATTCCTATTATTCCACAGTCATGGATTTTCCGATGACTAATAAATAACAATTTTCACCAAATATAAATAGGTTAAATAAGTACTGCAATAGTGGGTGATTCAAGCCCTCAGGCCTACAATATTAAACATACACACAGTAGCCATTATACCTACTGTTAGTGCAGTCACAGCAACCACCAGACATTTGAGTGTGAGGATGATTCTGAGAGGAGTGACGGTGTTACCACCACCTAATTTTCCCTGAGGTATTCCTTCATGACTGATTCTTATTGCCCTCATCTCTTATACTATGTGGAAATGGGGACGGATGGCTGCATTAATCCCGCTGGCCAGAGCACTCTGGCCCTCTCTCTTTTACGAACCACCGGTAAACTGTCGCGCAGGAAGTTGCGGAGCTGGAGCAGGATGCTGTGCGCAGTCATCTTCCTGTGGAAAGAGTTGGGGCTGTCGATGTCCTTCAGCAGCTGCTCCTCCTGGTTGCTGGTCAGCACCGTGACCTGTCCGGGGTTCCTCATCTGTGGTGCAAGAGTGACAGTGGTAATATATGACTAAGCAGTGTTGTGTCATGGTAATAAACCCAAGACGTAATGCAAGGCCAGACACTACAAAGTCCTAAACAATGTGACATTATAAAGAAGGTAGAAGAAATGGGGATATTTACTCAGAAATAAAAACAGGAAAAATATGTTTAATAAATGAGCTATAATCAGTTAAAGTGCAGTCACTCAAATCCATACTTAACTCAAATTTTCACCTGCTTGTATTTTACTAATTAGTTTCATTTTGTGCTACTTAATTCTTCTGGTCCCCTACATTTCTAAGGGAAATATTGTACTTTTTACTCCACTACATTTATTTGCCAGCTATAGTTACTTCACAGATTAAATACAAAACTTAGAAGTATGCAATGTACTTATATGGCTAAACTACACAACCATATTCATAGCACTTAAACTATAAACTCTATGTGAAAGTAATAATATATATTTTATACAGTCTATGAGTACAACCTCAGCTGACAACAACAGTAAAACACAACTTACACATGAATGCATCCTGAGTCCTTTAACTTTTCAGTGTATTTTGTGGATGTACTTTTACTTTACATTTTTAACTTTTTTGTAATAGAGATTTTTTTTTTTTCTGTGTTACAGCTACTATAACAGAGATGAAGAAAAAGTGAGCCAGACAGACAAGTTCAGGGCTCATACAATGCTTACATGTTTTTTCCTCCCCAGAATTAATCCAGAGAGAGAAGTGAGCAGCATGCCAGACTCACCTTTGCTTTGATTTCGCCTATCAGCTGCCTGATGGAGATTTTCATCTGTGAGACATGTAAGCTGCTCGGATACTCCTTCTCCACATGCTTAAGAAGAACCAAGTAGGTCTGCAGGCCCTCGACCAGCCTGCGGAGACAAGCCTCCTGGAGAGAAGAGAGAAAATCACTGTCAGTGTTCAAATGAACTCTGTCACCAGTATATTTTCTATCAGTGTTACTGTGGAGCAAAGGGGGGAAGAGGTCTACTACCTTGCTGAGGATGGATTTATCGCTGCAGTCAGCTGGAAGTGAGGAGATTTTGTAGTTGTCCAGCACAAGGTATTCCGCTTGTCCCTTGAATTCTTCCACAAACTGATAGAGGAGAAACCATGGAGGTCAGGAGCACAGTTTACACACTCTAACTTTAAAAACAACTCAGTAAAACTTGATGAAGACGTCGCTCATCCAGGCAACTGCAAAGATAGCACCGTTGAGAGAAATTCCTGGAAGATAAAGCACTTACCTCTTTCTCATGGTTCCCTAATACTTTAAGCATCGAATTCCAAGACTGAGATTCGCTCAGCAGGTCAGAGAACCCCTCCTCTCCCCCACCTGAGGTGTCACCTGCCGGGCTGTCGGTGGGCTCGATTTCAACCGGAGCTGCGGAGGCACACAGCAGCTGAGCGGCGAGCATCAGTGCAAAGAGCAAAGGGCCATCTGTGTGTGAAGAGGAAGAGGGTCAATGACTGAATGAATGGAAAGAGGAAGAAACACAGGAAACATGCGCACCACAACTACAGGGCTGCAAATCACTTACAGAGTTTAGAGGGCATGTTGCGCTGCTGGGAAGCACTTGCTGAGTTTCCACTGATGCTGAGGGCTGCCAGGGCCAGAAGGAGTTGCCTTGTCTTTGCGATGGGCTGTCATTTTATATTCTCCAGACTGGAGGGATTTCCCAATACCTCCCTGCAACAGGCAGGAATTAATAGTATGTGTCAAGCATCCGGTCCGGCATACGTCTGTGATTGATGGTGTGGTTTTGAGAGGATGGTCTGAGTGTTCATATTCAAAATGACCAGCCAGAGCAGGAATTTAACCTTGTGCTACCAAAGCTGCATTTATTGTTTCCTTGCTTGTTAAAATTAAGTGGATAAAGTAATATATAATTAATTACTTAGTAATCACACAATAATTGTACACACACACACAGAGACACAGTGTCAGCAATCACACAGGCTAATTCTGAGAAAATCCCTATGATATTTTCAGCCAAACAATTTAAAGGGAAAATCCACTCCAAACCATACATTTGCATAGCAGTATTCCAATGGCGTGTGGTGGTAAAAATCAATAAATATCGATGAGTATCGAATTCAGTGTCAAATTTTACAGTGGATTTTTTTATTTAACTTACAAATTGGGGGGATTAGTTGCTTATCCCGGTCAACTTTCTGGAGTATTTCCTCAAGACTTTCTTCCCCCTCAAGTATTAGCAACACTTGCGCAAGATGTAAGCTGTTCTTCCCCTTGCATAAGCAAATGAAATGATACGTAGCTGTCGCACAGGTAATTTCCTCATTCTCCTTCAGATATCTGTATCTTAGGAACATGTTGAGTATAAAAATATATATTTATACAAATGTCATTTTTGCATATGTTTTTTTTTCTCCTACAATCAGTGATTTTCATGCTGTTTCTTCATAGTGATGTTCTGTGTCATGTTCCTGTTCCAATATTAGTCATGATACTAGACCTTTCCGTGTGTGAGCCTGATAGGTAGAATTAATGAAAGAAGGAATATGTTAGTCAATAATATGATCATCTGATATTTGCCACTTTTGAATATTATAGCCTGTGCTCGTTGGTCAGAGTCCTGTCGGCAGCTTGGATAGTTCACCTGGAATTTTTCACCCTGATGGTGATTTCAGGTTTAATGACACAAGTTAGAAATAACTTTAAATCCAATGATTTATGCTTAGTAGTAAACCTAACCAAGTACATTTACTCAAGTATTTGATTATTTACATTTAATGCTACTTTATCCTTCTACCTCACTACATTTATCTGCCAGTTACTACTTTAACACACACTTAATAATTACAGATTAAACGAGTGTTTCCCAACCATCTTGGTCATGTTTGAGTTAGAAGTTAGTAATTGTTAGTAATAGTTCTACCAAAGAGACATTTTCCCTCCCTCCCATTTAAATAACAGTTTGAGGCCCAAAAAGGTCAAATGATCAAATATTTCACAACGATTCCAAAAAACGTTAAAATATGAATACACATCTGTGTATCAGAACTTTTTTTTTCTTCTTCTTCTTTCCCTCCCCATTTATCATCTTATGACCCCCTCCCCCCAGATTAATCCTGTGAGAGGGCCTGACCCCCAAGTTGGAACAACAGCTACTTAAATGCATAAAAAGTTCGATTCACCTCAACCAGCTATGGTTGCTACTGTAATGCTGCTTACACACTAATGCATCAACAACCTAATAATGTCACATGTAACATATCAGTAACACTGGTCATTTTACAGAAGAACAGTTACTTCTACTTTTGCCGATATTGCTTTTGTGCTTTTACCTAAGTTAGATTTTGAATGCAGGTCTTTGATTTGTAGTGGAGTATTTTCATACTGTTGTATTGGTTCTTTTGATTATGTAGGAACTATATATTTATTCCACTATTGCTAATGCTTGACATTTCCACGGCAAAATGTTTTAAAGTATCCAATAACAGTAACAAGCTCTAAGTTTCTACACTGTAAAGCTAAAAGGTTGAGAAAACTCAGTAGTACGTTAAAGCAGCTCAAATCTATGCATCCCTCTTTATTTTTGAAAGTCAAAGAGTAACAAAACATACTTTTTTGTGTCATGTTATCTCAGTTACCAAGAAAAGAGGAACTATTGAGACACATCACTCCTTATGAGTGAGTCTTATCAAGGAGTCATATGTCAGGGTGGAGTAAGCACTATACTGTACACGTAAAGATATACAGTGCTGAACTTTAGGTTCAGGAAAAAAGTGTTAAATCACCAATTGTCTGTCATCATCGGAAGTCCCCTGGTTACTCTGCTCACTCATGTCCAAAAGAATGTGATATTCTCTCTGGGATGCTTTCTTATTATTTCTCATAAAAGCCGGAAATTTGTCCTGCTAGCTTGTTGATGATGGTGATCATATATGATGAGAAATTTAATCACTACAGGACTTAGTCACTTGTGATGCAAGAGGATAACTTAGTTTGTTGGCACGCATAAAATTTTTGTTTAAATGCTAATAATTCGTGTTTCTAAGTCAGTTTGTAATCCTTATTTATATTGTGTCCGGTGCTTTTCAAATAGCAGTGATAATGCCCCTGGATAAAACTTAATCTGAAAAACCAATAAAATGAGGCAAATTTAATTCCAGCTGCTAACAGCATCCGAGTTAATTATAAAATGAAACTGATTCCAGAGTTGTAGTTCTATATTTGGTGCTTTTATTTATTTTATTTTCTTAGACAGACTGTGCTACATCTTTTACAAAATAAGTGTTGGGACACCAGAGGTCACAATTCTAATCCCAGTGATATTCTCCCCATATAAAGTCTTATCAAAGGTTGGATATTCTTAAAAGTCCTGCACCTTAGCTAGTGGATATTTTATCAGATACGTCTCTGATGGTTGGTTGGCCCTGCACTTTGGCACGTTGGATTGCTGTCAAAATTTGTACAGACCCCCAGAATATGAATTGTTAGAACTTTGGTGACCCCCCCGTCCAAACAACATCAAAAGTAATGACATTCCCATCAACCTCAGCCGTACTTTCTGTTTTGTGCTAATTAACAGTTGTTAGTTTGCTAACAGGCTAAAAGAAGTCATTAAACATTACACCTGATTTTGAATATCACTTACTGTAAATTGCTTTGGAAAGAGCGCCTGTAATACCAGTAATACAATCACTGTACCACCAATGATAGTTTGGCTCTGACTCATTCCTGTTTTGTTATCTAGTGAGCAGCAGAGGTTTTTCTCATCTCCCTCCTTTTCCAGGAATGTTCTCCCTGCTGTGATAGTAAAGATAAACTCCCAAAGTTGGGTCTCCAACTTAAACCCTGTTTGTTTTCACTGTTATTGGTGAGCAGTTGTTACCACATATCCAGAAATGCCTTGTATACTTTGGGCTGCTGTGCATGAGAAATACGTTCGTTGTGTCTTCTCTTTTCAAGTTGTAAATGCGTCACGTGTGCTCCTTGACTGTTTTCCTCCTGTCATGTAACTATGGCCTATAATGACCAAGGTGGAGTTGGAGTACTTCCACAGGGTCAGGAGCGAAAAACAGTTCCCAGCCTGCTCCAGCCTGTTATGGACGTGCATTCCCAGGTACGTGGAAACAGGGGTCAGAGGGGGCTTGGTTCTACAGAAATCCACTACCATTTCCCTTGTTTGGCTGTGATGAACTACCGGTGGTTCTACTTGCCATGCTCAACAAAGTTGTCTACCAGTGCTCTGTATTCTGCTTCCTGTTGTTTGCTAATACAATCGCAGAGTCGTCAGAGAACTTCTGCAGGCGGCATGACTCGGAGGTGTACTGACACACACTTCCCTGGTCTCACAAACTGAGGCCTGTTGGTAAGGTAGTCACCCACAGAGTGTACACCGACCTATAAGCTTATTCCCCATCAGTACAGGCTGAATGGTGTTGAAGGCACTTAAGAAATCAAAAAACATGATCCTCACTGCACTTCCCCACAATATCCAGGTGGGACTAGCCCTGGAGGAGATGGCAGATGACAGAACATCCACTCTGGTGAGCAAACTGCAAGGTGGCTGAGCAGTAAGCTAAACTGCCAGAATAATAAGACTGTAAAAGTGCCATGATTTGACTTTCATTTTCATCATGTTTCTGAGTTCAAATATGAGTTCAAAAAAAGCACATCGGTATCCAGGATATTCTACAGTCATCATTCTGTAAAACTTGGCTGACGCTAATAACCAAAATATGACCCTAACCTGGATATGAGCTTCTGATTAATCGAATGCCACTTGCTCACGTACGTTGCAATGTTTTTCAATATTTTTCAAGAGAATGAAAGGGAGGAGGACCTCTTTGGACCTCATTTCCTTTTTCCTTAATCAATCAATGAAAAGTCACCTTGCTTCCATTTAATTCACCATTGCATTGCAGTATGTGATCATTAGTGCTTGTCTCCACAGGCCCTGTGGGATGCCTCAACATATATCATTCTTATTAATTCCCCCTGCTACTATTTTTGATATGTGACTTTCCCCCTGTCTTTCAGCATTACTCATGGGGAATCAAACCAGAGAACTCCAGAGAGCTCTTCTGAGGATGTTGTAAGAATGGGTATATGTCCACTTTTGGTTAGGGGAGTATTTTGGTACTTTCAGTGTACAGTTTGTGACTTTAGAATAGCTCAGCGGTCGCAGGGCAGTGGCTGGGGTTAGTAGGAAGTGTCGATCCTGTACATTCTCCTCCCCCAGCCGAAGAGCTCAAAATTACTTTTCACGTACAGAATTTTTTCCTTAAGTTGACATGTAAAACTTTAGGATAATATGTCTATTCCAGTTCTGAATCTTTAATGCACTGAGATGCACTTATGGATTTTGTTTATGTGCGATAACCTTGTTTGGGAGGAAAGTCTGTGGAGCTGGAAGCAGTCCTGACTCTCATTTCTGCTTTTTTTGTTTTTGTGACCAAAGCACTTTATTTTCTACTGCAAAAGTCCACAGTATGCACCCTCCGTTAGCCACAAACAAACCCTTGCTTTTCTATTGAAAAAAAATCTTTATTATTTTAAAATATGGAATAAACGCAGTGTAAAGCAACTTTGTACTATATTGTGGCTTCTCATGTGCGCTGTAAAGGGATTTATCTGAGATGTGCATGTGTGTGTGTGTGCATGTAAAGTTTGCACTTCCCTACTTTGTTACTTTGCATTTTAAAAGGGGCTAAACATCTGAAGCAGTAAGCAGCTTGGAGCAAAGGCACATTGTGATTTACAGCAAGAGTGGTGCTCTGAGGAAACAACTCTTTGTTTACACATAAAGAATGTGTTCTAAACTTTCTTACAAATTGAAATATGATGGCGGTGGTGCAGCGGTTAGCACTGTCACCTCACAGCAAGAAAGTTTTGGGTTCAAACCCTGGTTCCCTCCAGGTACTCCAGCTGCAACCCACAAAGGATAAGCTGTATAGCTAATGGATTGATGGAAATATGATTTTTTTCTTTAGCGTGATCTCGCATTAACACAACATTGAGTCTCTGAATCTCTAAATACTGCAATATAGAGATTCTGGCCCTTGGAAACAGCAGTTCCCAAGACAATCTCAGCTCAAGGCCCATTTAGCAGCTATTGGAGCTTTTGATCATATCACGTGATCTTAATCACAAGATGAAGTCGCAGCAGTTTTCAAAGTCAAGAATGTTTGAAACTTGACTTTTAAGCCCACGTGGATGACACGCTCTTTAAAACGTTCAGAAAAAGTGTGGAAATCTGAACATTTACAATCCATTACAACTCAGCAACTCCACCTGTGTGAAGTGAAGATCATGTGATGTAACTGACAGCTCCAGAACAACTACTAAATGGTCCCAGAGGTGTTTTTTAAATACAGAAATTCCATGTAGCATTAAGACAAGATGGTCAGCCTGGTGGGTCAGCACTGTCACTCCCAACAAAAGGGTCCTGGGTTAAAATCCACCTGCTGACTGGGACCTTTCTGTCTACCTGTCATATGTAATATCTGTTTTACTATTACAAACCACATAGACTGTATGACACACTGCACAGATTAAGAAAACAAAACAAAAAACCATGACCAGATGACCACATATCAGGGCCAGTAAACCCTATCAAGCATCTTTACAAAAATCTTACAGCGAACACACTCCAAGAGAAGAAAATGAACAAAAATCACCCTACGTACGGTACTCTGAACTTTTTTGAACCACAAAGTATGACCTTTATTACGGTAAGCAGTGCAACCGAATAAAGATATCCTCAAAAAGTAAGTGTAGTGAAACCTAAATTGTCAGAGGTTTTTGATAAGGTTGCTCAATTTCCTTCTTCTCTCAGTTTGTGCAGTAGAAAAGGTCGGTCCCACAGTCAAAGGAATCAAGTCCAGGCAGCCTCCCTGCTGAAACAGGCAGCTGGGACACTCATCTCATTATCATTACTGACATTACAACTCATATGAGAGAAAACATTATAGCATTATAACTCATATGCCAGTGCACTGCTTTAACCTTGTTCATGTTCTTGGCGGCAGAGAGGGCCAATGCTAGTTACATCCTCAGAAACATTATTCAGCATAGTTGTAGCAGTTGGCATCCCTCCAGGCTTCCTCTTGCTTTTGTTCCTCTCAGGCTTCCACTGAAATTCTTATTACTAAGAAAGGGAGGGATCCAGTCGGTCATAGTGTGTACATTTTTATTGTTTAACCCTCCACTTTCACTTCAAGGGTTTGTGTGTCTGTGTGCATGTGCATATACAAACAGCAGTAATATAATATCTCCCCTGTTTCCTTAATGTACTTGCATCACTTATATCACAGATAATACTGCCTTTAGTCATTGATTGCCTATATGTATATTGAAAGCTCCACAAAGGAATGTGTGGGACCCATTTTTTTTTTTTTACTTGCTTTTAACTTGTTTTTATGCTATTGTTTGTTGTTTAGCACTTTGAATAAAATGAATTATTAGTACATTATTATTAAACTTCCCACTTGGTCTTTCCATATTAACTTCAACCACCTACTGGAAAAAGTCACGTGATTCTAGTTTTTAAATTGGTCAGATCCTCTTTTTAACTTTCATTATCAATGAAACCTAAATTCAAGGAAAACTGGTATCAGCTTTAATAGAAATTCATCATGAATTAATATTCCAGTGTTATGATCTTTTACATTCTTCCCATTTGTCAGTTTTAAGGTTGTGTAGAGTTCTGTGCATAATTCATTGATTTTATATAGTAGTATATGTGTCTGTATATGTGCATACAGTGCATATTTCATGTATCAGGTTTAGTAACATATGTGAAATATTAAAGCTTTGGGGAAAACAAAGCATCAAAACACATAGACTTGTGGGGCAGGGGATTGAAACGCCAACCCTACAATCAATAACGAAAAAAAAAAAGATGTAATACTAAGCTACCACAAATAGCACATAAAATCTGTGTGAAATATTCCTTGAAAACAATATACATCATAATATATACTTACATATTGATAATAGTTTTATGAATCTCTACAAAAATAAAGTTGAGAAACCTTCTACAATAATAATCAAATGAGAATGTCTGTTTTTGACTAATGCAGTTACCCTGACAAAACCTGACAAAATCCTGAAATTCCAATATTACCATAAAGCAGTTCTGCTCAGTGATGCAGTTGCAGTTAATACTCACATAAATTGGGAGTATGTATATATATATCAAGATCCCATTAAGTCCAGTGTAACTCTTATTATGTTGTTGGTATAAAACTTCATTTGTATTAGTTTGTGGTAAAAACACAACTTTATCAGGTATGTACATCACATGAACACAGTATATAACTAAAATAATGAAGCTCTTAAAACTAGACATCCACTGTTATTTATATAGTATAGGGAGAGCCACACAGATACCTACTGCAGGGCCCTCATACAGAGATATTGTTATTCAACAGTGAAATTTTACCCTCAAATTTACAAATATCAAGTGATCAAGACTGTGGGACTTTTGCCCCAGGGGCAGTTACCCACCTTGCCCAGTTGGTAGTAGACTTGGCCTGATGTAGAAATAATATAATAGAGGTAAAGCCATGAGAAGTAGTAAACGTAATGGACTGGATGTTCAGCTGATGGACTAAATAATTACTCTGGTGATCAATCAAAGCAACAAGTTGGTCTTTTCATCAATTGACATATTAATTTATTCCTATTTTTTGAATAAATAATATTTTTTTCTTTTTTCATGATCCTTTTGAGAACAACATTGGATAATTAGAATGTTGAGGTTGCAATGAAGTTTGCACTCTTACAATGTAAATATGAACTGTATATACTGTACAAAAAAAGATGGATTTTCATTGGCTTCACTGACTTTCGATTTAGATGTATCCTGTGATCAGAAGAGGTCAGGACACTCACTAAATGAAGATCATGTGTAGTGAAGTGTACAGTTTCACTTGCTATTCTGCAGCTGAGAGTGGAGAGAGGAGGATTAAATCCTAAAGTCTGCAGTTCACTGGAGTTGCTGCTAGATGGCAATCCCGCAGCAGCTCTGATGAAAAGTAGGTTCAGTCTTCTCTAGGAGAGTGACATCCTGAGGCAGTAGTATGGAGGTTGCCCACCCACTACAGCAATAATATATGACCCTCAGATTGAACAGAAATTGCTTGAGGGTCTCTGTGGACATGGAAGTGTGTGTTTGGACTTGAGTTTCAGTTCATGTGTATATAAGTCCGACTTCAGTGTGCAATGTGTATGTATTATGTGAAATATTTATCATCTAATAGCTTTTTAATTGTCTCAGCTGGAATATCAGCATTGGCCTGAAGTCTGTTAAGAAGCTGTACCAGTTTAGTAAAAAAAAAAAACTTTAATAGCCCCATCCTGTGTTTCCTCCAATTCCAAGCTGACCCTATACCCAGGCTGAGTTTAATAAAACTAGGAGTGTAAAGACATTCTAGCAACTCCCTGAGGCTGTGTTCCCAGGGTCCTACCTTCCCTTGTTACATGAACCTCCTACCTTGATCAGGTCTAGCTGTTGAGATATTCAAGTTTAGACCAAAGTGTTGGGCTGACCGTATAACCGACATTGCCATCCACAGAGCTGTGGCTTCAGCATGGCTAAAGAAGTAGTTTTGTAATGTCTGTCATGTACTAGGGGGCAGTGCAGTTACCTAAAAGTGTGAGGAGCAGTATGAACTCTTTCACAGTGTGAGCCTTCCTTCTGTTCTTTTACATGACCTTAACTGTCATATTGTGTTTAACTTCTAGTTACAGTCCAACTTTTCCTCCCCCTCTAATTCTGCTCTCCTTTCCTGTCGTTTTATCACCGCCATGCTGATTTCTCCCCCTTCTCTCCCACTGCTCCTCTCCTCCTTCCCTCTCTCCACTCCGTCTCTCCCTCCCTTCCCTTTGTGCCTTCTTCTCAAAAGGCCATCTCTCTCTTCCTCTCCTTTGGCTTCTTCTTCCAAAAGCGGGGCGGGAGAGTCCATATGAGGCAAGGAGGTGTAACCTCCTCAGCTCAGTTCGCCTGGCACTCTTCAATATTCCAATCAAGGGTGCATTTGTTTGAAACTCTGAATATGTGTGCAGTGGTGATAAGTCTGACCGTGTGTGTGTGTGTGTGTGTGTGTGTGTGTGTGGATGCTTTATTTGTATGCAGGAGAGAGGCAGAAAGGAAAAAAAAGATAGAAGTGTGTATATTTGCGTGTGTGGTGACAGTTTTGGGATGAAAGGCTTTCTCCAGTCCTATGGTAATTGGTTTACTATCTCTCTCTTCCCCTGCTTTGGCCGTCTTGGTCCTCTTGCTTTCTTTCTCTCCCCATATCCTCCTTTACTCCGCCTCCCCTCCCCCCTACAATCCATTCTTTTCCCCACGCTCCATCATGCAACCCTGCCGTACTGTACAGTACTGTATATGCATTGCTATGTGGGGCTCATTCATTCAAAGGCTGTACTATCAGGTTTGTTTGATTTTGCTGTGTGTGCATATGTGACTGTGTGTGCATGTATCAGCGGCCGGTCACAGTGGTCCCCGGGGAGAGCAGAGCAGCATATTTCATCATCCTCCAGACTCGGCACAAGAAAGCCCTAAGTCCCTTTCTCTCCTTTTGCCTCTTCAGCAATTCAGCAGACACTGAGTGTTTAACTTATTTCCTTCTTTCACTTTCAGGCAGCTGCTCGTGCTGTGAGTCTATCTAAAGCTTCCTTAGGTTTTTTTGTTTTTTGTTTGTTGTTTTTTTCCAGATTTAGTAGTTATAAGTCATAATGCTACATGCAAACTCCTCAAGTCCTTTGACAATTCGTTTCTGGACTATTGTGGAGAAAGCATGCTGATTATCCTACTTCTATATCGATCTTGTCAATTGTGACACACGAAGTGCCTTGGATCACTACTTTGCAGGATCATGTTAAACTGTCTGATGGCTTTATTTTTTGTTTAATGTGTGCAACATCTTCAGAGGATCTTCAACAGTGCTCTCAGCTGTAATATCTTCTCCTCTCGGCTGACCCGTGGTTGTTTCACAGCCCCTGCATCCCAGCATTGTCCTGCAAATCCTCAGAAGGCAGCTATCTGAGCGATAATCCTGAGGAAGGGACTGATGGCCTTCCGGGCTCTCAATGGTGTGTTTAGCTCTCCTTTAGCACTGGCAGATTAGCACCCATGAGGCCCCAGATGGGATTTTATTTTTATTTTTTGATGCTGCTTGCAGATCACAAACTGAAAACCTCGCTCAAAACAAGCATTCTGTATAATTTCCGCACTGAGAAATGCTTTATCTAGCTAATCGAGCAACTTTGCGTGTCGTTCCTGCAGCATGTCAACCTCCCATGCAGAGAATCCATTCACAGCCACGTAACATGTACAACCGATAAAGACTCAACACGGTGTGAGTCCGCGAAATTGAAACTAACACTTTTACTTGATGCAATATTTTCTCACTACCTTAACACAGTTTAATTGATGACTCTACTTTCTGCCACAATTTTGATTTATTTCTCCTTGAAATTGTCTGCGTTTGGTTTACGCACTACTCCAGTGGTTTGTGGTGGGTGAACTCCAGTTGGAAAAAGATGATGTCATGCATTAGAATGTTGTCAGCATTGCCAATCAAATGATAAAGAACACTACACAGTCCTGATAAAGCAAATTAATTGTTTTTTACTTTGTTGTCCCTGTCCACTGTGTTCCGGTAAACACGCATAACACAATCATACGTTAAAGCTGAATTCCAGTTATTTTCCTACTGTGCTGTCAACTGCGGCTATAAATCTCGATTTAATCAAAAGATCTAAAGCCAGAAACTATTGTTAGTCTTGGCTAACCTATAATATTAGCCACTGTCAATTAAATCTGATTTCTGCTGTCATGCAGCCATCTGAATCTGACAGCTCAAACGCCAAAAGATAACAGCAGCAGCTTTGGTGATCACAGGCAGAGCTAAAGGGACTATGTGGAGTAAAACTTTGATGTATCTTACCTTGACTGTGAAATAACTGGATTTTGTTGGCATGTAATGTGCAGCTGTAGGAAAAAGACAGCCCAACAACCAAGTTTGGAGATATAAGAAAATAAGTCATGATTGTGTGTCTGTGTTAAGTAGGCTGTTCTTTTCCTCATGTGAGTCTGGTTTCAAGACAACTTGCTTTAATGTGTGAAATGAATGAAACGTTGCAGCAAGCTCTTTTGATCAAATAAAATAAAGAGATTTTCGTTTCTTGATGTGTGTGTGTGTGTGTTATTCAGCTGTAAAACTGTATGCTGGTCATTACGTCTGACAGCAATGCTGTTGAGTATAATCTCCAGTCCTGAAAGGGGCCAGGTGTCCCAATTACAAGTCCTATCTGAAAAGCAGGCTCGACATCCCAGAGTTATACAAGTGAACCCACTGCACTCAAGCTGAACCCTGCTCAGCTTTATGTCATTGAATTATCAGGCTCAGATCACTCAAGATCTACTGAATTCAAATTAATTCTCTTTCCTTATCATATTCAGTTGAATTCTTTAATCAAATTAATGCATTTCACCGACTTCCTTAGCGGGCTGTGCCCTTTTTTCATGCCACAGAGCAAATTTCTTCTGGTCCCATGGCTCCTGGCTGCTCATAAAGCCACAAAGATGGCACAGAATGAAAAAGCTTGGTTTGATTTGACACACTTTGTTAATACTAGAGTCAGACCAGTGCTGGATTTTGAGGCTGACACTGATATTGATAATGAAAGTTAAAAAAAAAAAAAAGGATATCAATCCATTGGCTCATGTTCATGTTTTCTTCTGATAGACACATCATCCATTATCGTTATGCGTGATGTTTTGCGATGACGACCTCAGGCGTCAGTGTTGCACGGTAAATTCGAAGTGTTGAACTTTGTTACACAGACTGTGCTGACATTTCTGATGGAGCCAATCGCTATTGACCACTGCGTAGGTAAAAGATGGATGAAAAAGCTAATTCTGTGCTTCACAGATTTTCTGTAGTGTACACTGCCATGACGGAAAGATTTTTTGCCTCGTGACATACCAGCATGCATGCAGTACCAAGCTTGTTAAAAAAAGCTGTTGAATCTGCAAACATGGTGATTTACTGCTAATGGCACTATAGCTAAGCTGGTGTCATCTGGTGCAGCATCGCCATGTCGTCCAGAGTGGTAAATACTGTACTTGTGTTTTTACTGTAATTTGAATACAGTTTGTACTGAGCTGGACATTTTATGGATTAAAAATTTTAAATTATCAGTGCTCTCTGAGTGGACAGAAATATGTAACTGCGTGTCTTCCGAAACTCATTGGCATAATTTTGGCGCATCTGTAGGAAGGCTACATGAAAATGAGCATACACTGGAGCTAGTTCAGCTACACCATCACCCGCATTATGCAGAGCATACACATAGGGAAGAGGAGCGTTTTAAATAACAACTATTAGCATAATGAAAATGTGCAGGGTAGGAACCATGAGAGACAAAGCGTCTCATCTTCAACAGCCCGCGGTTCGGGGTTTGATTCTCTCGTATTTCAGCTCACCTGCCCTCCTGCCTCAGGTTAAACTGAAATGACCCCAGGCTCCCTGCATTCTCATACCAAGACAGAAAACAGCTTGAAACTTGGAAAAAATACAAGCACTTCTCTCTCTCTGTGGCTGCTCTTTGTTTACCTATAGGTATTTGAGCCAGAGTAATGTGGTGGCGTAGCCCTGCAGTGCCTTCTGCTTGTCTCTTTTCTCCCTTCCCCAAAGACTTATTATCCTTTGTATTGTATTAAATTTACAACTTATGACACACTAAACATCAACCTGATGTTGTCATCTCTGCTATACCAATACAACATAGAAAATTTGATGGTTTTTAAATGTACCTCGCCTTTTCCTTTGTCAGACTGGACAGGGGAATCAAAGGTGGAAGTGATGCAATGTTTCTATGCACCTGTATTACACGCACACACACATATCAACCTGGTAGTATTACTGTGGAGTAGGTCGCGCAAGGCATTGGGTGGAGCAACGGCGTCGCGTGCTGCGGAATACATTCAGTAGGTCGTTAACGCTGCGCGGTTTTGGTTGCAGATGCGGGTCGCCGGTGTAGGCGCGAGGCGGGGGAAATGGCGGGAACGGGCGCGGGCGGCGGGTACGCCTTGTGAGGATACAGTAGATGCCGGGAGCGGAGGCAGGCGGCGCACAGCTCGAGGACAGACGGTGAGAGAGGAAGGGAGAAGGGAGCCATGGAGGACTCGGAGCCTGAGAGACGGCTGCTCGCGGGCTTGCGGTGGAACCGGGCGCACAGGACCAGGCTCCAGCTCAAACACAAAATCCAGGACAGGCTACTCAAGCACAGGCTGCCTGCGGAAGAAAGAGCGTGAGTGTTTCAAATCGACCGCTGGCTGACTGACTGAATGACTGTCCGTCCTTCCGTGTTTGGTGTTTGATGAACGTTAGCAACGGTTTTCTTTTCAAACCATCAGTTTTCCCGACACCGCTCTGTGCTCTGAGGCTGTTTCGTAACCCCGTCACGACTCAGGTGTTTTCATTATGTTACAAGCATTACTGTCGCAGAGGCTGTGTGTGTGTGTGTATGTGTGCGTGTGTGCGCATGCTACATCCATAATAACCAGAATTGCTGTTGGACACCATACCTTCACACTCCGGTAGTCAAGGCAACACTACCACCCCCCCCCACAGACTACACACACACACACACACACACACACACACACACACACACACACACACACACACCTATTTACATACACTCAGAATTACATACAGTATATACTTATACACAAAAATCAATGTGCATCTACACAACCAACAATTATAAATTATCTGTCAATTTTTTCATTTAATTGATCAAGAAAAAAAAAATAAAATAATGGCAGAATGTGCATCACTTAAGTTCCCAGAATAAGGTGATCTCTCTTCAGATGTCTTGTTTTATAGCCTACAACCAATAGTCGAATATTTCAGTTCAAAATAATGTTAAACAGAGAAAAGCAGCAAAATGTCACATTTTGAGAACTTCAAAATGTTGTGATAATTACTGCAATGATAACTTGATTAGCAAAATTGTTTGCTGTTTAATTTTCTGTTGATTGACTAATTATGGAAGCTCCTTTCTGTAGTAGAATTGGTAAATAAGCGAATCTTTCTCTTATCCGCCCAATATTACCTTGTCTCAATCCTAGTGGGGCAAATTTGTAGAGATCTATCTCCTGGGTACTCATGATTCTTTTGCAATGATGATCGGTCAGCTAAGCAGTAAGTAATATTGTGAATCGATGTGCCTGATGTGGAACAAACGCACACCTGACAAGCCAAATATTGCTCGGTATCAGCTCCACTCATCCTCTCATCCTTGACCCAGCCAGGAGAAGGCGTGTCCTGATTCCTCTCATGGGAATCACAGGCCAGTGCCAGGACTTCAGTCCCACTGCTGCCATCAGGCTAAATATGCAGCATTTGCCTTAGTGTAAAACCACTCTTGGACCAAGGAGATGAACAGTTCATGTCATGTTACTCGTGTTATTAGATGATGTTTAATGACCTACAGATTGAAAGGGTGACTTTGTATTCCTGTCACCTGTCTGATTACTGTAATATGATTAAATCACTCCCATGGAAACAAACAGTGATATTAAATATTACATAAATAAGATAGTCACACAAGAATCTTATACTGAGACCCTAAAATGATGGGCGAGTTGGGTCACATTTCTATGATATTACAGGTATCAAGGTAATTAGCTACACTGATCACATCAGGAGCTGGATCGCATTTCAAAAAGCTGACTGTGTCCCATTTTTTCTAACTGTATTGTGCATTGTTTCTTCTTTGTTTTTGTTCATTGCCTGTGGTTGAGCTTGAGGGAAGCAAAGAAGGGGATACTGAGCAGATGAAGAAAAAAAAAAAGTCAAGTTTTCCTTCCCCTCGCTTCATCTAACTCAGTGCGTGTGCTCATGTGTGGGTGAGTGTGATGAGGCGTGGGTAAGTAGTGTAAAGGTATGGCTGTTCTGTGCAGACTGGTTCTCTCTAGACACTGGCAGTTGGCTTTGCTTCACCTGGCACACACACACACTCACACTCTATCTCTCTGACACACACATATTTGCACAGATAAATTTTCCAAAAAAGATGTCAGTGTGGAACTCCCAGAGATTGTTTTTGTACTGCACTACAGTAGCACTCCCAATTAAAATGCTAAAAGCAAATACTGACTTGATCTCAAATGCGGCTGCCCTCAAACAGCATCTACTGGCACTCTTCTGAAGGTGAAACCTCTGTGCACATCTACGTCTGTTTGTTTGATCCATTCAATGTCTCGAGCTATTATTTGTGCTTTTGTGTTCTAATGTTTTTGGAGCCCTGTAAAAGTGCAGAACACCTGACATCAGCAGTTTTGCCATGACCTCATATGCTTCTTTAATGTTACGCGGCAGCCTATGAAGTGAGTTGAAAGTGTTATGTTGCAGGGCCATCTACTGTCGCTTTTATTCAGCCTGCAGCAGCTTCACCTTAGAATCCTGTCTTACATTATTCTCTGTTGCAACTTGCTCTAGTGATAATTATTAGTCCTTTATTGGCTGCAGTATGACGGGAGCAGAGATTTACTTAAAGGGACACTTGGTTATAAGACACCTCCACCTTCACCCACCTTCTTTAGAAGTCAACTGCAACTCAGTGAGTTGTTGGATTTGAAACCACTTACTGGTCAACAAAGACGTTTGGCGATACATTTTCTGCTGAGGACATTACGAATCACTCCACTGTTTGCCAACATGGGGATATCATCAGAGCAAGTGAGAGCTCAGCTGCCACTGCAGTACTGCTAGTTTGGCTGGAAAAGGCAGTGCCAACAGGTCATGCTGACTGGTGCTATTTTTTTATCTGTTTATTTTGCTGTTGTTACTCACCAATACCCTCAAGCCCAAGTCAGTTTCTGCAAACAGGTTTACTCATGGACTGTTAGTTTAGGTTGGATTTTGTTGTTGACACCAAAACAGAGGAAGAGCTAGTGTGCATGGCGGCTTGAGACATGACTTTCTTCCAGATAATGCTGCCAGAGTAATCAGAAAACAGTTAACCTATCAGTGTTTCTTAAAGACAGATGGCGGCTTAATGTAAAATTTGTTAAAATTATAATTGTGGAGTCAATCAATAAACGGACCAGTGGAACATTAAAACTACTAAGAATGTCCCCATACAAAAAAATAGACACAGAGTTGAATTGTAATGCACTCTAATATTAATCATACTTTTTTGTTTTGGGTTTGCAGCCTCTTCGTCTTTTCATTCTTCTTGTGATGAATTTATGGCAGGCTACACTCTGAAAATTACTTTGCTGCCTCAGATGATACCAGATCAGTTTCGTGTGACATTTCGATGGATATCATAAAAAATACACTTGCTGTGAAGTCAGACCTTTTTATGGATTAAAACTCGAACACAAAGCCTGAACATCTTTACAATGTTACTTAATACTGATTAAAAGCGCTGCATATGTGAATGTACAGTGCTGCTCAAACATATCTTTTAAACTATAAATAGGATTATTGCAATCATATTATAAGATACTCAGACTTTAAAATCGTGGTCTTGGAAAGTTAATGATATTTCTCGAAGATGATCTCATTTCTGCATTTATGCATGCAGCAAAACAGAGGCTTGTGATGTGTTTTTATGTCACCGCAGGAATATCTCACATCCGCTAGCTTCCGTATACATTGCTATTAAAAAAGTGAAAAGGGCAAGTTAGGGTGGAGAGACTCAAACATATTCACTCTCACCCTATAAATGTACACTATCACAAGAACCACTGCATTTGACTGAAAAGGATTATAGCACAATGAAGCACGCTGATATCAAACTTTATTAACAACTTAAATATGCATTTCTTCTGACTAGGTTTTGCTTTGATAGGTACCATTTCCTCTTGAACTGATTTGATTTTGAAGTTGAGGAAATCCAATTACAAAGGCACACTTGTTTCCCTTTTTTGGATACCAGTGGAATACATTATTACATTTATGTGATAAAGCTGCAGCAAACTAAACAATCCTCACATCATTATTAAGACACGCAGATATTAGCAAGACCAACATGTGGCTGTTCATTCTCATTCAAAATAATAAATCTTGACGTGGCTTTAAAATGTTTGATGTTGTTTTTCAAACATTTGAGGTTAAAAGCTTCTGACATCAGTTCACAGACAAAGGTTAATCAGTTGATTTCCACTCTGATGTATGAATATGATTTACTCATAATATTGATTAGATTTGGTTAAAACATCTGAAAAAGTGGAAATCGATATTGGGACCGTCATTCTCAAAGACCATTTTAAAATCAAATTCCTGACCATCGCAATGTCTAAATATTGTTTGATTCAAGCGCTAACAATTATTTAATTATGCAGATTACTTTGTGGATTAATGAAATAATGTGAAGTCCCAAACCCCAAGATATTCAGTTACCATGAAGACTAAGAAACATGGCAAGAAGCTGAATAAGTCCTGAAATTATAGCGTGGTATCAATAGTGTAACAGTGATTGTAAGTGTTAGTAAGCCAAAAGGTCATGATTGCTGGCAACAAGGCATGGGCTGGCAGGTGGAGTTTTAAACAGCTTTACAGTGTGTGTGTGTGTGTTTGTCTGTTTGTGTGTGTATCCATTGAGCACGCTTCTTTGATGTCTCCATTTTGACTTCCTTGTGCCAATGACGGATCACCATCAGTCGACAGGGCTGGAGTGAATCTGAGGCGTGTGTGTGTGTGTGAGGCTTGCCAAGCATACCCGTGCTACAGCTCTTCACTGTGCTCAGCAATCTAATCTGAGAGTAATCCATTTTCTTGCAGATAATGACTCTCTCTCTCCTGCTCGCTCATTCGCTCCCTCTCTCTGTATACACACTTTGAAGTCATCACACAGATAAGCGTGTCAGCATGTGCTCTCTCTTTATAGCTCTCATTCCTCCTCTTCTCTCTTTTCTTCTCTTCTATCACTCTCTTTGGCCTCCAGTGCTAATAGCTGTAAGCTATACCCTGTGATGGGGAGAAGGCGGTATGGATGAATGGAGGGAGTGTTTTGTCAGAAACTGAGGCACCAGACAAAAGAAACTCACAGGAACATGGCGGCAGACATCTCTCTCATTGGCGATGCAATTATGAATGAAACACCTCTAAGCTAGCGTGTCTAGACTGTGTTTGTGAGGAGAGATGATGGCGGAGAAACAAGAGCCCTCGAGAGATCTGTGTTCACCAGACGGGGAACAAAGAGATGGGAGAGATAAGATACAGTGAGCCAGGCAAAGAGAAAAGAAGGAGGCAGAGACAGAGATAGTGAGAGTCAGAAACAATTTATTTAGTCTTGTGTGCTTGGCTGGCTGGTACTCTGCTGCCTCAGTCCAAACATTGCATCTTCACACACAAAAGACGGAAAAAAGATCATCTTCTCATATCTAGGAGTATGTATACGCAGGCGGGGTTTCAAAGTCAAAAACAAAATGCCTTGAAAATGTTTTGATTGTAGGTAGGATATTCTTTCAAATTTCTGTCCTTCAACTGTCTCTGTGGTCAATATATGGGCTACAACTTTGTTTCCCTGATTATCAGGTAGCTTTTACTGTGTCAGCCACAAATCCCTAGTTCATGCTTGTTAAGTTGTCTGACACAGAAAAATATGTAAATGCAGACAAATAAATTGTGAATTTGTCTGTATTAAACACTCAATGTAGGTGTTCACAGAGAGCAGGAAGTGAATGAATGGAGGTTCTGTGTGTCTGTCCTATCAGATGTTAGCTGTGATGTACAGTTCTGTTGTCTGCTGACCCAGAGAAGAGGAAGATATTTTTTCAAGTCTAATCTGATAAGTGTAGCCTTAAACAAATAGTTAAGTATTTTCAAGAAACACATATAAACGTGAATGTGAATGTAAATATGAAACTACAGTTAGCTTATCTTAGCATAAAGACTGCGCCCAACTGATGAATAGTGCTGCACGCAGTCACCCATAAAACCACAAGTTGTTTTTACACAGGCAGGCTAGCTTTTCCCCCTTGTTTCCAATCTTAGTGCTAAGCTCAGCTGCTGGACAGACTGCTGAACAAACACTAGTTTGGCACTGATCATCTCCTCTAACTCTTGGTCAGAAACAAAATAAGCGTATTTCCCAAAATGTTGAGCTGTTCCTTTAATGAATAGTAGGTGAGCTGTGGTAGTTGCTTGCTTTGAATAAGGCGTGTGTGCTATTGTGTAAGCTCTCTTGCAAATGTGTGTGTGTGTGTGACATCCCAGACAGTATCATCACTCTAATGAGGATCACACACTGCACTGTATCTCTCTAATCATCCCTCTATTTCATTTTCTTGCAACTCAAAGCCGAGCATTTCTCTCTCTCTCCTTCTCCTTCTCCGTCTCGCTCGCTCTCTTTCACAATTACAATTAAAATGATGTCTCTCACTGCGTCATATCTCTCTCCCCATCTGTCATGCTCATATCTCCTCTCATAAATTCATCAGCTGTTATGAATTGTGCAGCCTCCCTCTCTTACTTTTCCTCTCTTGCACGGGAACTCGTTTATATTTCTTAATCTACATCCATCTTCCACAGCTGCTTAGGTGCTTTTCATTTGTTCCATCATTTGATATCGCTGTATCTCCCTATTCTTCGTCATCTGGTGGCTTGCAATCATCACCTAGCGAGAGGCGAGGGGCAGCAGCAATTGCTCGCACACTCTCAGATCTCTGTGAAGGTTTCCAGGGGGAATCAAACCCACAACTCTGTCAGTGATCCCCGCTTCAATGACTGAGCTCACAGACCAGTTTCACTCCTATTGCAGGAGGTTCTCTGTCGGTTTTTAATGAACTTTGGCAACGTGATCGTCATCCTAATAACATTCTACAGTTTGGATTTTTATCTGGGGTGCACTGCTATGGTGTTTTCAAAGCTGGAAGCAGTATCTGATAGAATTCTTACCCATAACCACTGGCAATGATGCTGTTGCTTGTTGCAACTAAATAAAAATACAAAGTAATGCTTATAAAATCTACAAACTATGTTCACTACCTTGGACTGTTATGTGTTACGTTAGGTGTAGAGGTGTAGTGATTCCGAAACTGTGATACAAATATCCACAATCTCGACAAATACACCCTAGTTACGTGTATTTAACCTAAAATCACCTGTCACACCTTGAATACACATCTCCATTCAACTGCTCACCCAACTTCTAAAAACACTTGGCTGTACCACTTATGTTTGTCAGTGTAAAAGGAGTAAATATTAATAGAAACAGTCAATTTGTGCTTTAGCTTTACATTTCATTCAGATAAATTCGTTGATTTTTAAAAATTTTTTATTTGAGTTTTTTGTTAATCTGTGCCAAAATGCCTCTTCACACCACAGGGATTTAGTGTTGTAAAACAATAAAAACACAGGTGAGTTCTTTTATAGGCACTGTAAAGTTTCCCTGCGTGGCTTGGACAGTAACAGATTAAGCTTCACTTCAATTACACAGTCACTGTAATTGAGTGGCCATATATCACCAGTAGAAATCATATCAGAGGAATACATGTTTCAAAAGCTTCTAACACAAATACCCTTTGAGAAAACTCAAGGAGTTGTAAAAACCTGCTAAGATGTATTATCTTCAAAAGATGTCAATTGTTTAAAAATGGTGCTGTCAAACATTTAAAGCAAGCTTTTAACTCAGCAGCAGAGACCAAGGTGTTACCGCAGCGTATTAAACTGCAGTGAAATACTGTAACAGATGTCTGCGTGTAATGCCACTTCTGCTTTACTTGATCTAACACTTAATATCATTTTGAATCTGTTTTATGATGATATGACGAGTGTGTTACCACAGTGTCAACACTGTCATCTAGCTCCTCTGGCACCATAATAATCCATAAAGATTAAGAGTTTATTCCCTGATGGGGGAAGTAGAGGTGAAGTGGATACACCCAGGGCGAAAGTGGCAACGTGATAGCATGATGGTAGTAACCACAAAGAGATTTACCATCACTTTGATATTGTGACAGTTTTCCTATTGATTTATTGCGTTGTATTGTTGAAGAATGGAAATGATTGTTGCTTTATAATTATTTGATATGGCACTGGTTTCATATTGATGTGTGTTTGTGTTGATATGTGTCACTGTTAAACCATTTAGGTCAGATAATCATCAAACACTCTACACTTTTCTCTTCATCATAAAATATAAGTAGCCACATTCTTAAACTGTTGCAAAAGTGTATCACTGCAACATGAAAGCACTAAATAAAACCAGAGAGTGTGTATGAGTAACAGGTGTTATCACTGTTGGTTTAAACAACACTTGACTAATGTTTTTGGAATGGCAAAACTGGTCTTTCTCATCTCAGTCTTGTTTGCTCATTGTATTTACTGTGTGTGTTTCATAGTGTGTTGCCTCTGACGGCTTGTGTGTATTTTGTTTCAACAGCAATCACCTGACACTATCCCTGGACCGAGCACTGGACCTACTGTACACAAGGTGAGGAAACATACATACACACACACACACGCACATACACTCACAGGTGATGTCATACCTTTAGTTTTGCTGTGCGGTGAAAGTGTGTTTGTTTAGCCTCAATACAGGTGAGATCAGTGGTGATATTACCTTGGGGTTTTTCCAAGTTAGTTTCACTAACTACACACACAAACACGCATACCCATACACACACACACACATACACAGTTGAAAGTCTTAATTTGTCATGCATCACTATATTGCGGTTTGGCAAATACTTCAGTGCTGCTTTCTGAAAAATGCCTCAGGGCTTAAATATTTCACATGAGCATTTGTTTTTGCATTTTCTTTCAACATTGAAAACATTAGCTAAAAAAACAGAAAGTCTAAAAAATGAAATAAATCAACATATTTTTTTTCTGCTGTTGCTAAAAAATCTTTGCATCTGCTTGGGTGTTTGTCCCTCTGCGCTATTGTATTTTCTATTAGCTGTATTTCACTAGATTTTCTTTTATATCTTGCCTCAATAGATAAAGCTAAACCCCAACTTTGATGTGGTACCTAAAGCAGTATGACGCTGGATAAAAAAAAAAAAAAAAAAAACTTGCCCTGAGCAGGGAGATGCTTGCTTGCAAAAAAGGAGCCTTCAAGTTGATCCTTGCTGAGCCAGTTTAAATCTCCCAGCTTCGATTTTGCTCCATGATATTAGTCTGAAAAAACATTAACCTTAACACATAAACCTGCCCTCTGAAAACCTGACCAATCAATAAACTATGGAGATTAGTTTGGATGATGGTGACAATGAGGGATGCTTCATTTTGAATTTTAATTCAGTGCTGACTCTTGACACTCAAACTTAGTTATCAACTACTTCAAGATTAAACATGGTCCTGCAGCTGCGTGGCCTATTTGTCACCACAGATTTATTCAGCAAGCCATTTAGTTCAGGTGACATTTTGCAAAACTTGCTGGAACAGTTTGAAAATTTGAAACGAAACGTGTCAACAAAAGCAGAGTCATAAATCATTTGTCATTGTTTATTCAAAGTTGCATCCAATTGCCTGTCAAGTAATTTTGTTTTATTAACAACAGACACACGTAACTGAAGAAAATGCCAAGGCTTGATTTGAAGTCAAATTTGAGAGCCAGTTGTGAGAGCCTGATTGAATCCAGGCTCTCTGTTTGAAGGTCGTTGATGACATCATCTCGCTGCTCCAATAATGATCAGTAATTCTGCTTTGAGGTCTGAAACTTCCCTTGAAGTCAGAACACACAGGTGAAATTAAAATTGTGTGTCTGTCAAACACTGTAACGCACATAATATTCTGGTTAGGATGATAACTAACCAGTACCTTAACATCCCATAATGTACTCTGATGAGTTTTTCTTCAACCAGGAATAGCAAAAGCTAATCCAGGTCAATTCATCTAATACATGCATTTCTATCTTTCTATAAGTCATAGTGACTTGAAGTAAAGGTTTTACAATCACATCAACAAGACGAGACAGAATTTAAGGTTGAATTGACACTTGATGGAGCCTCTAATGATGTAACATAATGTAAATGGAGCCTCATCGGTCATTAACTGGTGCTATTCTGTAGCATGTTAAGGGGAATATGAATGGAACAGAACAAGCGGCCCATGTAAACAGCTTAATAGAAATACGGTCTTATTTACAATAGGGTCAATAGCGGGATTATTGCAGAGTGTGTAGACACAGTCAATGTTTCATTCCTCAGGGGGAAAGAAATCGAGCTGTCCTTGTGAGTCGGTCAATGACAGCTGCATGTAGCCACACTAGCTCTCTGCAGTCTTATATTCATGTCCAAAACAATGTTGAGAAAAGATTTTTGTCATTTTTATTGCATTTATGATTTTCTTTTTGCATTCAAAAATTAATTTTAATGTCTTTTTGTGTGTCAGTCTTGCTCCCAGAGTTTTCCATGTGCTGGTCGGGCTGTGAGGAATGCCTTCCTCTCACATGGACCATACCCAGCTAAAGACAAGATACACCTGGCCAGAATCATACGGTACACTTACACTGTGTTTGTGCATCTGTGTGTGCAGGGCTGAATCGATGTGTCCTGTGAAGCATATACACTAACTCACCAGTCATTGTTGATCCTCCTCCTGATTGGCTGCTCAAGTTGTTGCAGTAAGACGGGCAAAGTGTGACGTAGACATTATAAAACAGAGTACAAGATGGTCTGGGAGTACGTGCATACTGCACACGCTGTACAGTACATACAGATGCATGAAAACACCATGTGAACATCTGGACATAAATATAAATAGATACTCTTAACCCCCATTGCACATACACCCACACACAAACACACACACACACAAGGAGTTTATCCTTGGGGAAACTAGACGGAAAGTATTCAGTGTTTCGGAGGAAAAGGCTTACAGAGAACTAATGAATAATCAATGGATATTGATTAAATAAAAAAGACAAGCTTTGTGCGGGGGGAAGAAGTGTGTGTGTGTGTGTGTGCATGTACCTGTGGATCATAACACTGTGTGGCCGGACTTGTGCACTGAAAATGTGTATGTGTGTGTATTTTAACAGGCGTAGCTATGTGGGCGTGGAGCTGGTGCAGTGGCTGTGCGAGCAGTGTGTGTACGTGCGCTGCCGGACTGCTGCTGTGCGTGTCTGGCAGGTGCTGCTGGAGCTGGGAGTCCTGCTGTCTGGTAAAAAAAAAAAAAAACACAACCACACATTGCGCTCACGCACACATGCACAGACACACTGATGAGCCCCTGGGTTGGATTGCACTTCAAAATTTATAGTCACCTTGCAGCGACATCAGCAACACATCTCTAAAGAGACAGGCAATGAACCAGTTCACCAGGTTATTTCCAACTGAACAGAGAGACAAATTCACTGCCTCGTACACTTGCTCAGCACATGGGCCTGATTTTAATTGAGATCTTGTCTAGTAAAGATATTGACATTACCTTTCTGAGATTAACTTTCCGCAAAGAAACTGGGCGTCAGTGCACTGTGTATCCAAGCTCCCCCTCCAATAATCTCAGTAATTATTAAGTCCTAATCATCCTCATTCATTATTTACCAGAGACGATGTTAACAACTAATATTTTATGACACACTAAACCTCCTGAGAAGGTATTAATTTTAATGTCAGCATAATGACACTGCCTACATATGACACATGTCTCTGTGTTCAGTGGAGCAGATGTAAAGAAACAGAATATATATATACTTACATTATGATATTCAGAAGGAGTTTCTTTAAGGAATGAATTGTCCTGTTCAGGTGCAGTTCGTCAGTCTGGCTAATCCACCATAACTGATACAAAGACTTAATTCAGGTTTTATTGTGGGCACCATGTTTCTGCTCTTTCGCTAGAACTAAGAAGTGTTCAGCATAAACTAGCAGTGTTCATTTTAAATACCCTCTTTTTGTCAGTGTTTGTTATGAACTATCCATAAGATGTGTTTGTAATAATGTGTTTTCTGTGTGTCTGCTCTTCCTCCAGTGGACCAACGGGTGGTGTTTTCGGACTCAAACTCTTACTACCAGTTCAGCTTTGAGGAGTGCGACTCCGCCTCCTGTGAGTTTCGCTCCAATGAAGGGGAGTGGCCAGAGGCTGTTAGGCTCCTCCTACAACTCGCCCCGTATGTCCAGTTTCGCTCTGGAGGCGGGGCCAATAGCCCGTAAGTGTCCAATGAAATCTGATTGCAAGTTATTCTGAGATGGATGGACGGATGGTAGGGCTGTCACTTATTCTAAAAAGTTTGAACAATAGAAAACAACACCTAATTAGTCTGAATTAATTTTAGCACAACCTGTGTTTCAGTCAGAGAATGTTACATCAAGGAAGTGTCCATTTATCAAATAGCTACACTGTTAGATTTGGTGAAAAAAAACTGTCAAAGCAGCAATGTGGATTCTGCCGAGAGAGCTAATTCCCCGTACATGAACATGAATCTAAATCAGCAACACAAAATACCATATACTGTAAGGTGGAGGTACTGGTTATCCATTCATGAAGCCTCCCCTGCCTTATCTGAGTTATTAGAGAACAATTATTATTAGTCATATTCATTTCTTGCAATGACGAGTTAGTTGTTTGTATGGTTGTCACTGGGTGTCATTGTACCAACATGTAACTCAGTTGTGATGTGCAGGGTGATCTCCATTGACCTGAAGTGGAAGCTCATTGCTGTGGTAAAATATCAAAGTGACAGGCCTCCACTTTAGATTTATGAAGGAGGTCATTTATCTTTCTGATTATTTACAGTGAAAAGTGACAAGTGACTGCGTTTGATTTGGTGGAAGTACTGGGTGCTAGTAACTTTCTGTCCTTGCAACATCAACACACACACACGTCAATATCCTCCTCGAATCCCAGTGAGAAACCTAATCTCCAGTCAGTGTTTTAAATCCTCAATCTGTTTATGTGAGAGACACATTCAAGTCCAGGCGCACACACCTTCATTTTAATCGAAGAAATACACTCATACACTAAAACTGACATGTGATGCGATCACTCACATACACAAGATGGGCTCTGACACACAATCACATGCACTTAACACACACACACACACACGCATGTAGGGTGGTGTCAGACAGCATTCCCTGCTTTGGTGCTCTTGTGTGTGGGATTCCTGCTGAGGCTGCTACTGAACTCAATCTGTCAGTCAGAGAAAAAGGGAGAGTGTGAGATGGGTGAGGGAGGGGTAAGGAAAAGTGAGTATATATGGAGAGCGAAGGAACAAGAGCACACGTCAACACATTCATCTGTGTGTCAACTTCAAAGGGTGTATTTACATACACCAGGGAGAGAGCACGACAGCAAGGGGAATTGAATGTCATACTTAGTAATATAAATTTCATATATCTTACTGTATGTACTCCTATGTTCTCCATCGGTTTCCTTATATACATTGTAGTGGATGACATGCATACTTAGAGGTACTCTACTCAGTGTTTCCACAGGTTGGCAGGGTGCAGAGGACTGGGTGGAAGATATGGGGGTTATTGGCATTTTAAAACAAACCAGAACTTATATAACAAAGGGGTTTGCATGTATTTATCATGTAGTGTTTTTAACAGATGTGTGTGTGAGTGTAAACACACCTGTTATCCTAAGAATTCATATAGATGTAGTTGATATGTGAATTGTATTAGTCTGAATATCTTGTAAGTTTTTGCTTGAAACTACATCTGCAACAGTGCAGTTGTTCTACTTTTGCAGATGAGACTTAGATGAGATTTTGTATTCAACGTTCTCACTGTGTCTGTCACTTTGACCCACTGCTGTCTGTGCCTCTCTTTGACTGTCGTGCCATTTCTCTGCAGGCATCCTCTCTGTCTCTCTCTCTCTCAGTCCCTCTGTCTCGCACCCTCCCTTCCTGCATCTCACTCTCGCTGGTGTAAAGGAGAATAGTTGTAGCTGTGAGGGAAAACACCTGCTGTAACTTCACTGCCTGCTTCCAAGAGACTCGATGATGCTTCGCTTTATACACTGATCCATTAATGTAGATTCTTTTTGGAATTGTGAAAAAGAGGTAGAATTACCAGTCGTCTCATGAATGGCAGTCATTTAAAGAAAATCCTGAGGGTCTGAGGGTGTTTGAGCCTGCCCAAGTGTGCTTGATTTCTTTGGGTTGGTGGTACTCAGGTTTCAAATTGTGTTGGGGTGCTTGGACCCCACTACACTTGCATATGAGCCTAGTTCTCTTTCAGATTGTAAGAAGGGACATAGAATAATCATTAGGCTAATAAAATGTAGTAACTTAAAGGGGCTATATGTAATTTTTTCTCTGCCGCCGAACGTGCTTTCTTACTGGGAGCGGGTGGTGGTCACTTACCAAGAGCTTCAGCCATCATTGCGTCTACAATAGAAGAGGTTAGACTATTCCCTCTGAGCAGCACTACCTCTTAAGGGCAGTCTGAATGTTATAGTGAGTCGCTATCAGAAAGTGATGAGATGGGCCAAGGCTAGCTGGTTAGCATGCTAACTTCCATAGAAGTAAAGAAGTGACAGAAATAGAAGCAAAATAAGCGTTAACATTGGTGTTGCTTTCCACCATTGGTGTTGCTTTCCACCATTGGAGACAGCTCTTGGTGAGTAAAGGAATGAAGTTTGTTGCTGAACTCCCAACATTTTGGTAAGTAAACAGCTGTTAATGCTAATGTTTGGTATGTAGCGATAGCAAAAACCTACATATAGCTTTTTTAAATAAAATAATCCAAATCAATACTTGCAAAATCAAATATGGTTTATTTATTCAAGGCAGAGTGCTTCTTATCTTGAAAAAGACTTTATCCAAACAGTTACAACAACAGCAGAGGGTCATCTTATATTCAGGCTATTTCAGTATTTAATGAAATCCAATCAGGAGATACCATATCTGATTGGAACAGGCTTTGTATCCTGAGCTTATCTTTGTGGTGCCAGTGCATGCATCAAAGGCAAAGACACATGCACATTGTCTGTCTGCCTGTGTTATCAAATGTGTAATTAGATGAATACACTGTTTTCGAAGGTGGTGCAGCAAGAATTTAAATGTAGCCAGGTGTAACTGATACTCATCCTCCTCATGAATTATGGCTCCCCATCTCTTCCTACAGTTTAATCTAATGAGGCCAGCATTAAATTGATACTGATAACTTAATACGTTATAAGACCACATTACGTGATTGCTGCTTTAGTGAAGCCAAATGAACAACATGCTACTAATTAAATGGGTTACCTCTTATGCATCATGTGAAGAGGATGTTTTTTAGTTTGTGCCATTATTCACTTCCTGTAAACAGTGCCAGCATGTCTCAAAGGATTGCTGTGTCTGAACAATAATATTTGCTACCAGATACATCGTGGTTATTGAAGTTTATTAGTTTGTTGTACATCGTTCAAGTATTGCAATACTTGGCAGGGAAAAAAGTAGATTTTTGTAAATACATTTAACAACAATCTCATGGTTTCAAGGTTTCGGGCTTCGGCTTCATGCATCGCAGCTCCTTGAGTGAATTTTAAGAATGTACTCAGGCAGTTGTTCATTCACCTGAGTGAGTCAACTATTAACATTATACAAAAAAACATGTCTCTCTTTCTCGCTCTCTATCTCCATTTGAATTCAATTCGATTCCGTTTTAATGAGCTGTATTGGCAAGATAGTCTCTCTCTGTCTGACTTTCTCTCTTCCACTTTGCCTCACATTACAGTAAGGGCAAAACTTGCATACAAAGTGCTTTTTAGAAGAGCTGTGTAAGGAGTGGGCATTAAAGTTTAACTATGAGAGCATGTCCTGCTCACTGGCCCTGCAGTGGAAATCACCACATTTGTTCATTTATAGTTTCAGTTCCATGTCAAGTTTATTTATGTGAGAGTGTAAACTTATCATAGAGGAGTTAGGTTTAGATAGGAATACCACCACATCTTAGACTGTATGCACTGATTTTTGTCCTTTTCACAGTAATATGAACACTCTCACAGTATAACGTAATCCAATACAATAACCCCACAGCAAATATACTTAAGGCTTTGTGGGGCTCATATACTGATATTATGTTGAGAATGTTGAATATTTTGTCAGTCTGCATACAAGCCATGATTTAAACTAAATATTAGGTGTTTTTACCTTGTAATGCGCAATGCACTACAACAGCAACCCATGCTACTGTGTCAGCTTCACAAAGACAAATCTTCTGGCAGGGCCATTATTGTATATTTGATTACACATTATTGTATCCACCGCCTGTATAACAAAAGATTATGTGATTACTTTGATAATGTTTAACTGTGTGACAGTAGCAAAAATATGGAAAAATCTCAAAATACAACAACTCAATGTGCAAATCTGTGTACTCTCCAGAGACCCTCTCTTTGTTCCCTCATTTTACTGTATACCAAATACATTACATTATCTATACATGCTCTATCGTTTGATGTAGTAGGAGGTGGCATCAGTCAATAACAGTTAAGTTTCCAGTTTTCTTTCCTTTGAAATCCAGTCTTCTTTGCATATCATTGTGCAGGAGAAGCAGAATTGCCAGGTGCTAAAATATGACACTGTAGCTTGGGAGGAGAAAACACACTTGTTTGCCTTGCATGGTGCCCTGCTCCTAGACGATCCATTGTCCAGTGTATTTAAAAAGAAAAGGGCAAAAAGTCAAACAGGCTTGGCAGAATGCTGCCAGAACATTTTGGCTTGAGAAGGGGATAACCAATCAGTCACTAGTTTTTATAGAGAAGCATCCACCTCCACAAATCACACTATTAACATTGTGGCTCGGCAGGCAGACTAGATTATGTGGATCTACATCAAAAACAGGTTGGCATGTTTTCCGCAGTGAGAAATGGGAAGCTTTTGATTAGGATCTTTTCTGGTGAATCACAAAAACATCACAGAACATGACTATACCTTGCCGCATTCACCTTTGACGTGGTCTGAACAGGCAGGCGGTGACAGCACCAATAATGTTAATCCTCTATCAATACGGCACTGTGCTGCTTAATGATTGGTGACACGCCTCCTACTGTGCCTCTCTCCCGGGCCCTGGCACATTCAGGCTCATGGTGAGTCACCAAATTACCAATGAATAAATTTAGCATAATGGCTCGGAATAGACTTTGTACGTCTCACGATCCACTAATGGAGTTCTGCATTTATTGAGAAACAAAAAAACATTTATAAAATCTGCAGTGACAACTTGATAATTTGCTCTTGTTCTCTCCAGCTCTGCCAGAGGTTTTAGCAACAGTCATCTTATTTTAAAGGAGAGCGAAGTCAAGTCGGTTTCACCATAAATACTGAAAGAAATGCACAACCACTGAACTGCTTTTATTTAGACAGTAAAAATATGGTATTTTCACACTCCTTTAAGGCATCTGTTGGTCTACCTGCCTCTGTCTCTCTCTGTCTGTGTCAGAGCCGATAGCTGAAGTGTCAGGCTGAGGGCTACATGTTATCACCGTCTCTCCTGCTCCTGCATCTATCATTCCCTTATCAGATTATGATGTGTACACATACACACAAGCACAAATGCACACACACACACTCACACAGGGCTACATCTTCTTTCCTCCACAACTATTACTAGTGCCACTGGGATCTGTTGATAAAATCCAAATTGTATGCAAATTGGTCCGTGTGCGTGCATGCACGCGTGTGTGTGCACGCATTCATACTTGAGAGAGAGAGAGAGAGAATGTGTGCATGTCTGTCTTGCGCGGGGGGTGAGGCAGTGTGTGGGAGACCAATCCAAACAGTGGTTTTGTAAGAGAACATATTAGATGTGGGGCCCTCGGGTGCAGTCTGCCGCTGTTGAAGAGAAAGTCTACAACCTTGTATTATTGCTGTGGGAATAATGCAGAGTTTACCCCAAAACAACCACCTGTTTATGCAGCGCACACACACGCAAATGGAGTCATACACAAATGTATTCACAGACGCGCTCAGACTTGAGGAAAAAAAAA